>CM072516.1:39351025-39393525 GCA_036898135.1 Oncomelania hupensis
TTAAACGATCATCTGTGGTGCCTTTACGACCTCCGAGTTATGGGATAAGATAGGATAGGATAGTAGATCGTAGAGCGTATTTTGGAACCGTTAAACAGAGAAAATCGCTCATTGTCAGAACCGAAATGGAAAACAAACTCCAGCGGTTGCTCTGAGCAATGAAAGGCCACAATATCACGGTTTTATGTAACACCAATGCGAATTTTAGACCACAAGTAAACATAACCCTTGGAATTGGGGGCCTTTCAAATGTATGAAGTTGACAACAACTTCTACAACTAACACCGTTAGCATTGAATTGGATGCATAGTCCATTCTAGCGTAAGTTGCAATAAGAATTAGGAAATCTAAAAGACACTCAAAACGCCAAGAGGTATTATATAGCTTAACCCTTACAAGTCTTTCAGGGCAACGTCGCTGTTTTGTCTTGCCAACAACGAATGGGGGATTCTGGGATATCAGGTCTTATAATATTAAAGCACACACACACACACACACACACACACAGCTAGTGAATCTACCAACCAATCGATCAATCAACAAATCAAATAGAGGAGAAAGAAAGAAAAAAGATGAATTTAAAAACTCACCTTTCAATTTCCGTCCGATGCCTTACGGACTCGTTACAGCACAAACTGCCAATAGAATATCCATCAACAAACCATCTGCTCAGCTACAGTATTTCTTCTTCTTCTTCGTCTTCGTAATAATAATAATAATAATAATAATAATAATAATAATAATAATAATAATAATAATAATAATAATAATAATAATAATAATAATAATAATAATAATAATAATAATAATATAATAATGGATGATATACGTGCCTTATTCCTAAATCAGACGCCAAACGCGGCAATATGTACCCAAAATACATGCTCACATGTTACAAGCACTCCTACATTCACAACACACTTTTATCATTCAAACATGGGGTGTAAATGCAAATCGTTATAAGTAGATGGAAAGAAAACAGAATATATATTTCTATTTATTGTTTGTTGCTGTTGTTCTTCTTCTTCTTTCTTTCTTTCTTTTTGTCTTCGTCTTAGTTTTTGTCTTCTTCTTTCTTTCTTTATTTTTCTTTCTTTCTCTTTCTTATCTTCTTTTCCTTTTTCTGCCTAAATAGTTTATAACAAGCATATAAAAAATAAAATTTACTACTACTTCTTCGTTCTTTCTTTTTAGTTCTTCTATTTTTCTCTTTCTGTCTTTCTTCTTCTTCTTCTTCTTCTTCTTCTTCTTCTTCTTCTTCTTCTTAACTGACTCCATGAAAATAAATTTACCTGTAACGAACAACTGTCACAAATGCAATTTCCTTCGAGAATACACTTTCCTTAGCTTCTGGAGTGAAGCCGGGTAGGAAAAATGTTACAAACATGATATTTCTCTAAAACACTATATTTTTCTTTTTCTTTCTTTCTTTCTTTCTTTCTTTCTTTCTTTCTTTCTTTCTTTCTTTCTTTCTTCTTCTCTTCTTCTTCTTGGAATTTGCCTAACAATCAGTTACTGCAGCCAAATAATGCAATATCCTGAGAAAAAAAACAACAAAGCAACCACAACAACAACACACACTCCACTTTATGAACTGCGATACGGCAAAAAAACCACGTCAAAAACAAATTATTTTTCTACATCTTAAAATTTTCTTCTAGTCCTATCCCTCCCCGGTTTTTCTTCTTCTTTTTCTTGTTCTTCTTCTTCTTGTTCTTCTTGTTCTTCTTCTTGTTCTTCTTGTTCTTCTTCTTCTTCTTTTACTACTTCTTCTTCTATTACTTTTTATCTTCTTCTTTCTTCTCCTCCTTAAAATATACCTGTCTTCACAGTCAGTTCAAAAGAAATCTACGTCAAGGCACAAACTCTACGTTTGACGTCCACCGCGGGAAGACTGGAAAGGATGCCAGCTGCTGGTGCTGAGACTGGCGAAAGAGAAAGAGGGACGAAGACAGAGCCAGCCCCAAACATTATTACAATATACCAGCGGGAGAGAGAGTGATGAGAAAAAGAAGAAGGTGGGGAGTGGGGGAGGGATCGGAGAGAAGAACAACAACAACAACAACAACAACAACAAGATAGCGGGATGGAGAGAGAGAGAGAGAGAGAGAGAGAGAGAGAGAGAGAGAGAGAGAGAGAGAAAGAGCAGCTAAGCAAGTGGTTACTGTTCAAAACCATGTCCAACCATGGATGTCAGAGATCCGCGAACAATTCCATATAGTGATATATGAAAATGAGTCTAGCGAAGCAATTTTGAGGAACGTCGACGACTTGTGCCTCAATCATCGTAATGCATCCATCTACAAGGTCAGCTTTTACTTCATTATTTGTGCTTTAATGACTTACCTATCAGGATCTCGCCATCTCGGTTGCTTTGTTTTGTCATCGCCTGGCCACGTGGCACACTAGAGTAAATCATGGCCAACACGCATCTTGAGGTGCTGAAGGTTATTTATTTATTTATTTATTTTCTTTTATGGCGCTTTTTCTCAGCTCAAAAGCTGCTCAAGGCGCTGGCCGATACAGGATCTTACTCAGGCCACCCAAGGCGCTCACTTGATGTCATCGGCGCATTGTCTGACGTCCAAACGACTAAGCACCATCCTAGGCGACCGGGGATGGGGAGTAGGTACCTAGAGGTGGCTGTTTTCAAAACAATTATTGGAAAAGAGTTCCACGTCTGGTTTTCTCTTTAGTCTCGTACCCCAATTTACATAAATTATAACGTTTTGTTCTCGGCGGAAGTCGAACCTCCACCCTTCGACATTGGAAACTTCGGCGTTAGTGACTGGCGTTCCACACCTGCGTGGACAGGCCGAACCTATCTTCACTGTAAGTTTAAACTGATTGGAACTGTTAGTTGAAATGTGGAAGCGTATTTTCGCACGTGCCTGATTAATTCCACTGGCTGATGCAAGAACGCTCACTAACTAAAGCCTCAGTGACGGAAGAGATTCTGCCGTTTATGCTTATGTGTGGTAAAACGAAGAAAGTCTGACCTCGATAACAATGAGAGTTCTTACAACTTTATAATCATAGAGACTCATCTTCAGCGTGAGTTTTGAAAGGCAATGTGTCTTAGATTGCGAGATCCAGACAAGTAAGTTATCAAAACACAGACAGCCCCACAAAAGGTCATAAAGACATAATTTGTCAAATTTGTCAAAACAAGCGTTGATGGGCTTGTTTTGCTTTGTCACCACACGGTAGAGATGTACAGATTTACACGTTTAAACACCAGCTGCCACATCTGTTAAGTCTTGCAATACTATATAAGCGTATAGTTTACATCGGACTGTCTGGTTCGATTGATCGGTTTTAAATCATCCTGTCATATCCTATTTCATAACTCGAACGTCGTTGGGGCACCATAGATGATCGTTTAACCAGCGTACTCCATATTTCTCTGTTCTCAGTAACCACCATTGCTTCGCTCAGTATCAAGCCAGTCCATTCTCGAATGTTGTCCTCCCACCTCTCTTTCTGTCTCCCTCTTTTCTTCCACCTTGCACCGTGCCTTGCAGATTGTCCTTGCAAGGCTCTGGTGACGTGGCCATACCATCGGAAATTCTGTTTCTTCACCACAGTATGTCATCGTGTTGTCCTATGGCTTGTGGGATGGTCTGTCGGACTTAGTCGTTAATTGGTCATGTGCTGGGTATAGGAAATGCCCAGAAGTCTTCTGCAACACTTCATCTCCATTCTTCGTTGTAGGTCTACTGTGTGGGTCCATGTTTTGCGAGCTTATAGAAAGATTTAGATGACAAGAGAGCGCAGCAGTCTTACCTTGGAGTGTAGACTGATGGTCCTGTCTTTCCATGTGGGCTTCAACCTTGTCAGGGCAGCAGTTGTTTCTGTGCGATCCTGGAGAGGACTTCCTGTCGGGACCAACTGTCTGATACAATGACTCCTAAATATTTGAAGCTATGCACCGTGTTCAAGGATTGGCCTTGGAATTTATGTCTGTGTTAATGCCATTGGTGTTGTTGGTCATCATTTTGGTTTTCTCTGCGATTATTTCCATTCCAAAGGCTCTGGAGGTGGTGTCAAGCCTCTGTACCAGCTGTCCAAGTTCTTGTTCCTCTCCAGCCAAACCATCAATGTCATCCGCAAAACGGAGGTTGAAGATTGCTCTACCCCCTATGCTTACTGTGCCTTCGCGATCTGCAAGGGCATCTGACATGATGCGCTCGAAGAAGATGTTGAAGAGTGTTGCCAAGAATAGGCATCCTTGACGCACGCCGATTGTTGTTCTGAACCAGTTCCCGATTGCGGTGTTGTGGAGGACTGCACTAATAGACTTGTCATACAGGCTTTTGATCACTTTTAATAATGTTAGGGCTTATATTGTACACTCTCATGGTTGCCCACAGAACTGTATGCCAGACTCGGTCAAACGCTTTCTTGAAGTCTACAAACACATGATATAGATGTTGTTGGTGCTGAAGGTATTTCTCGCAGATTATTCTGATGTTGAAAATCTGTTCAGTGGTAATTCGCCCAGCCCTGAATCCTGCTTGTTCTTCAGCTATGATTTATTCAGCTTGGGATTTCAACCTGCTGAGTATTATTTTCAGGAGGACCTTCCTGGGATGTCTGATGAGGCTGATGGTGCCATGTGGGTTCGGGCACTGAATAGAACAGACCCGGTGTGTCATAAGAGGCGACTAACAGGGTTGGTTTCAGCACGGCATCACTGGGCGACAGTCTTCTATACAGAGGTTACGGCCAAAGACAAAGACGGAGGAACCTCACGTTACTATAGGTTCAACGACCACGTGCTCGGAGCTCGTGGATATCGGCTGTGGCCAAGAGTCTAGAGAGGATTGGGCCCTGCCAGGTCTTTTTGTGCAATGATGAAAAGAACCACTCACTCCATACCGGATCGGTTGTCGTCCGGGTCACCACGGACCGTTATAAGTGTGTTACTGATGGACAACTTACCAAGATCCTCACGAGAAGCAACATCGTCATAGGAACCTGGAATGTCAGGACCTTAACTGCGGAGGGAAAATCAGAAGAATTGGCCCACGAGCTGGGCCACTGTCGATTGAACATTTTATGAAAGGCCTAAGTGAAACAATGACCGACAAAGGCCACAAGCTTTATTTCAGCGGGAGAGATGACAGGCACGAACACGGCGTTGGATTCTTGATCCACAAAGACATTCTAGCCACTTTCATGGGTTGCCGCCCACTCTCCAGTAGACTCTTTACCATCCATCTGAGAGCAGTTCCTTTTAACATCACCATCATCCAGGCCTATGCCCTAACATCAGACTATGACGACAGCGAAGTCGAAGATTTATATGAGCATCTGCAGCCTGTCCTTGACCAAGTGCCGAAAAAGGACGTAGTCATAGTGCAATGCAATTACTGCAATACGTATTTATCGCGTACCTGATCGGTTCCACTGGTTTGATGCAAGGAGTTCACTCAAATCTGTGACTTTAAAGGCTTGTACGGGTTTACAGGTAGTTAGCATCAGCTTTCACATTTCAAGGTCTGTCTTGCTGCTGCTTACAACAAAGCCTTGCATACGTTACCCACGATTTCAAACCAGGCCTTGCATTTTGAGACAAAAGTATTTGTAACAAAAAAGAATTGACGACGGGAACATAACAGCCACTAAACTTTCCGTTAATTACATTACTGCAAATTTCAAGCCTTGCATATAGCCCTGCTTTTTAAAGAAAAGAAAAGAAAGAAAGAAAGAAAGAAAGAAAGAAAGAAAGAAAGAAAGAAAGAAAGAAAGAAAGAAAGAAAGAAAGAAAGAAAGAAAGAAAGAAAGAAAAGAAAGAAAGAAAGAAAGAAAGAAAGAAAGAAAGAAAGAAAAGAAAAGAAGAAAGAAGTAGTAGTCGGTGTGCTTTAATGTTGTCAGCACCAAATTTAACTGTTCTGGGAACACTCTGCCAAAGACCACATGCAGGGTTTTTGGACTCCCAAACTGGAATACGCGTGAGAGACTGTTGTTCGACAATGGTAGCGGTTGGATGATGATGGTGGTTGGGTGCTGATTTTTTTTAATATTAAAAGACCCAAGAAGAAGAAGAAGAAGAAGAAGAAGAAGAAGAAGAAGATGATGATGATGATGATGATGATGATGATGATGATGATGATGATGATGATGATGATGATGATGATGATGATGATGATGATGATGAATTTGTTGTTATTTTTAAACCCCGATATATATCTAGATGAGATGTTTGAGTTATCACATAAAAAAAACAACGGAAAGAACATTATTTGAAAATTGACAAGGCAATAGGCATTGTTTTTAAATGGCTTAAACCATAAACAAGCGAGTTACTTTCCTTGTCTGTATGCATCAGAGATATGGGGCCTAGTCCGTTTCTCTGTTATTGAATCTGCTCATTATTCGCTTGCAAACGCTTTTTGCGCGTTTCACCCAACACCCCGAACATGATGGTATATGGAGAGTTAGGCCCTGTACATCGATAGCCCCCCATAAGAACTGTTAGATACTTGTTTAAACTTCAAACTTTTCTTCCAAATCGGTTGCCAAAGCAAGCTTATAAAATGGATTTTAAAAAAAAAGACTTTTCTTAGGCAAGCTTTAGACGAGAAATTGGGTGTACATGATAAAACACTGTCTGGATCAGTTTAGTTTTTCAGAGGTTTGGTTAAATGGAGCTGGCAACGAAACATTGTTTTACGTCATTGAAAGCAACGTATGGTAGATTGCTATAATCAAGACTGTTTGCGAAGCTAAGAAATACAGGTGAGCGGATGCACAGTACGCAAAAAATACGAAATTGCATAATCTCTCGGGAACCCTCTTTTGAGGTAAATCCATCTGTCCTCGACGAGAATCTTCTCGGATTGACTTTTAAAATAACGAAACCGGTTAATCAGATGCGTTTATCTATAAACTAGCTTCCCATCTTGCAAATATGACGCTTATCGGCGAACGTTGTGTGGGGTCCCGATGTATTTTTTTTTAAAATCATTCTTTTATAGCGCTTTTATAGCTCGAGAGCTGCTCAAGGCGGTAGCCGATACAGGATCTAAATCAAGCCGCCCGACGCTCCCATTTGCTGCACTGAACGCAAAGTCAGACGCTCAGACGACTGAGCACAATCCTAGGCGACCGGGGATGAGGGAGAACAGAAAACTATTCACTGAAACAACCATAACACTAATAAGATGGCCAGTGCTCACAGCCAATGTTTATATTCGGGCTACCGGGAATCGAACCCGTGAGCTGCGTTGCTGTGAGCAGTGTGTGCATCAAAGAAGAATCGAATACGAATCAAATATATATGGTTTTTTTTATAAATCACATCAAGTATCATTTCCATCTTCTTTCATGCTTCCATAAATATCTTGCTAAAGATTAGCCCCGACATTGCCACATATGCACGTCCAGCACTTGATGGTTTTCACGCTCAGTTACAAGACAAAATAAAAAATTAATTAGTTATACTTATAACAAAAATAAAATAACAAAAATTGTAACGCTCAGTTGTTCGGCCGGTCGTCCGAATGCTTTGATCCACTTCAGGCATCAATCTAGATGATACATACTTTCCAGGCTTGACAACCGGAATAAACGTTATCCCTGTACATCTTTTAGGATATCTGGAGTCAATTTTGCATGTTCTCCATGCACAACGCTTTATTGTCTGCAATTTGTGCACAAGGCAAAATATAGCCAAGGACGCCAAGTTTGTTCTGCAAACCAAGAGTGGTAACTCTAACGAGCAAGGACTAAGCCTATTTAAGTAATAGACCAATTGTATTATTGAACCTGTGCTTATGCAGCGGGTGGGTATCGATCGGGAGGATGAGCAATGTAAACAATAAAGCAAACAAAAATAATTAGCACGAACGCCCGTGAGTGTGTGTGTGTGGGAGCGCGCGCGCGTGCCTCTCGCTCTCTCTCAAACTATGGCTAAACGCATTTTATTCAGCTGGTGGAAGCAAAGAACACAAAGTTATGCTTAGCTCATGGATTCTTCAGTATATGGATGCACGGCTTTCGGCGAGAAGGCCCGAAGTTCTCTGCTTCCCGTCTTTTTTGGACGTGTGTGTTCCAAACTTCCGGTTGCTGAATGGCGTACATGTTTTGATAGTGATATTTTGACCCTGTTGACATGTCCGCCAAACGTAGCCCTCAGGGCAGTTGCTGCTGTTTCGCCGTAGGCTAAAAGAAATAAGTCAAAAACAACGATAGATTAAATATATACACTACTAAAGTTACAAATGTATCATAAAAATGTCCATGATAAAAAAATGACTACAATCTACATCTCTACCTTGCCTCGCAAGTTTTGGCCTAGGGAAGCACGGTGGCCTAATGGTAGAGCTTTGGCTTGCGGATCTGAAGGTCCCGAGTTCGAGCCCAGGCCGGGGCATTGTGTTTTTACTCCCATTCCCTACTCCTTCGGCTGAGAGTATAAACCGAGGTCTAGTCTGTGTCGCATACATTCCATCATAACGGACTTTAAAGATCTTGACGCTCATATCCTAGACGGGTTAGTGCCGGTAACAAGAACACACCCAGCATTGTCCTCGAATACGGGGTATCCACAATATTACGAAGAAGAAGAAGAAGAAGTGACAATGAGTGAATGACACGTCAATGACGGTCTCTCCGATAGCGGCTATTTGGACAGTCCAAAACATCAGGTTTCACATTTCAAAACCCGATGAAGAACATTAAATCTAGTACTTACACTTTTCTTCTTCGTTAGTAGATCTACAGAAATTTAGAAAGAAAAAAGTATCTACATGCCTCAACAAGGTCTTCTAATTGGTCCATGGTTTGTACTTCCACATGATGCGGACATAAGACTTTCTGCAACCGGAAGTATCGAACACAAGGGCAAAACCACGTGACTTGGCTGCGAACTCCCTTAGTCATAGAAAGAAGATGTGTTTCCATGTGTTTGTGCTTCCATGGTTTAGCTGTACGCTCTTTGGTGGAAAGCAAGCAGTGAGTTCGAAGGGAGGTAATAGATACTAATTAAAGGGAAGGGAATCTATTGCTGAAGACTAAGGGGTTCCTAATGACGTTCCTAAAGTGATGAATGTCTACAGAAGACGTTCAGGGAATGTGTGCATGTAATGGTTCTCTGCGGTGCGCGCGTTTACAACACAGGTGCCACAGCCATAAAAACTACAACAATGCTTCATCACTGACTAGATGGGTTGATGTTGATGTTGGTGTTGATATTGATGTTTATATTAATGTTGATGTTCATATTGATGTAAATATTAATGTTGATATTGATGCTAATATTAATGTTGATATTGATCTTAATATTACTTAATGTTGATATTGATGTTAATATTAATGTTGGTACTGATGTTAAGATTAATGCTGATGTTGATGTGGTAGCAAGGCGGTTCAGTGCCCGACGTCAAGAGACCCTGGTTGCCCGGTACGTTTAACAAAAATGTGCTTGATGTTAAAGTGTGGCGCCTTGGGAGGTGGGGTCGGAGGGGGGTGGGGGGTGGGGGGTGAGAGCTTTAGTTCGACGCTGTTTAAGCTAGCGCCCTCAGTATGTCTTTGGTAAAGGCGCTATGGCCTATGTACGAATACCTCATTCATATTCCCCTCACACAAAAAGTCGGTTTATTACCATTGGATTGCACCTGATCTACAAATACGTGTCAGTTTAAGGCGCCATGTCACGCCTACAACTGTTCCAATCTATAACCATTATGTTTTGACAAACGCTCTGATTACTGATACTCTGTGAGACTGGGGCGCAGACACCGTTTAAAGTGAATCTGAGGAACCCACATTACATTGCATTACATTACATGATTATTGATTTAGGTCCAGCGGACTCTTCCGAGCCAAATCAGGACCGGACAACCCCTGATCCGCATAAAAGATCTGCCGAAACAACCCTAGTGGTAAAACTGAAGGCTCTCCATCAGCCAGTCACTTTACAATAAAGACATCCCACGCAGGGGACGCTGAGGCTATACTCTAATTTATCGAACCCCCGTCTACAAAAACAAAATAGAATACAAACATCATTATAAATTAATTATCAACAAAACACATACATATAAAATGCCTACATTGCTAAACAATAACATCATAGGAAGCCCTAGTGACCACCTGGCAGAAAGCGTCCAATATTCCCAAGCTGATTCAACAGACCTCAAACACAAATGAGGAGTCTTGTCCCGGAAGAGTTTTCAAAAAAAAAAGGTAGGTGACTGGTCTAGCGAAGAAGAATGATTGATTGATTAATTGTTGCTTTAGGTCCAGCGGACTCTTCCGAGCCAAATCAGGTCCGGACAACCCCCGATCTGCATAAAAGATCTGCTGAAACAACCCTAGTGGGAAAATTGAATGCCCTCCACCGGCCAGTCACTTTCAATAAAGACATCCCACGCAGGGGACGGCTGAGGCTTTACCCCAACTACTCGAACCCCCGGTTACAAAAACAAAATAGAATACAAACATCATTATAAATTATCAACAAAACATATACATATAAAATGCCTATATTGCTAAATAATAACATCATAGGAAGCCCTAGTGACCACCTGGCAGAAAGCGTCCAACACTCCCAAGCTGATCCAACAGACCTCAAACACAAACAAGGAGTCTTGTCCAGGAAGAGTTTTCAAGAAAAAAGGTAGGTCATTGATCTAGCGAAGAAGAAGATAGTATAGCAGAGTGATAGGACAGAGCAGGAATGGGAAAGAGTAAATGAGGAAGACAGCGACAGTGGGAATTTAAAGCACTAAATTTCCAGAAAGTGGGGATACTATTTATACTGAAACCCCCGGCACCCCAACGGGGGTACTGTTGCCGCAGTGAATTGGTCATGCCTACAAAGTCAAGACAGTTTTTCAACTGGAGCTTTCACTTTTCCCTTTATAGGTTAGAACAATCTACAGTGGCAAGATTGCTCATGACCCCAAGGGGTAGCGAAGAAGAAGATAGCATAGGAGATTGATAGAACAGAGCAGAAATGAGAAAGAACGAATGAGAAAGACAGCGACAGTGAGAATTTAAAGCACTAAATTTCCAGAAAGTGCGGATACTATTTATACTGAAACCCCCGGCACCCCAACGGGGGGTGAGGAACCCAAAAAAAAATCAAACTTTTTCTTAAAAAAGAAGTAATTATAAAAAAAATTAGTCCACGTTAACCAATCACATTATGCGTATTTAAAATAACATTTAAAGATAGAAAGAACGAAAGGTAGAAGAACGATGACGTTTTCCAAGGTACGTAAGTCATGTACCGATTATAGCAAATGAGTATTTGTACGCTAGACAACTACGTTTAAATTCCGATTTCTCAAATATCAGACACCTAACAGAACGACTATCATGTCTAAGCATTGTATTATAAGCGTTTTGTTTTGGGCGTTGCGATAAAGGGTCCACACTCACTTTAGACAAGAGCAAAACATAAATGCAAAAAGGTCAACGTGTTAGCGTAATGGCGAGGAAGCGCTTGTTCCTACGGTCAAGTCGAATTATTGTCTACTACATTGCTTGCTCAACGTGTAGCCCTTGCCAAGATGAAAGCAAAGATCCACAACCAGGCAAACTTGCGTGGACAAACATTGTCAAGCGGATACATTTATCTTCTCCTTCTCCTTCTCCTTCTCCTTCTTGATAAAAACAAGGATTCTTTTTTGTCTTCTTTTTTTTTTAATCATCATCATCATCATCATCATCATCATCATCATCATCATCATCATCATCATCATCATCATCATCCATCATCATCATCATCATCATCTTCTTCATCTTCTTCTTCTTCATCATCATCATTATCATCATCATCATCAACATCATCATCATCAACATCATCATCATCATCATCATCATCATCATCATTTTCTTCTTCTTCTTCTTCTTTTTATTCTTCTTCGTCGTCGGCGTCTTCTTCTTGATGAAAACAAGCAAGGGTCTATATACAGATACTTGCAGTTTTCTCTCTCTCTCTCTCTCTCTCTCTCTCTCTCTCTCTCTCTCTCGCTCTCTCTCTCTCTCTCTCTCTCTCTCTCTCTCTCTCTGGGTCAAGTACTGTCCAACTTTTTCATCTATACTATACTATACTATACTATACTATACTATACTATACTATACTATACTATACTATACTATACTATACTATACTATACTATACTATTCATCCAAACATTCTACTTACCAGACACCAATCTAAGGTCGATTCAAGGATATTGTCTCACTCAATCTGAAGACATATTGAAACTGATGACACAACAAAATGAATCCTAGAAATGTTGATGGACTCTGCTTTGGGTATGATAAATCCAGGCTTGTTATCCTCTTCCGATTTCGGTGTTGCATTATTATTATTATTATTATTATTATTGTTATTATTATTATTATTATTATTATTATTATTATTATTACCCTTGTTATCATCATCACCATCATCATATCATCATCATCATCATCATCACCATCATCATCATCATCACCAACAATAAAACCACCACCACCAAGCGTAATGACAAAAGAATTATACACAACTTTAAGCTCAAAGAATCAGAATCCAGTCCACATTGCCACCGGGCAAGGTTCCGCACTGTTGTGTAATGTCACAGAAGCCATAATGGAATTTACTTGTATCTTAAAAAGAAGCCATTTCTATCAGGTATCGACCCAGCAGAAAAACGAGATTAAGTTTGTGGATACTGTTTGCTTGTGCGTTTATTTGTGGTTCGTCTGTGCCTGTATTTTAAGTGAGACATTTACTGCTATAACAGACCTCTCAACGCTCGGACACCACGTATAGGATCAAATATCGTAAATAATTACTCAGCAAAATATCATTATAGTCATCAATTAATTTTTTGCCCCGCAATTGTATCAATTTTCGTGTGTGCGTTTGTGTGTGTGTGTGCGTGTGTGTGTTTGTGTGTGTGTTAAATAAGGAACAGTCTGCATTGTGCATTTGAAACCCTTCTTCGATAGACACAAGGATGTAGAAACTGTCATCAAGCGGAAATAAATCAATGCGCTTGTCCGACCTGAAAGGCCGAGGCTTGGGAACAGGGGAGATAACAAGTTTGCTCTCTTCGTTCTGGCGTCAGGAGATAATGTTTCTCTCCCCTTTCCACCGTCAAGGGGGCTCACTGTAATGGCGCGCACACTCGTGTGAAGGCTTCCGGTTACCAACGCCCGTCTCTCCCCTCCCCCTCCCTACCCAACCCTCCTGGATATGTCTGAGTCCACACACACATACATACACACACACACGCGCGCGCGCGTACGCACATAAACACACACGCGCGCACGCACATACACACACACACACCAAGACACACACAGATATACTATAGTTTGACTTCGTCCTGCGCCTTAAGAGAGTCTTTTGACGGAAACAGCTCCGTATCAAAACATTTCAATTCAATGCAACTGTTACTACAAGCCAAGAGTTCCCCATTGATCAATTTAATAAAATTACGCGCGCTAGCGAAAGCAAAGAAGAAGGGAGGTCTCTTTCCGTTATCTGTCATGGCCACCTGTTCATTCTCATTCCTCCTTTTGGCACGTTCCTTTCCCTGTTGCTCTGGTCTCTGAACGGGTTCTTGTCAACTGTAATTATTGTCTAGTTACATATTTTGTAAGGTGTAATGGTTGAAAATTATTTTCTTATTTAATAATATTGCTTATAATTTCTTGTTAAGTATAGCATTTTGTTACACTCGATTGATGGTGGTATTTTTTCTCAGTGGTTGATTCAGCCCCGATGCTTGAAATCCTGATAGGTGTAACTCAGATTCGTTTATCCACGCAAACCGTTCAATCATCAACAAGTCACGAGTCGACGTATGAAGTTTTCAAACTTTATTCAGCGTTCATCAACAACTGTATACAATCGCCTTTTCACTCTCCTCAATTCTCAACTATCAACACACTATCAACACACTATCAACAACCCTTTTCAGTTCAGTGGATACATTTACGTCCACAAACACAGTGCGTATAGGGGACAATCAACAACCCTTTTGAACAGTGCGGCACTTATATAGTCTCTTCATACTCCAGAACAATTTAGAACACGGCAGAATGACGCACTACAACAAATCAAATGAAACTTCGTCATCACTGACTTACGTCATACAACATCCTTTCTGTCCAAGAATGTTCTCAAATATCGCGAAACTTCGATCGATAGTAAACAAGCAGATCTAGAGAATTCTCCAATAATATCGACTAACAAAAATTATCAACGTTATACAAAGCTTCTTCTAACAACAACGCAAACTCAAATCAAAGGTAAATACACTCTATTATTGAATACTTTGCAAAGCGAAACGATTAGATCTATCGTGCGCGTTTCAGACATACTATCCTTGGCGTTTCAACGTAACACATTTGTTTCAAACGAAATGTATTGTGATCCCTGCAATGGATAAGTTTAACTGCTGATCTTTGATTTCCTCTGACAGTGACAACAGTAGCCCATATTTGCTCGACTCTGATCTGACACGTAGAAAGACAAAAGAACAAGTGTCAGGCGACGGCCCATCATAAGCAGCTCTGCGAAATAACATCGGAGATGAGCAATTACATTCTACCGCTACACATTTTATACAAATAACACGATAATTTGATGCAAAAAGTGGAGGCCTCGGGCGTCTTGGGGTAGATCCTGATTCGGCCAGCGTCTTGCGCAGCTCTTACTCTTAAAAATCCTTTTTAAGTAAATAAGTAATGCAGCACTATTTGCAAAAAGTGATACGTTACTTTCAATAGGGAGTCACTTTTCAACCAGCAAGATGTATGCTACAAAACCTATATAATAGTTTCTACAATAAGGAGGGCGGGGAGTAATGGGGAGGAAGGGGTTTAGAGACGGCTAGGGTTGCGAGCGGGGACGTGGCTTAATCAGCAGACGGAATCGAGCATCATCGGAGCAGACTGAGTGTACCAATGCAATCAATCACACAGCTCTGAACAAGAATAAATTAGAGGTCAAGGAAGGCAAGGTAGATGGGAAGTAGAAAGAAATTGAGAAAAATAAGAAATTATACAACTACCCTGCTGCTGTTTCTAATGATGACGATGCTGAGTACAACGACCCTGCTGCTGTTTCTAATGATGACGATCCTGAATACAACTACCCTGCTGCTGTTTCTAATGATGACGATGCTGAATACAACTACCCTGCTGCTATTTCTAATGATGACGATCCTGAATACAACTACCCTGCTGCTGTTTCTAATGATGACGATGTTCAATACAACTACCCTGCTGCTGTTTCTAATGATGACGATGTTCAATACAACTACCCTGCTGCTGTTTCTAATGATGACGATGCTAAATACAACTACCCTGCTGCTATTTCTAATGATGACGATCCTGAATACAACTACCCTGCTGCTGTTTCTAATGATGACGATGCTGAATACAACTACCCTGCTGCTGCTTCTAATGATGACATGCTGAATACAACGACCCTGCTGCTGTTTCTAATGATGATGATGCTGAATACAACTACCCTGCTGCTGTTTCTAATGATGACGATGCTAAATACAACTACCCTGCTGCTATTTCTAATGATGACGATGCTAAATACAACTACCCTGCTGCTGTTTCTAATGATGACGATGCTGAATACAACTACCCTGCTGCTGTTTCTAATGATGACGATGCTGAATACAACTACCCTGCTGCTATTTCTAATGATGACGATGCTGCTATTCCTAATGATGACGATACTGAATACAACTACCCTGCTGCTATTTCTAATGATGACGATGCTGGTATTCCTAATGATGACGATGCTGAATACAACTATCATGCTGCTGTTTCTAATGATGACGATGCTGAATACAACTACCCTGCTGGTATTCCTAATGATGACGATGCTGAATACAACTACCCTGCTGCTATTTATAATGATGACGATCCTGAATACAACGACTCTGCTGCTATTCCTAATCAGGGCTCGAAATTAGCGGGGGCCCGGGGCCAAAAACTCGCAAAGTTGATTTCGGGCTCGGAAAGTTGAAAAACGAAGGGCCCGCTTGGCCCGCAGAATAATTCGTCTGCTACAGCTAGCTCTACTCGGCAGTTTCTTATTTGGGCCAAGGGAAGCAACCCACACCGGTGCCCTAAATTTGGACAGAAATAAAAAAACAGAGAAAAGAAGCGAAAACCCTTTAATTTTGCACTCAAAAGTTTAATATACACTTCACTATCTTTTTAATATAATAAACAAAAGGCTATGGCACAACATAAGCGCAAAATGTCCATCTTTGCAAGTACGAAAGTATGGCTACATATCGTCGCCATACAGTTGCTAAAACAATCCGCGATTGCGTTTTTCCAATTTTTGGGAAGCAAAAGACGCCAGAAGAAAACGTCGGCGAAAGGAAAGAACAAGAAAAAGAGAGAAAAAAGAAGTATGAAGAGGAAAAAAGATCAAGGAACTACAATGAAGGGTGGACAAAAAAGATTTCCATGGCATGGCCTTGAAGTGAACGAGGAAGAGTACTGTTAAGTTTAGTTCCCTTTCATGGTTTGGTTTTGAACTTTTGTGCATTTAAGTCAGATTTTTTGTTAGGTTACTCATATTAAAAATTTAATGGTGTGTATTGTGCAATACTCGGACACAAAACTGAAAAGCATTATACAAGAGACTCACTTGATTTTTTTCTATTTTCTTTAATGGCCATTTCAGGCTCACTAGTCACTGGAATATGTGTTTCACTGAATGTGTGTGTGTGTGTGTGTGTGTGTGTGTTGTGTGTGTGTTCTTCCCCCTTTTTAGTTGGTAATGTTTGAAAGTGAAAGAAAATGCAAATAAAAATGACATCACTCAGCACAATTAGAAATTCAATTGTTTTTATTTTAGATTATCAGACAAATTGTACTTTCTACTTATTATATTGTCAATAATTCTTTTGTTTTTTGTTTGCTTATTTTTCAAGTTGGGCCCCGAAAGTTGCTTGTGGGCCCTCAAATTTTTCAATCAAGGGGCCCGGAGGCCCCCAAAGAAAAAAAGTTAATTTCTAACCCTGCTAATGATGACGATGCTGAATACAACTACCCTGCTGCTGTTCCTAATGATGACGATGCTGAATACAACTACACTGCTGCTGTTTCTAATGATGACGATGCTGAATACAACTACCCTGCTGCTATTCTTAATGATGACGATGCTGAATACAACTACACTGCTGCTGTTTCTAATGATGACGATGCTGAATACAAGTACCCTGCTGGTATTTCTAATGATGACGATGCTGAATACAACTACCCTGCTGCTATTTATAATGATGACGATCCTGAATACAAGTACCCTGCTGCTGTTTCTAATGATGACGATGCTGAATACAACTACCCTGCTGCTATTTATAATGATGACGATGCTGAATACAACTACCCTGCTGCTATTTATAATGATGACGATCCTGAATACAAGTACCCTGCTGCTGTTTCTAATGATGACGATGCTGAATACAACTACCCTGCTGCTATTTATAATGATGACGATGCTGAATACAAGTACCCTGCTGCTATTTATAATGATGACGATCCTGAATACAACTACCCTGCTGCTATTTATAATGATGACGATGCTGAATACAACTACCCTGCTGCTGTTTCTAATGATGACGATGCTGAATACAACTACCCTGCTGCTATTTCTAATGATGACGATGTTCAATACAACTACCCTGCTGCTATTCCTAATGATGACGATGCTGAATACAACTACCCTGCTGCTATTTCTAATGATGACGATGCTGAATACAACGACCCTGCTGCTATTCCTAATGATGACGATGCTGAATAGAACTACGCTGGTGCTGCTGCTGCTGCTGCTGCAAATGATAAAAAGGGTGAGGATGGAAGAAGCTATTAACTTAATAATAACTGTAGGACGAAAATTATTAAGTCCACGCTGAGAGAGACGGAAACGCATTTTGTACCAAAAGCACGGAAAGCAAACCACACACCATTATTTTTGCCACTACTTCCATTGGCTCCCCCTTTCCCCTCCGTACACTCACACATCTCTCCCCTTGATACACTTCGTCTCCAATCCCCACCCTCTTTCATTCTGTGTCACGCACACGCATGCGCACACCAACACACACAACCAGTGTTCTGTTTACACCCATTGAACCAGTCTGAGAAACCGAGACACACAGACAAACAGATAGACAGACCGAGAGAGACAGAGACAGATAGACAGATAAACACACACACACACACACACACACACAAACACACGCTCAATGAACGAAAGGTCACACACAAAGGAAACCATACATACATATACTCTCGCTCTCTCTTTTCGAACATACACACACACACGCACACACACTCCCACTCACATACACATTTCTGATGAAACGTGCATCACACACAATCTTGAGAGAGAGAGAGAGAGAGAGAGAGAGAGAGAGAGAGAGAGAGAGAGAGAGAGAGAGAGAGAGAGAGAGAGAGAGAGAGAGAGAGAGAGAGAGAGAGAGTGAGAGAGAGAGAGAGGTACATACACGCACATACAATTTTCTCGTGTCTTGTTTCCACAAGATTCAATTGTCTTCAAGTCCTTTCCTAGTCTGGAAGTCCGTTTCCAGACAAATCGTTTCAAAAAGCACGAGCACAACACAGGGCAAACTCAGACAGAAAACTCCAGTCGTGTCTGGGTTTGTCTCCCTTGACTGGGTCGAACAAGCCAATTACAAAGGTGTACCATTCTGCCACATAATACAACAGTGCTGGTCCTTTTCTGAACATCTTCATTTTGAATACGTTTATTTTATTTTTATTTTTTTTTTATCATCATCAATTTTCTTCTTCGCAGTTCAAGTCTCTGTTTTTGTTAATAAATAATATCATCGTCAGGATCATAATCATGCTAATAATAATAATAATAATAATAATAATAATAATAATAATAATAATAATAATAATAATAATAATAATAATAAATGTAATAATAATAATAATAATACATGTAATAATAATAATAATAATAATAATAATAATAATAATAATAATAATAATAATAATAATAATAATAATAATAATAATAATAATAATAAAAATAATAATAATAATAATCAACTTCATCATCAACAACAGCAAAAACAATAACAACAAATTTCAGCATAAATATTGTAGCAAATATATTTATTTTGTTAGGATTTATTAGCTCTGAACTTTTTTAATAAGCAGACAAGAAACGTCTCACACACACACGCACGCAAACACACACACAAACACACAGACACACACACAGCCGAGGTTACACAGTATTATCATGACTTTCCCGTACACATACATTGTGCTGACAATGGGTCATATTTCGTTCCCATTTTTAAGTACTTTGAAGTGTTCGAACCCTAACACTAACCCTAACCCTAACCCAGCCCTAACCCTAACGGATCATTGTTATGACGTCATAACAAGTAGGCATGTCAATACAAGTTATGTAGATGTTCACTGATTTGTCCAGATAAAACTGTGTAAGTGTGCCCACGCGCGCGTGCGCGCTTCCATTACTACTTTTAGCTCCGTAGCGCCTTACCCGCAAGCATCTGACCACTGACGCTACAGCCCAACTCACTTCCTCTCTTGTTCTATCAGACTGCTACTGGCTGGACTTCCTTCCTCTTCTGTCCATTTGCTCCAATGTGTTCAGACCTCAGCTGTTCGTTTGGTTCTTAAAATGAAAAAGAATCTTAGCATATCCCACCTCTCTTACATTCTTTCCACTGGCTTCCTGTATCTCAGAGGCTTACCTACAAAATCTGTACTTTCTGTTACAAGTGCGTCCATGGATTAGCCCCTTCCTACTTCACCCAGAACATTCAGTTCTACAAGCTATCTAGAAATCTTTGTTCTTCCTCATGCTACAAATACCCCGCTACAAACTCTCTTCTGCAGGTGTCGATCCTTCTCAGTGCTTGGTCCTTCAACTTTGAACTCTCTTCCTCTCTCTCACTCTCTCTCTCTCTCTCTCTCTCTCTCTCTCTCTCTCTCTCTCTCTCCGCTGCTCTCGGAACATAGCCACTTTCAAGTCAAACTTGAAAATTCATCTCTTCTTTAAAAATGTCTGATCTCGTCTTCCATCACCAACATCATTCATTCTTTTCTGATTCAGACCACCACCGTCATACCACACGGCCCCATCCCCCTCACTCATTAGCTTCTCTCCTCCTCCCCCTCTTCGTCTTTAATAGTTTACTTGTAAATATTCTTTCTCATATTTGTATTATGTCTTTGCATACTTTATTTATGTCTCGATTTTGTTTCACTTCTTCTCGTATGTGTTTCGATGTTAGGATTAAGTATAAATGCGTGAGAACTGCGCTTTGAACTGATGTCATTAGGAAAACGCGCTATATAAATACCATTATTATTATTATTATTATTATTATTATTATTATTATTATTATTATTATTATTATTATTATTTTAATTATTATTATTATTATTATTATTATTATTATTAAATAGAAATTATAAACTACGCATCTACACAAACCACCAGTAATCATTGAACATAATTAGGCTAATTATCGATCATTGTTCCATAGGCTTACAGCGCAGCACCGTTACGAAAAGTTCAGACATGTGAGTTCTTTCACTGGGTCTTGCACCGTCATTAAACACATTACATCCTCAGTGGGGATACCGGGGGTTACAGTATAAATAGTATCCCCACTTTCTGGAAATTTAGTGCTTTAAATTCCCACTGTCGCTGTCTTTCTCCTTTGTTCTTTCTCATTCCTACTCAGTTCTATACTATCTTCTTATTCGCTAGACCAGTCACCTACCTTTTTTCTTGAAAGCTCTTCCGGGACAAAACTCCTCAGTTGTGTGTTCTCTCTCTCTCTCTCTCTCTCTCTCTCTCTCTCTCTCTCTCCCTGTTGGATCAGCTTGGTAATATTGGACCCTTTCTGCAAGGTGGTCACTGGGGCTTCCTATGATGTCATTATTTGGCAATGTAGGCATTTTATATGTATGTGTTTTGTTGATATTTTATCACGATGTTCATATTCTATTTTGTTTTTGTAAACGGGGGTTCGATAAGTATAGCCTTAGCGTCCCCTGCGTGGGATGTCTTTATTGTAAACTGACCGGCTGGTGGAGTGCCTTCAGTGTTACCACTAGGGTTGTTTCGGCAGATCTTTTAAGCGGATCAGGGGTGAGTCCTCTTTCATCGAAGTTGTGATCTTGATTTTGTGGTCCTGATTCGGCTCTTTGCAATCCGCTGGACCCTGTAATCAATGAATAACTAACTCAACAAATTACAATAATTAATAATAGTAATACAATTCTTAATAAATAACAAAAGCATAAATAATTAATGGGTTCGGCGACACAAATGCTATCGTATCGGAGAGTTACAGATCTATTATTCTCTAGTGGCGTCTGCTACAGCGATCAACCCATTCGCAAGGGAGGTAAGCCATAAAAGTGTCTTGTAAGCGTTATAGGAGTTTTCCGTATGGGTATAGTCTGTGATGTAAGGCATCATACATCCACTTATCGGTATAGATATAACACACGCGCCGAACCATATTGATTGATTGATTTATTATTGCTTTAGGTCCAGCGGACTCTTCCGAGCCAAATCAGGACCGGACAACCCCCGATCCGCATAAAAGATCTGTTGAAACAACCCCAGTGGGAAAATTGAACGCCCTCCACCGGCCAGTCACTTTACAATAAAGACATCCCACGCGAGGGACGGCTGAGGGTTGACCTCAACTACGCGAACTCCCCGATTACAAAAACAAAATAGAATACAAACATCATTATAAATCATCAACAAAAAACATACATATAAAATGCCTATATTGCTAAATAGTACATTCATAGGAAGCCCTAGTGACCACCCGGCAGAAAGCGTCCAACACTCCCAAGCTGATCCAACAGACCCCATACACAAACAAGGAGTCTTGTCCAGGAAGAGTTTTCAAGAAAAAAGGTAGGTCATTGATCTAGCGAAGAAGAAGATAGTATAGCAGAGTGGTAGGACAGATCGGGAATGGGAAAGAGCAAATGAGGAAGACAGCGACAGTGGGAATTTAAAGCACTAAATTACCAGAAAGTGGGGATACTATTTATACTGAAACCCCCGGCACTCCAACGGGGGGAACTGTTGCCACAGTTAATTTGTCATGCCTACAAAGGCAAGACAGTTTTTCAACTGGGGCTTTCACTGTACCCTTTATAGGTTAGAACAATCTACAGTGGCAAGATTGCTCATGACCCCAAGGGGTGCCGAACCATATAGGCCTGCCGTGCAATCGCAATCATGCTGGTTTCATAAGTCCTGAAAATAGACAGTCTTTCACCCCGTAGCTATTAGCTTACTACTACTACTACTACTACTACTACTACTACTACTACTACTACTACTACTACTACTACTACTACTACTACTACTACTACTACTACTACCAGGGGCGGATCTTGTTCTTGTGCCACTTGTGCACGTGCACACCCCCCTGGCGGTTAAAAAAAAAAGAAAAAGAAAAGGAGGGAGAAAAGGAGAAGAAAGAAGAGAAAAAAAATTACTAATTCTCACTCACCACACAGTTTCATGTACCTCCAAATTAGGGGGGGGGGGGGGGTTTGTGTGTGTGACCAAACTTGTACATGCATCAGGTCAGTTTTGAATAAAACTGATGTGAGTGGCTATTTCTTGTTTTATTTGCAGTAACTTTGTCTTTCTAGGCTATAAGCCTTTATGCAAGATGTTCTGCTATTGTAAATTTTAGTGTGTGTGTGTGTAAGGGGGGGGGGGGGGGGACTAAACTTAAAGAGGACTTTTAGCACAAAACAATACTATTTTCAGTCCTTAAAATAATGCCCAAAATGCACCAGATTGCACAGATTTTAACCATTATTTTCAACCCACACACACACAACGAACAATCACACTTCGCATTAGTGCACTGTGCACACCCCCTCAACAATGGAAAAATCCGCCCCTGTACTACTACTACTACTACTACTACTACTACTACTACTACTACTACTACTACTACTACTACTACAACTACTACTACTACTACTACTACTACTACTACTACTACTACTACTACTTCAACTACTGACATCAACAATACCAAAATCTACGGACCTTGACCTTGGACAGAATTTGACAATATGGCTGACAAGCTGACCTACCGTCAGCAAAGTACCAAAGCGAGTTCACGCGAATAAATCTCTCTCGCCAAAACGTAATCAGCCGGAAGTGGCTAGTTAATGAAACTACGTGCTGTTTCGACATTTGTATTCCTTCGCTGTCGAGAGTCTGATTTCTTTTTATCGACATACGTCAGAGGAAAAAGTATCTTCCATTAAGGATCACGCTAAACGCAGTGATATTTTTTACATCTGCATCTCTTCCTCTCCTTAATTTTTTCATCTTTCTTCCCTAATTTTCTTTGTTTTTCACTGCGTTCATCATCATCATCATCATCATCATCATCATCATCATCATCATCGTCATCGTCATCATCATCATCATCATCATCATCATATTTGATAATTGTTTACAATTTCTTGCCTTCGCATATGTGGTTTTTGTGGGGTTTTTTCATCCAAATTGAATTTGTCAGTTAACTACTGTCATTTCGGTTGTTACTTTTAATCTGCTTGAATCTTTATCATTGTCATTCGTAAAATTGTAATAATAATAATAATAATAATAATAATAATAATAATAATAATAATAATAATAATAATAATAATAATAGAGGATAACTGAAAGTACCAAAATTAAAATTTTCCTCTTGGAACCTTGCCATCTCGCTCATTAAGGACTCTCAACATGCCTTGACTTGAGTATCAGTGGTGCAGTCCTCTGCGACGGCTAAGGACTGCGGGTGTTGCTGAGGATTGCACCACTAGCACGCAAGCCAAGGGATGTTGAGAGACGGCAAAGTTCCGCAGGGATGTTTTCCGGTGGCCACTCTAGCGGAGAGGAGGACAGTGTCCATCGGGTTGGGAGGGGCGGTACATGGTGGCAAACCCGGGGATGGGGTCGGAAAGGGAAGGGTGGGTGTGATATGGGGTTGGTGGTGGGGCAGGGTCAAGGTATTAGTATGTTAGAGAGAGAGAGAGAGAGAGAGAGAGAGAGAGAGAGAGAGAGAGAGAGAGAGAGAGAGAGAGAGAGAGATTAAGTGAAAGGCTTAGTGATTAGTGGGTTATATTAGCTAGAGATTGCTTTCCTTTATATCCACAGTATTCCTAATCAGTATTAATCCAAATTATTAAACGTTGAGGCCGAGCTGTCTAAAACACTCGTGTGCTGCAATTGGTACATGACTTTTATTTTATTAATGTTAAAAAAAAAACTATTTTGGACACTTTATTGTCATTTTTTACATCGGGAAATTCTGGAATACTTTTGGAAAACGTCATCGTTTTTCTTGATTTCTTTCTTGCTTTTTCTTCAATTTTATTTTAAATACGCCTAATGTGGTGAATGTGAACTAATAAAGTCTTCTTTCATTATTTCTTTCTTAAATAAAAGTTTTGAATTATTTTTGGGAGCCTCAGATTCAATTTAAATGGTGTCTACCCCCAGTCTCACAGAACATCGGAGATCAAAACATTCGTCACAACAAAAGTGTAATTGGTGAAACAACTGTTAGCGGGAAAGAGCGCCTTAAACAGACATGTATTTGTAGATCAGGTGCGCGCAGTCCAATGAGAGTAAACAGACTTTTGGTGTGTGGGCAATATGAACAAATTATTTGTACATAGCGCCCCTACCAAAGAAACACTGAAGGCGCTAGCTAACAGATTCTAGCTCAAGCCGCCCAATGCACCAAACATTAACATCAAGCGTATTGTTGTTAAACGTCCACGGCAAACTCCGAACAAGGGCCTCTTGGGCGTCATGCATTTTGCTACAACATCACCGTCAACATCGACATCATCAACCCATCTAGTCAGTGATGAAGCATTGTTGAGGTTTTTGTGGCGGTGGCCCCTGTGTTGTAAACGCGCGCACCGCAGAGAACCATTACATGCACACATTCCCTGAACGTCTTCTGTAGACATTCATCCCTTTAGGAACGTCATTAGGAACCCCTTAGTCTTCAGCAATAGATTCCCTTCCCTTTAATTAGTATCCATTTCAGTCAGGATTTACCTCCCTTCGAACTCACTGCTTGCCTTCCACCAAAGAACGTACAGCTAAACACGAATTTGTGTTCTTGGCTTCCACCACCTGAATAAAGGTGCTTGGCCATAGTTTGAGAGAGACAGAGAGATGGGAGTTGGGGGGGGGGGGGTAAAGAGAGAAAGAGAGGGGATGAGAGAGAGAGAGAGAGAGAGAGAGAGAGAGAGAGAGAGAGACAGACAGACAGACAGACAGAGACGCGCGTGCGCACACACACACACAAAAGTCAAAAGAAACCATGTGGAGTTTCATGAGTGTGTCACTGTAACGTCGTTTCTACATGCCCACACACCCACACACACACACACACACAACCGTGTAGAAACGCCGTTGTGATGACTTTCATGAAACTCTACATACGTTACTTTGACATTTTTACAAATTTGTCCATTTTTTTAAGCTATCCCTAACCCTAACTCTAACCCCTAACCCTAACCCAAATCCTAACCCTTAACCTAACCCTAACACAGCGCTTACCCTAAGGGAACACTGTTTTGACGTCAAAATAACGGGGTCTGTCAAAACAAAGTACGTAGAGGTTCAAGTGTATGTCAGAATAAAGGCGTTTCTACCTAGCCACATATACAGACACACACACACACACACACACACACGCACACACACACACATTTTTGTAAAAACGACATTATGATGACTGTTGTGAAAAAACCAGGGATTATTTTGACACACTTTTCATTTTCGTGACATTATTTTGACATTTTCAAATTTTTGAACCTATCCCTAACCCTAACCCTAACCCTAACCCTAACCCCTAACCCAAACCCTAACCCTAACCCTAACCCTTAACCTAACCCTAGGCCTAAAACAGCTCTAACTCTGCAGGGAACTATTTTGACGTCAAAATAGGGCGCCCTTCCAAAAAAGTCAAAAGAAACCATGTGGAGTTCCATGAGTGTGTCACTGTAACGTCGTTTCTACATGCCCACACGCACCCACACACACAAACGTGTAAAAACGCCGTTGTTATGACTTTAATAAAGTGCCACTAACATTGTTTAACCAAAAAAAAAAAAAGAAGTAAATTGTTTTAAGGAACCCTAACCCCTAAACCTTACCCTTAATCTAACCCTAAGACTAACACAGCCCTAACCCTAACTGAACACGGTCAAAATAACGGGGCCATCAAAAAAACGTAGGTAGAGTATATAGAGTGTGTAACAATAACGGCGCATCTACATCGCCACACACATTCGCACACACACACACATACACGCACACACACGTGCATGTCTGCTAATTATTTGTTGGCTTTATTGTTTACGTTAATCATCTTCCCATTTAAAGCTCCCCGCACACAGGTTTAATGATATAAACACACTACAAGTCGCCTTGCCAATTTTCAAGTAATGTTATTTTAGTTATGTTTTTATGTTATAATAAAAACATCACATTTTGATATTTAACCTTGACCGGACAGTGTCTATGAGTAGGAATATTGGTGGTTTGTTTCGTGCTGCGTTTCTGGAACTCCGGAGAAACGCGTCGATCCGTTCCCATTTGTCACAAAGCCGCCAGATTAGTGACGTCCATGATAATTTCGCGTCTTGATTACTGCAACTCAGTTGTGCAGAGCAGATCGAACGGTTGCAGAAAGTGCAACACAGCGCTGCAGGGCTCGTCATTTGCCGATCAAAACGTAGTCATGTCACTTCGATGCTCATAGAACTCCCTTGGTTCCCGATAAACTTTCGTATTCCATAGAAACTTGCCGTGCTCTGTTACCGCCACTTTAAAGCATAACTACCACCGTATATGGGCAGCATCTCCTCTCTTCTTCGATTCTTCACAGTAAATCCATATCAATGACTAGTCCTGTAATTTCATGTCTATACGTTTATTGTCTTTTACCAACACTGGTACCGTCACCATTGCAGGACAGAATATTTTCACTTTGCCATGCTGTCCCCGGCCGCTACTTAATCTTAGCGGTGCCAACATTAAAGGGGAAGCAACTTAGGTCTAACTAAACAAATTACTTTGAGACCGTTAGCGTCCCTTCATCAATCAATTCAAATGACTACTTCGACTATTTGCTCTCTCTCTCTCTCTCTCTCTCTCTCTCTCTCTCTCTCTCTCTCTCTCTCTCTCTCTCTCTCAGTTGAAAATGCAAAAAAATAATATTTTGAAAAAATGATCCACAGTTACTTGGACACAGTTCAACTTTGGCGGGCAATTAATGAATGAGATGTGGGGCCTACACCGGTTAGACAACATTGAGAGAGTTCATACTTTTGCATGCAAGAAATACTTAAACGTACCCATAGGAGTACCTAACAAATTTATTTACGGTGAGACTGGACGCTACCCCTTGTATGTAAACAGCGCAGTACGTTGCATACGTTTATAACCTTTGAGGGAAAGTTATACAGGGGAAGAAGATGATGATAAGGGATGATTATAGAACTTGTAAGCTCGACATGGTTATTGTAGTGAGTCAGAGGGGCAGAAGTGTTAGTATTAGCTAGCACGTGCGATACATGTGCGATGGGTCAGCTGTGTTTGTCCGGCAAGAATGACTAACGGCCACGTTTAGTGCATGTACATGCAGCAGGTCTATGGTCGGCAACCATTGGTCTCTTGTATGTAAAGAGCGTGGTCAGTTCTGACCACGTGATAGGTACAAGTCCCAGAAATCTTGGGTGGGGCAATGACGTAGTAATTAAGGCATGACCTTATGTAGAGAGATGCGTCTTAACAAAGTTGTGCTATAAAAGCCAGAGGGACAAAGGAATCTTTCTCTTATCCTCCTGCTTCTGCCAGACTTCGGACAACTCTGTTCTATGAGGTTCCGTCTTGTCTAGGTTGTAGTGCTTAGGGTGGTCAGTTCATAATGTATCAGAAACCAGGGCCAAACTTATAGTGCGCACAATCTTTAGCTATAGAATGTATAGAACGAGGCTTGGCTCTCTTTATGCAAGGTCTTCTCTTTCTCTAGTTTAGTGTATAGAGAGACTACAGGTTCCGTCTTCTCTTCTGTGTATAATGCTCAGAGTTAGTGTGGTTAGGACAGAATGTTTAGGTCAAGGCTTGGTTGCTTTAGCTCAGCCGTTGGTTAATTGGTGATTTTATTATTCAGATGCAGAAGTTAGTTTGAAAGTCAGTTAGTCAGTGAGTTAGGATTGATTTTTAGAGTAAGAGTTAGTGGTTTTCCAAAGGAGGAAAGGAGAGTGGGAAAGAGAGGAAAATGAGGTAAGACGCAATGAATTTATTTGAACATTTTCTGTATTGTTAATTAGAGTCCATGTGCATGCGAATTTTATGTTTCTTGGTTGATATGTATTAGTTAGATTATTAAAATTGGATAAAATGAAGATAAGCTGTAGTTTATTGTGATTTATTTGAGCGCGTGGCAAACCCTTTTTGAACGGCAGTGAGACTGACTCTATTTTGTATGTCTTGTATATTATAATTTGGTTTGTCATGCCCGATCCCCGTACAAGCAGAAAATTAAGTAGTTTAGATTAACTCTCACAAGATAACGCAAATACAAGGGACGCGTTACACGTTACTGGCTAAAGCTTCTCAAATTAAATCCAGACAGACTGCCCAGACAAGCTTACCAGATGCTAATTAACTTAGATAACAGAGACAAACCTTGCTGGGCAACAAAAGTAAAAAACAATTTATTTTCCATGGGGTTGGGGTACGCGTGGGTACAACAGAGTGTGGGGTGCGAAAACACCTTTGTTAGTCTATTTAAACAAAGAATGAAGGATAACTATATACAAGAATGGGACAGTTCAGTATTGAGGAGAGGTAATTATCAGCAATATAGAATATTTAAAGACGTTTTCCAGGCAGAAGCCTACCTTGATTTTATGCACATTAAGTGTTTTAGAGATTGTTTGATTAAACTTCGACTGGGCGTTCTACCCTTGAAAGCTTCATTATTTAGGTTAACTTTTGGTGACGTAGGTGGCAATGTATTATGTGCATTTTGCAATGCTGTTGAGAATGAAAATCATTTTCTATTAGAGTGTCCTTTATTTAATGATCTTCGAGATAAATATATAACTTTCCCACTTCAGTCGTATGTACATGCTTTGCAGAATGGATCAAAATTCTATTTATGGAGGATAAGTCTGTATATTTTTCATGCACTAAAATTAAGATCAGAATTTTATGAACAGCTAGCTATTGCAAGCTAATGAATGTTTAACATATGCCGTCGATTTATAATGCAATATGTATACTATATTAACCACGTGACTACCATATGTACATTCTAGGGGCTGGAGGCCCGAAGAATTGTGTTTGTCATGTGATGTTGTTTTTGCTTAATACACGGACGAAGTCCAAACGTCTCTCTCTCTCTCTCTCTCTCTCTCAGTTGAAAATGCAAAAAAATAATATTTTGAAAAAATGATCCACAGTTACTTGGACACAGTTCAACTTTGGCGGGCAATTAATGAAATCAAATCTAAATCATCTAAACGTGAGCAAACCATAACTATATCCCCTAAATTTATTTAATTAAAATTTCTTAAACGTCAGCCTGTTGCTCAGTCTGTTGAAGAACATACTAAACAGAATTACTCTCTTCTTAAACAATTTTGTAATCGTAGACTAAAATCAGACGATCAATGTGTAAGAAGTTGGGAAATATATCTTATCATTAAGGAACAAAAGGTCAATGGGTCTCCATATTATCACTACCTTTTTGGTCAAACTTTCCCTTCCATGCATAACTGATTCGCTAACTTACTATATAACTTAAGTATTAGTTAGGCGTTTTTCCAATCTGCAAAAGTGATTCCTTTACCAAAAGGAAAAGATCTTAGTGGCATCAACAACTTCCGCCAGTATCCATGTTGTCGGCAATTGTGTAAACCTCTTGAAAAACATATTCATATTAATGATATGCAGTTTATTGAACAACATAAACTGTTGTATCTTTTTCAGAATGGATTTCGTAAATTTCACTCGTGCCACAATGCTCTCACGTCTATGTGTGATTCATGGCTATCTTCTATCAATCAATCCCAAATCGTGGATGCAGTTTTTCTTGATCTCAGAAAGGCATTTACCATGTTAATCATAGAAACTTTGTAGATAAACTTCTATTGTACACTCAAAATGATAATAAAATCAACCTTCTGAATTCGTTTTCTGACTGATAGGAAGCAACAAGTATTCTTGAATGGGACTAAATCTTGCTTAGATAGTGTCAAAACCGGTGTACCCCAAGGATCTGTCCTAGGTCCGTTACTATTTTGCCTGTTTATAAATGACATACCGCTTCACATAAATATCTGCAAGTTCTGTACCCTGTGATCTCTTTGCTGGTGACAGCTCTATCTACATTTCTTTTTATGACCTAAACAAAATTCAGTCAGATTTTAAGGATGCAATTAATAATGTTGCACTATGATGCAATAACAACAATAAAAACAAGACTAAGAGCATGGTCATAACGTGCAGACAGAAACACCGGAGAACGCCGCTCTGCCTTGACCTCGTGATTAGGACCGATGTTGTTGAACAAGTTGAAACGCATCGCGTGCTTGGAGTTATTATTGCCCATAAACTTAGATGGCATAAACATGTAGATTACGTTTGCAAACTTGTCTCCAAAATTCTGTACCTCTTATGGAAATTAACATTTTTTGTCGGTCGTAAAGCGAGAAGAATTTTTTTTACGTCCGACTGCCTTTCACATTTTAATTATGCGTCATCAGTATGGTGTGGTGTATGAAAAGTGCAAATCAATAAACTACACTCCTTGCACCGTAGAGCAGAGAAGATTATCACTGATGATCCCAATCTTTCATAATCGGAAAAACTGAAAGCAGCAAACCTAATGTCCTTATCTCATCAGTTTTCATTCAACATTGTAATCCTCTTGTTTTAAAGTGCAAAGTGGCTTGGCACCACCTTATTTAAGCAATCTATTAACTTCCTCTACAGAGGCGGGGCCGGGTAGCTCAGTTGGTAAGAGCGTCTTGCTAGTGACCGAAAGGTCGCTGGTTCGAATCCCGGATTGGTCAACGTGTGATCATATTATTTTCCCCTTTACCAACAACTGGCCCGCTGGTGTCAGTATAAATCGGTCCAGTAGTCACCTATATGCGAAAGTGTCGTGTGACTATAATCTACAAACAACAACCTCTACAGAACGTTACGGGTCCAACAAATACATCCTGCTTCGAACACGAATTGACCTGTTTAAGAACAATTTGGCATTCTCAGGACCTCTAATCTTGAACTCTCTCCCTGTAAACATTAGATTGAGTACCAATCTCCAGTCATTAAAACATTAGATTGAGTACCGATCTCCAGTCATTAAAACATTAGATTGAGTACCGATCTCCAGTCATTAAAACATTAGATTGAGTACCGATCTCCAGTCATTAAAACATTAGATTGAGTACCAATCTCCAGTCATTAAAACATTAGATTGAGTACCGATCTCCAGTCATTAAAACATTAGATTGAGTACCGATCTCCAGTCATTAAAACATTAGATTGAGTACCGATCTCCAGTCATTAAAACATTAGATTGAGTACCGATCTCCAGTCATTAAAACATTAGATTGAGTACCGATCTCCAGTCATTAAAACATTAGATTGAGTACCGATCTCCAGTCATTAAAACATTAGATTGAGTACCGATCTCCAGTCATTAAAACATTAGATTGAGTACCGATCTCCAGTCATTAAAACATTAGATTGAGTACCGATCTCCAGTCATTAAAACATTAGATTGAGTACCGATCTCCAGTCATTAAAACATTAGATTGAGTACCGATCTCCAGTCATTAAAACATTAGATTGAGTACCGATCTCCAGTCATTAAAACATTAGATTGAGTACCGATCTCCAGTCATTAAAACATTAGATTGAGTACCGATCTCCAGTCATTAAAACATTAGATTGAGTACCGATCTCCAGTCATTAAAACATTAGATTGAGTACCGATCTCCAGTCATTAAAACATTAGATTGAGTACCGATCTCCAGTCATTAAAACATTAGATTGAGTACCGATCTCCAGTCATTAAAACATTAGATTGAGTACCAATCTCCAGTCATTAAAACATTAGATTGAGTACCAATCTCCAGTCATTAAAACATTAGATTGAGTACCAATCTCCAGTCATTAAAACATTAGATTGAGTACCAATCTCCAGTCATTAAAACATTAGATTGAGTACCGATCTCCAGTCATTAAAACATTAGATTGAGTACCGATCTCCAGTCATTAAAACATTAGATTGAGTACCAATCTCCAGTCATTAAAACATTAGATTGAGTACCAATCTCCAGTCATTAAAACATTAGATTGAGTACCAATCTCCAGTCATTAAAACATTAGATTGAGTACCAATCTCCAGTCATTAAAACATTAGATTGAGTACCGATCTCCAGTCATTAAAACATTAGATTGAGTACCAATCTCCAGTCATTAAAACATTAGATTGAGTACCGATCTCCAGTCATTAAAACATTAGATTGAGTACCAATCTCCAGTCATTAAAACATTAGATTGAGTACCAATCTCCAGTCATTAAAACATTAGATTGAGTACCAATCTCCAGTCATTAAAACATTAGATTGAGTACCAATCTCCAGTCATTAAAACATTAGATTGAGTATCAATCTCCAGTCATTAAAACGAACATTAAGGCAACCTTACCTTAATACGACTAACCACTGATTTTGTCAACCGTGTTGAATTGTGCTGCTTGATTATTTGATATGTAGGCTATTTGGTGCGCCGAAGAATGTATGTGTAATTGTACCACATGATTATTTGATATACATTGTGTTGTTTGTTAGGTATTGTGTGATTGCAACATCAATATGGATTGTCATATATCTTTTTTGTATGCTGCATAACAGTCCTTATAGTTGTTTGTCTTGTCCTTGGTATAAGTGACTGAAATCGCAGAATGTGAGTGTGAATAATACGTGAAACGATTGTAAGAATAGGTTCACGTCTAAAACCTGAATCCTTGTTGGGAATAAAATGTCTGAGTCTGAGTCTGAGTCTTTAGTCTGTTTCTCTCTCTCTCTCTCTCTCTCTCTCTCTCTCTCTCTCTCTCTCTCTCTCTCTCTCTCTCTCTCTCTCTCTCTCTCTCTCTCTCTCTCTCTCTTTCTTTCTCGGGAAGGGGGGATGGGGGGGGGGGGGGTCGCGTGCTCTTGAGTATATTGTTACATTCTGATGTTATTTTTATGAAGTTATTTTGTTATACTAATTATTATTGTTACAAATTCCAAGGGCAGGATGTAAAAAAGCATACCCAGTGGTTAATCTTTTACCCTTGTTAAAAAAATTGTTATCTTATATAATTCTCTCTCTCTCTCTCTCTCTCTCTCTCTCTCTCTCTCTCTCTCTCTCTCTCTCTCTCTCTCTCTCTCTCTCTCTCTCTCCAAGGTCTTTTAAAATCTTTTTTTAAACTTTTAAACATCAATGACAAATCTCACTTACAACTTCATATTTTGACCCCAGGTTTAGGTAGGAACTTTTCGATCAACAAGATCCCCCTCGAAACCTGTGAGTAAATGTATAGACAGATAAATGAATAGATCAAAATGTGCAGGTACTTTTTAAAAATAGATTTATTAAAAATAGTTCCAGGTTTAGATTTATCATAGTTATTCTCCCTTCCTGTTAATAATAAATGTATACAAATACAGAGACGGAAATCAATAACCTCTAAGTAAAATATTAAACTTAAAATGAAAAAAAAAAAAAAACTTTATAAAAGAAAACAAACTTATTTCACCTTCAGAATACTTACTATATACTTCGGCAACTTCGCAATCTTCAAATCTTTCATTTCTCCAAAATCTTCAATTGAAACATTCACAAGCATTTTCACTCAATTTCTCTTTCCTAATGGTAGACTATCTTTTGCATGGTATCAACGCGCCAGTGTCGCCTGTCCCCGTAGTTGGAGGGAAGCTACTGCGGTCAATCAAAGAAACTTTCAGAGTAACGTTAGCCTCCCTTGGATCTCTCTCTCTCTCTCTCTCTCTCTCTCTCTCTCTCTCTCTCTCTCACTCTCTCTCACTCTCTCTCTCTCTCTCTCTCTCTCTCTCTCTCTCTCTCTCTCTCTCTCTCTCTCTCTCTCTCTCTCTCTCTCTCTCTCTCTCTCTCTCTCTCTCTCTCTCTCTCTCTCTAATGTATATGCATTTTACTGTAGGCCTACACTGATTTGGCTAGTTTTCTTTCTTCTTACCTCTGTGATTTTTCTACTTACACATTGTGTATTTAACGGTGTGGTGTGACACACAAATAAGTTAAGTTCTGCAGTTTACAATTTAGCATATGTTCAGAAAAAAAAATCCCACACATTAATATTTTTTACTATTTTGGATAAGAATATAAACCGAGATCTAGTCTAGCATACATTGCATCGCACAGACTTCACAAATCCTGAAGCTCTTGTCATACATCAGTAAGTGCCAGATACAAAAATCACATCCTGCAAGCCCCTTTAATAATAATAATAATAATAATAATAATAATAATAATAATAATAATAATAATAATAATAATAATAATAATGGACGCTATACTCGCCTCATTTCTAAATCAGACTCAAAGAGCGGCGATCTGTAACCAACATACACATTCACATGTTACAGACTCTCCTATATACGCAACAACATTTATTTATCACTCAACACGTGGTGTAAAACCAGGTCGCTATTAGATGACAGAAAGGAAGTCACGTTTTATTTTTCAAATTTTATAATAGAATAATCTGCGGAAAAATACCTACAGCACCTTGTTGTTGTATCGATTTTTATTCATCAGATTAACGAAAGTTGTCAAATCAATTTCATGTGTTTGTAGACTTCAACAAAGCGTTTGACCGAGTCTGGCATGCAGCTCTGTGGGCAACCATGAGAAGGTACAACATAAGTCCTAACATTATTGAAGTAATCAAAAGCCTCTATGACAAGGTTCCAAGTGCAGTCCTACACTACAGCACCATCGGGAACTGGTTCAGAACAACAATCGGTGTGCGTCAAGGTTGCCTATTTTCCCAACACTCTTCAACATCTTTCTGGAGCGTATCATGTCAGATGCCCCTGAGGGCACAGTCAGTATAGTGGGTAGAGCAATCTCCAACCTCCGTTTTGCAGATGACATTGATGGATTGGCTGGAGAGGAACACGAATTTCAACAACTGGTACAGAGGCTTGACACCACCGCCAGAGCATTTGGAAGGAAATAACTGCAGACAAGACCAAAATGATGACCAACAACACCAATGGCATCAACACGGACATCAAAGTCCAATCCCTCAACACGATGCACAGCTTCAAATATTTAGGAGCAATTGTATCGGACAGTGGGTCTTGACAAGAAATCCTGTCCAGGATCGAACAAACAACTGCAGACCTGACAAGGGTGAAGACCATTTGGAAAGACAGGATCATCAGTATATACTCCAAGGTAAGGTTGCTGCGCCCCCTTGTCATCTCCATCTTCCTATACTCTTGCGAAACATAGATTCTCACAGCAGATCTACAATGAAGAATACAAAGTACAGAGATTCTACAGAAGACTTCTGGGCATTTTTTATACCCAGCGCATCACCAATGACGGTCCATCACACATGCCATTGGACAACATGATCACTTGCTCACAGTGGTAAAGAAACGGAAACTCCGATGGTATGGCAACATCACCAGAGCATCAGGTCTTGCAAAGACCATCCTGCAAAGCTCGGTGCAATGAGGCAGAAGAAGACGGAGACCGAAAACGAGGTGAGAGGACAACATTCGAGAATGGACTCGGTTGACACTGCGCGAAGTCATGAGGGTTGCTGAGGAGAGACAAAGATGGAGTACGCTGGTTAAGCGATCATCTGTGGTGCCCCGACGACTTTCGAGTTACGAGATAGGATAGGAGAGGATAGGATAGGATAGGATAACAGACTGCTGAATGTAAGAAGGAAACCGGAGTACCCGGAGAAGACTCTCGGTGACCTGAATGTCTCGTACCTAAGTCACATACGTTCGACCCCGCGACCTTGGGCATAGAAAGGGAGGTCCCTATCCACTGAGGTACCAGGCTACCCCTTTGTCTAATGGCTGGGATTAGGTCAAGATATTGTTGTAACTTGTTGGATGGGCTTTGCTAGGTTCTCTTCCACACAGCGTTGTTGACAATCATCCAGGCTTACATTTGGCTCTCACTAATATAGACTTGTGAGAGGCACCCGGCGAGTTTCTGCTACGCTGTGTGATTTCCTTCTAACCCTGCGCTGCCCTGCGGCTGCCGTGTTTTCGCCGAGAAGACAACCCGAATTTTGTCCGGATGGGTGGCAAATATTATTCTTGTAAAATCTAAGATTTAAATCCAAACTGTTGCTGAGTCTGTACCCAGGCGCATTAACCAAGAAGAATGGGTCTCCTATATGACAAGGGGGTACCTGGAAGAATTAGTGGATCCTCGACAGCATAGAGGTAGCAGTAGTATAATAATTCTTTCCGCTACCCCTTATGCTGAAGTATCTTCTTAGTTAATGTGCCTGTGGTTTGAATAATGCAGACCTATATTGTGACTACCTTACCTTTGTACTCCCATTCCTCTCATATTCTGGTAACACTTCTCTGTCTCGTGTTCCTTTCTTTCGTCTATTCATTGATTTATTTCTAAAGCCATGTCTTAATTGGAAGATTCGTGTAAAGTACGTGGAGGTTCCTTTTCTTTTCGAGGTTCTAAAATCCCGAACCTATTTGCTGACCCATTTTGGACAAAATCAAGGTTCAGCAACCTAGGTTCAAGATCTGAGAACCTAAAAAAAAGTGTTAGAACCTCCACGAACAGTCCATGAACACAGGCTATAAACCCAACTTACTTCTTGTCCCAACGCATAGCTCAGTGGTAGAGCGTTCGACTGGCACACCGTTGACCCAGGCCCCAACCCCGTGGTGGGCGAAATAAAAGTGGCCATTTTACACTGTCCATTTTAGCAGTATGATTGCTCTGGTGGTTCAGTGTTGATTCAGGTCCCTACCCCTCTTTCCCTGGGACGGTTATTCCCCGTCTGCCCTATCGCCAATGGTGGGTGTAGACGTTAAACCTCAATGTTCATTCATTCTCCCTTCTCCTACCCCCCAGCGGAGTCAAAGTGTTTTAGAACTCTTTGGCTTGAACGTTTGTTTGATGGGCTTTAATAAAGATAATTATACTAGGACTCTCCACGGCCGCACCAAGTATCACCGTCCTCGACCGTGTCAAAAATAATAAAATAATATTGTCCGTGTCCATCCTTTCTCTCGATCTCCATCCGTATTCTGCAGTGTCTATAATAACGTCTATAATAATCTTTGGTGTTATCCTCCCTACTGCTTTTCTTTTTCTTTTTCTCTCTTTCTCTCTTTCCTAATTTCTCCTTCTACTGAAATTAATAACGATAATCTTTTCTGCAAATGATCGCAGAAAAATGATCCCTGCATATTTCGGCCTCGGCAGTGGAGTGCGGGCCTTCACGTGCGACGCACGCGCGTGCAGCTGATCAGAGGAAGCCATTGGTCAGTTACGCACGTGCATCGTAAGCACAAATCAGACACACCCGGCTCTCTCTCTCTCTCTCTCTCTCTCTCTCTCTCTCTCTCTCTCTCTCTCTCTCTCTCTCTCTCTCTCTCTCTCTCTCTAGCTCCCTTTCTCTCTCCCCCTCTTCCTTCTCACAAACAAACCTCGCACGCGCTCGCTTTAGAAATGACTACCCTATTTTTTCGTATGATCATTCAAAGTCAAAAAGTTGTTTCTTCCGAAACTTCTCTCTGCCAGAATGATGTATGTTGCTTTATTGCCTTCAACAAAGATGAGCGGTTTGTGGTATTTTGGACTTTGGAAGGGTTTTAAATAACATTTTTGTGTGTATACGGGCAAAACTGGGAAACTGAAATAATTTATTTCTTTGGTGAAAAGTAGATTAAGCGAGTATTGCATTCCACATAATTGTGTTGACTTTCACTTCGTTCATGTCACGCTTCGTTTCTGCAGCTTGGAGGTAGGGGAAATATTGTTGTCTTATTTATATAGTTAGTTGTTACCCAGCAATCCAGTCATGCATCAGCCATCCAATCATGCATCTACTATCTGTCTGAATATCTGTTTGTCTGTACGTCCGTCTGTGGCTCATCCTTCTTTCTTTCCATTTCTCTTTACATCCAACTTTCTCGTGATAGATTACTTAATTAATTGATTGTGACCGTCCGTCCGATTCATTAACAAAAAAATTTTAAAAAAAAATTTATGTATTTAAACAATTCAACTGTTATTGCACATGGTCGATTGTCTGAAATCTATAACCATTAGATTGATCGTTTCAGTGTTTGCAACAAATTCTTTTAGGCCTATTGTCTGGCAACACCCTCGATATTGTAATGGTCATTCCATCGCCAACATCCCGGTTGTCATTGACGTTATCGTATAAAAGCATTCGTTTTTCTCCTTTATTTTAAAATTTCTTCGTACTCGTCATTTCCTTCTCCATAATCTGTTTACTAATACAATCAATATACTTCCTATTGTTCTTATTGTGTAATGTTGATGCGTCAATGTTGATGAATGCAAAACTGATCGATTTTCATGAATGGTGTTAGTATCGTGCCGGTGCATCGATTTTCCGAATGACAGAAATTGCGTTCTTCTTAACTATAATAACTTTTATGGCAGACACACTAATATAGAGAAGGAAAAACAGAAAGAAATTGGAGAATTGATCTTCCTCTTGTTATTATTGTTGTTGCTGTTGTCCTCCTCCTTCTCCTCCTTCTTCTTCTTCTCCTCCTCCTTCTTCATCTTCATCTTTATCATCATCTTCTTCTTCTTCTTCTTCTATTAAAAAAAAAAAAAAAAAAAAAAAAGCTTGAGATTAATTTTGTTGTTGTGGTTGTGTTTTTCATTAAGAAGTCAAAGATTCGTGGGTCGTAGTCATCGTGGTTTCTTCTTCTTCTTCTTCTTCTTCTTCTTCTTCTTCTTCTTCTCCTTCTTCTTCTTCTTCTTCTTCTTCTTCTTCTTCTTCTTCTTCTTCTTCTTCCTCCTCCTCCTCCTCCTCATCTTTCTACTCCTGCTCCATCCTCTTTCTCCTTTCTTCTCCTCTTCTTTTTATTCCAAACTAAACCTTGCAATTCAAAAGAACCTTGTGACCTTTGTGCATACATTTTTTTTCCCATGCACGTCGTTCATGGCCATTTGGTCAGCGACAGACGTTCTCTTTACCCACTAATTAGGACAATCTCGGATTCCGTTGCAGAATCCACTGGAAAATAGAACAGGTAGCCTTCTTGTGTCTTGTATAAAGCAAGTCTCTCTTTTCTCTTAACTAATTCGTTCAATAATGATATTAGATGAAGTCAATCGAACATTTTCAAAAATAAAAATTGATTTCTATTCCGACTTCTGTAATAGCGATCTCTTCAGATCGCCGCGATTTGAGTTCATTTAAAGAAAAAGCGCGTGATAGCATGAATTATTATTATTATTATTATTATTATTATTATTATTATTATTATTATTATTATTATTATTATTATTATTAAAATTAAATACTATCGTATGCGCCTAATAAACAATCAATGAATCCGTAAACTACAATCACAATTGGTATGAACTTGACATCTCTTCCAATCCTTGTTTTTTTCTGTCTTTCTGCTGAGAGCCAATAAACAAACCAAGGACGGTTGGTCTGATTGTTCCCCCAAAACAGAAAGACGATGGAAAGAAAGAACACGAACTTGACAGCAAGCATAGGTTAGGTCAGTTCACAACGAACGACTCGATATCGTAGAATGAGCCCATTGTCATATGTGTTAGGCCTATTAGTAGTTTTCTAAGTTTCCGTCAAAGGTAAGACTTTATGGAAAAGATATTTAAGATATTTAAAGTCATAAAACGTCGACAGAGAAAACGAAATTCACACGATTTTTTTTTTTTAATATGAGTTAGGATCCTATGGGTGACTTAAAGTTCTTCTCCTTTCTCACTTGTTTTTAAATTGGATTTTGGGTCCAAATTTTACACTTACACCACAGCAAAGAAAATCCAAACACTGCATGTCCCTAGATTGGACAAAATAGACGAATATTTCATGCTTTCATATTTTTTTTCTTGGGTGTATAGAATAGCATAGGAATTTGGGATTTATGTGTGTGTGTGATACTCTCTCTCTCTCTCTCTCTCTCTCTCTCTCTCTCTCTCTCTCTCTCTCTCTCTCTCTCTCTCTCTCTCTCTCTCTCTCTCTCTCATCTGTCTTGTTTGCTAAAGTTTCTTTGGAACTTTTACCCTGTGGGTAAATAGTTGTGTTTTGTTGTTTTTGTTTTCTTGTTGTTGGGTTGTTGTTGATTTTCATTGCGCTTGCCTTCATTAAAAAACATCTTCTCAAAATACTACTACTAATAATAATAATCATCATCATCATCATCATCATCATCATCATCATCATCATCATCATAGTAATAACACGGGATGCTGCCTATCACACGATTTATCTTCAATGGAACTCAAAGCGCGGCAATCTGAAGAGATTGCTATTACAGAAGGCTGAAGAGAAATAGATTTTTATTTGTTGTAAATTTAGATTTACGGTACTGCATCAAATACTATTATTTAAGAGAGAGAGGAAACCTGAGTACCCAGAGAAAACCCTCGGTGTCCTGCATATATTGCTCGGAATATATTACCAAGATGACACTCGTTGTGTGAGCTGTGGTCATGGAAGGGAAGAAAGGCTGCAGTCTTATCAGGGGAAGTGCTATTGTCCTGGGTAGTCGTCGCTGTTTACTCATCTGATTAGCCTCGCGGACGATGGCAAAACGCGAGACCGGAAGAAGGACGTTTTTGACTTTGAACACAGAAGAGCGCATGCAAGGGAGAGAAGCAAATTAGGTTTGACACGCGCGGCAAAGCAAGTAATTGGTATTAATTGGTCATTGGCAGAGAAACAGGGAGTGTGGTGTGTGTTTTCTGGACAGTGCTGCACTGGTCAGTAGTTCTGACCTTTGTAATGCACTCTCTCTCTCTTTTTTCTCTCTCTCTCTCTCCCTCTCTCGCTCTCTTCTCTCTCTCTCTTTCTCTCACCCTCTCTCTCTCTCTCTGGTTGTCTGTCTATCTCTCTCTGTTTTCTGGATAATGGTGCACTGTTCAGTAGTCCAGACCTTTGTAATGCACCCACCCCCCCTCCCTTCTCTCTCTCTCTCTTTCTCTCTCTCTCTTTCTTAGTTTTCAATGTAGTAAATACACAAATAATTTTTTTTAAAATAGATACAACAATAAACCAAAACACAGCACAATAAAATATAGCCAAAAAAATTATATTCTACAAGTCTGTACTCTAATTTATCGAACCCCCGTTTACAAAAACAAAATAGAATACAAACATCATTATAAATTATCAACAAAACACATACATATAACATGCCTACATTGCTAAATAATAACATCATATGAAGCCCTAGTGACCACCTGGCAGAAAGCGTCCAATATTCCCAAGCTGATCCAACAGACCTCATACACAAATAAGGAGTCAAATTGTTTGCTGATGATACAAGTATATCTTTAGCACTGAGAAATCCAGACGCTCGTGCTGAAATATTAAACTCCGACCTGGAAAAGATTAGTAACTGGGCAAGGCAGTGGAAGGTCACATTTAATGAAGCAAAAACCGAGTTATTGACTGTGAAACGTGACGCATCCCCTGATCCTGACCTAACGTTTGGAAATAGTATTTTACAAAACAGTGAATCTCACAGGCACCTGGGTGTCTACTTTCAAAACAATTTGAAATGGGACGAACACGTTAGGTCTGTTATTCGTAAGGGTACTTTTTTATCTTCATGTCTGCGGTCATATAAACATAAATTAAGTCGAAAAGCTCTTGAAACTATGTATAAATCTTTTATCCTTCCTCACTTTGATTACGCTGATGTTGTATGGGACAACTGTACCGAACTACTTTCACATTCTCTTGAAAAAATTCATCTAGAGGCTGTCAGAACCATTATAGGAGCAGTAAAGGGTACTAGTCATGAACTGCTTTACCAGGAATGTGGTTTTTGTAGTCTTAAAGAACGCAGAAAGAGACACAAACTGATACTTTACCATAAAATGATAAATAATAACTGCCCAGAACACCTATCTGCCCTGCTACCACCGCTTGTAAGAAGTACTAATCCATATCACCGTAGAAGACCATTCGAAAGAAACGTTCCCACTCATAAAACCGAAATGTAAAAAAAATAATTTATACCTTCTGCAACCATCTTATTCAACGAATTGCCTGAAAATCTCCAATCGAGTCAATCAACTAGTAGTTTGAAAAGATTTCTGTCAAGAGATGATCCTGTAGTCCCAC
>CM072516.1:39398525-39561025 GCA_036898135.1 Oncomelania hupensis
CACAGTTGATCTTTCCCCCCATCACTTTTGAACAGTGATTTTGGAAGCTTAGAGGTACGGAGTTCTCAACAATCTGCTGTATACTGGGAATTAAGTGTTTGATAGTGTGAATGCTAATGACAGCGGCGTGCATCCTAGACTCAGTAATACTAGGCATTTTTTAAACACAAACTTAAAAAACCCATGGCATATGGTCCTTGTCATCGTGCTAGTCATAGTTTGAGCATTGTTAGGTACGAAATTGTCACAGACCGGTTTTATAGTTATTTGGTGACATTATATTGTTTTTAGTCTGTTTCTCCCCGCCATGTCGTAAGAGGCGACTAGCAGGGGTGATATCAGCACGGCATCACTGGGCGAAAGTCTTCTACACAGAAGTCACTGCCCAGGACGGAGGAACCTCACGTTAGTACAGGTTCAACGCCCAAGTGCTCGGAGCCAAGGCCAGCCATACTGTACTCGTGGATTTCGGCTGTGGCCAACCGCCTGGAGAGGATTGGGCACCGCCAAGTTTTTCCGATGGTATGCCACGTCACCAGAGCATCGGGACTTGCAAAGACCATGCTGCAAGGCACGGGGCAAAGAGAAATAAAATGAGGGAGACAGAAAAAGAGGTGGGAGTGCAACATTCGAGAATGGACTGGCTTGACACTGAGCAAATCCATGAGGGTTGCTGAGGACAGACAAAGATGGTGTAGGCTGGTTAAAGGATCATCTGTGGTGCCCCGGGATAGGATAGGATAGTCTGTTTCTTGTGAGAAGATATTGGTTTGTTTTTTTATGAGAGTGAAATTTTGATTGATTGGGTTGGTCACATGACAGTTCACTAATGTACATTCACAAATCTAGTCATTCTTCTCTTGAATATATTAGAGATAATTTGATCTGGACTTCTCGCAGGTGTGTCTGCAGATATATATTGTTTATTACTTGAAATGTTGTATTATAAATGTAATAGTATTATTACATGATGATATTGTATTGCTATGTAATAAAATTAATAATACATAATTTTGTATAGTAGTGTGAAGGATGGAGTGGGGAGGAGACGAACATGGTGGTTCACTGTAATGTTTGAATAACGAATTTAATTCTGATAACTATTTGATTTGAAGTTGAAACTACAATTGCAGTGTAAAGTATTAAGTTTATCTGTATTAATGAAATTAATTGTGTCATTAAGGTAATAATTAGTTATAATTAGTTGTAGAATTTGTGTTTATATTGCTGCACTGGTCAGAGAGAGAGAGAGAGAGAGAGAGAGAGAGAGAGAGAGAGAGAGAGAGAGAGAGAGAGACCGACAGAGAGAGAGAACAATTTTTTTTTTTTTAGAGAGACCGACAGAGACAGACAGAGAGAGAGAACAATTTTTTTAATAACGATTTGAATTTATTTCCAATAAAGGCCAACGCCCGTTACAGAACAGGTGCGTTTACAAAAATAAACACCTGATAAATAGTATGCACACAAACAGATATGCATACAGTTATTACAAACAATCTTCAAAAACACTATGCACGATTAAAGTAGAGTATCGGTACTCAAGGAGGATGAGAAAGAAGAGGAGAACGAGGAGGAGAGAATGGAGACTGAGGAGAGGAGGAGGAGCAGAGAAGAGGGAGGAGAAACGGAAAAGGCCGAAGGAGAAGGAGAGTAAGATTGAGAAGCAGAGAAAGAAGAGGGCGTAGGCAAAGAGATTAGAGATCAAACATAACTACAGTGCGACTATAAGATACGCCGTCTGCGCATAACTCACCTACACACACGCACACACCCACACACCCACACACACACGCACGCACACGCACAAACCCACACACGCACACACACAAACACACACATATACACTAACATACATATATATATATATATATATATATATATATATATATATATATATATATATATATATATATATATATATATATATATATATATATATATATATACATACATACATGCATACACACACGCACACACAAACACACACAATTATTAAATAAATAAAACCTAGAACTAGCTTACACACTTCAGGGGTACAGGTTCCTCAACCATCAACATTCATTCTAGTCACAATTAAATACATACAACGTTGTAAAAGAAATAATAAAAAGTATAAATTCTTAAATAAAACAATATCACAAAGTAATATATTGCAATAATCACAGACAGAAAACATGATTGTGATGAAATAAAAGCAAAAAAAGAAGGGGGAAAAAAGCATTCAGCCCCCCTGTTTTTAGTGGCTGAAATGATTCAGCCAATAAAAAAGGACGAACGTCCGTATTAACACAACGGTATAGGTTTGATGTCAAAGTATTATTCTGGTTATTTGTTATTCATAGTTCTGGCCTTGTGTCGACACATCGACAATTGATTGAGACTGTAAAGTGTCACAAAGACAGATGGATAGTACGACTGTTGGTTGCTCAGTTGGTGGTGGCAATGTGTGTGGTAGGAGGAGGGGGGGGGGACGAACAAGGGTGAGTGAGAGTGAGAGAGAGAGAAAGACAGACAGACAGAGAAAAGAGAACATGGGACAGGGGTGGAGGGCAGGGACAAACACATAAACAAAAAAGCTAGCTACACGATTTTTCAACAAGCAATGATGGCGTAACTTCTATGATCGCACTATCTAGTGTAAAAGTTAGAATAAATGGCATCAGGCTCATTTTACAACACTCACTCCCCCTTCCTTCCCCTCCCCACCTTCCCCTCCTTCCCCCCCCCCCCCCCCAAAAAAAAAAAATACAGATCAAAACAAAACAAAACAAAACCACTCGGTTAAAACACTTAGGAACGTCAACGCACCTTTTTACACGATAGTTCTGTAATCTCATTGATCCATTTGTTCTTAGTCTTTTAAATGAATCCAACATTTGAGACGGACTAGCAACGCGTGCGTCATTATGTTAATTACATGCGGGACGTCAGTCTTGCAGACATTCTTCATGTTCACAAGGCTGAGGACTGCGCTGCTATTTTTTTACTCGCGCAATAGCGGGCTGTTAGTGCGTCAAGACAGACAACCCCCGATCCAAATTCTACAGACTTCCCTCCCTTTTGCGCACACTGTAGCTCAGATTTTCTCCCTTTAGCTGTCTTTTACTTCTAAAGGCGAAAAAAGCAACACGCGGACAGTCAGAATGCTGCGGCCAGCATCGACGCTTTTACTGTTGATACTGTTTTGAAAACAAACAACTGCGTTTTCCCTCTGGTCCTCGGATTCTTCTGGATAAGGTCCCGCCCTCGTCTGAGGAGCAGAAGAGAGTTGGTGCGGTGGTGCAATTTTTTACTCCCCAAAAGATGCGGGTTTGTTGCTATTTGAGATTGTTAAATAACACAGTCGTCGTTCGTTTTGCAGGCAAGCGCGACGTACACATTGAATTGTCTCCCTGTATCAGTTACACTCTTTCGTCAGACTCCGATTTCCGGGTCTTCTTTGTTGTCGTCGTCGGTTCTAGACTGTTCTCGTGAGCCCTTGGTCTCGTATGATGCGTGATAGCCCTGATTGTACCATTATTTGAGCGAGATTATGGAACAGGGTCAGAGGTGCGTCATGATTCTTGAGAGCCACTTCACTCGTTAGAGGGTGATTAGGATCAAGTACAACAAACACATGTAAAATAGCAGCAATTTACGAGAGACTGATAGGCCTAGCTTCTGAAAATCAAAGCAAAGTTTGTTCTTGTCTTATACAATTTTGCCCCTTCTACAGTTCAAAACATGTCTACTATGTACATTTTACATAATAACAAGTCTTACTATGCCAAGTACTGTCTCGTAATATTTATTCGATAATATAATAAATAAGAAATGTTTCATTAATAATTTTTGGAAAACGGTGCGGACTGTCGGCAGTTGCTGCATGAAGCACTGCTCAGTGTTGTATAGCTGGAGGAGAGAGAACTTTGGAACTTTGTCCTTTTATTTCACATAACATGATTTAAATATATACAAAAATGTCAAGAGGCTCATAGCCCTGGGGGCTGTATAGCCAAAAAAGGGTTGAGGGGGGGGGGAGGGGGGAATAGGATACACATATCATTCGAACCATGAGCGGCATTGTATAACACTACAGCTACATTTACAATATATTCAGCAACTGGACTGACAAACACTAAGGAATTTACAACCACAAAAATAAATGTGGCAAGAATATAAATACACAGACGATACCAATTTAACATCATACCAATACAACACAATAAGTCAGCATTTTGCACTTTTAAATTCGAGAAAAAAAATCTGGTTTATAACCAAGAAGAAATGGTTATATCCAAGAAGAAAGCAATCTTGAGACAAATTCTATTTCAGAGTAATTATCATGATGAAATGCTAGTTCTATTTAAACAGAGAAAAGATAATTCCAATGAGACGACTCAGTTTTAATAACCTAGTTTTAGATTTTGAATTCATCAGTTGATGCATTTTATAGATATTTGGATAATTTCTATAATACTGAGGTATAAGAGAGGATCTGCTATCAATAATTAAACGATTAGTGCATACAAACATATAATGGAATTCATCACCTATTTCACCTAGATCACACAAAGTGCACAATCTCTCTTCTCTAGCAATATTCAGATATCTTTGAGACTGAATAGGTAACTTGTGACAACTTAGTCTAAATTATAATAAATTTCTCCTTAGGAGAGGTAACAAAAGAACAAGATAATTTTCAAAAACAAAATTATTTTTAAAAATTCTGTACGTGATGCAAGTGTTATTATCATAAATTTGCTGATGCCAGTTTTGCAAGAACTGATCCCTTGAGCGCTGCTTAACTAAGTTCTTAAAACAGTTCGAAGACAAATTACAACCATGTGTCCATATAAAGGAAAGACCAAGATCATTCAAAAGTGTGCGAACAGAAACTAGTTAAGAAAGCTTATAGTCTGTGCTAAAAAATAGATGAGAACACATGCGAAACATAAGTACTGATATTTTGGAGGGATTCTTAGCACAATCAATACATAATTTGTACCAAAAGCACAACAACCTAGGACGGGAGGGAGGACATTACATCATTATTGCTTTAGGTCCAGCGGACTCTTCCGAGCCCAATCAGGACCGGACAACCTCTGATCCGTAAAAAAGATCTGCTGAAACAACCCTAGTGGTAAAACTTAAAGCTCTCCACCAGCCAGTCACTTTACAATAAAAGACATCCCACGCAGGGGACGCTGAGGCTGTACTCTAATTTATCGAACCCCCGTTTACAAAAACAAAATAGAATACAAACATCATTATATATTATCAACAAAACACATACATATAAAATGCCTACATTGCTAAATAATAACATCATAGGAAGCCCTAGTTACCACCTGGCAGAAAGCGTCCAATATTCCCAAGCTGATCCAACAGACCTCATACACAAATAAGGAGTCTTGTCCCAGAAGAGATTTCAAGAAAAATGGGTAGGTGACTGGTCAAGCGAAAAAGAAGATAGTATAGCAGATTGATAGAACAGAGCAGGAATGAGAAAGAGCAAATGAGAAAGACAGCGACAGTGGGAATTTAAAGCACTAAATTTCCAGAAAGTGGGGATACTATTTATATTGAAACCCCCGGCACCCCAACGGGGGTCGGGATGGAGGAAGGGAGAGATAGAGAGGGAGAGAGAGAAAGAGAGAGAGAGAAAGAGAGAGAGGGGGGGGGAGGGAGAGTTGGAGATAAAGACAGACCGAGAAAAAATACAAAACAAAGGGACATAATGACGTCAGACGTAAAAAAAATGATTGCGACAGAACAGCGTGGGCAGGTCAAATACTCTAATCCGTGTATGATCCTTTGTTCTTCTTTCTGTCACATATGTGAGAATGACACGGTTACCGAGTGAGAAAAATTACGGCTAAGCCATGCAGACCACTGTTCGTACTGCCTAAAGTGAACGCCTAGCGTTAAGATAACATGATCCTGAAGCTCTGGCAAGGCAGTGCCCTTACTAATACGTAGAGTATAAACCGAGGTCTAGTCTGTGCACACATGCATTCCATCGCGCAGATTTTAGAGATCATGACGCTCGTGTTCGAGACTAATGGTGCAAGAAGCAACAGCACACAATCCATAATTACGGACAACTGGACATCCAAAGTTGTTAGAACTACGTTAGAGTCCTCTCACAACCGTCCAACTCAGCTATCTGTGCCCCTTTATCATAAAATGAAGAGCTGTCGTCTCCAGCAGCTCGCTAATCCGTGTCTAAACAATCCTGGCAACTGATCCAGGTATGGCATATAACACTCGCGCACAGCTGGCCGTTTGTCCTATGGTACTGGCCTTTGGCATTGTGTATAGCGAACAGGGTTGTTTTGTGTTTGGAACATCTACCCGATCTCACGATTCTTTTGTCTCAAGACTCTTCTATCACCAGCTGCCTTGAGTAGCTCTTTGAGTTCGAAAGTGTATTCCATAAGAAGACCTAATGTATTGATGATAAGAACTGCAAAAGAGAATATATAATTCATGATTCAAAATTAATTCCTAATTCATCTTATACTTATACGTGTATCTTAACTTTGACAACGCATTTCAACATTCACAGTGAGTGAGGCCCCCATAAAAATAAGCGTACACAAAAAACTTTTCCAAAAAGTATACATGATGGGCTAATAAAATGTTACCACTTTTTAATTTTACATTTTAAGTTTTTACAATGAGAGCGTTTTCGAAAATGTTCTTCTTAGAAATGTCACGGAAGCACCAAATTATCATTTGATACCAAAGGTTTCCCACTTTTTCACTCGTTCTGTACACAGTTTAATAATTGATGATATGCTCAATCCACGCTCCTATTCTGGATTACAGTTGTAACACGCACATTGAAGTTTGTGAGGACATTGCCACACATCTCAAGTGGGATTCTCCGAATTCCCTGACGGATGTTGGTCTTCAGGGCCCAATGGTCTGTGGGTTGTTGTAGTACACTCTCTTCTTCACGTTCCCCCATAGGGAGTAGTCTGCGGGGGAAAGATCAGGGGAGTAGGCAGGTCATGAGTTGTCTGTGCGCCATGAGATAAGCCTATCTCCATTAAAGAATTGTTTGAGGAAATCCAGTGAAAAAAAATGATTATGTTTGGTATCAAATAATAATTTGGACATTTTTGTGAATAACATTTTGGAGAAAACGTTCTCATTTAAAACACTTATTTATGATTAAAAATTGGTAACATTTTATTGGCCTACTCTGTAGTTATTTTTAAAATAAATAAATTCCGTAGTTTGGGTGCCTATTAATAGTAACAGTGGTTGGCTAACCAGTCAACATTCTGTAGCTAAACAGTAATCAGCATCTGCCAAAGCCGGTAAGAGACAGAGCTCGTAAAAGCAATTGCTCGTAAGGTTTTTTGTTTTACGTTGATAAAATGGACCCTACCCTATCCCAGACGCCAAAGACATCCTTCAACTCAGACATAGGTCAAAGCTCACACAGCTATGTTATGAAAATACCATTAAAACAGTGGAAATCACTCCCTGTCCGAACCAACATTGAAAATTCAAACTTTAGCGGTTGATATGGGCTCACTTTTATCATTGTTTAATGTGTCGGATAGCGCAGTGGTTGGAGCACTCGCTACTGTGTCGCAAGTCAAGCACCGTCCAGTGCGGTTAGCACTTGCATGGGTGACCGCAAAACGTGAAGCGACAAATAACAACGCCCCCAGTTGACTCAACTGTGACTGAGTACCTGCTCTCTTAAGGGTGGGGAAGGTAAAGCAGCGAGGGAGAGAGATGGGCATCACCCTCATTACGCTGGCCCAAGATAAGTGTGATCTCCAACATCACGCTCCCCTACGGCCACAAGGCTATGGGACTACCTTTACCTTTTTACAATTTTTTTACCAATGTCTTAATAACAATGCGAAATGTATGGTAAACCCGTTTTGGCCAAAAGTAAACAAAGCCTTGTAATTGGGGCCTTTTCATTGGAAGGGTAAAATAACCTATTTGCATGAATGACTGACTTGTTCTTAAATGGCGCTCGTACAGCTCAAACAACTGCTCAAGGCGCTGGCCGAAAACAAACTACTTCCAGGATCTAACTCAAGCCGCCCAAGCCGCCACCTTGCTGCGTGCTGCGCATCGTCTAACGTCCCAGACAACTGAGCGGTTTGTTACAATAACTCTATTATACACTAATACAATTTTAATGTGAAACAAGATGGTAAACTTGTTTAGTTTTTTTTATTATTTCCTTTGTCCTTTCATTCCTTTCCATATATGTTATAGTTTGATAATGTCATATTTTGCAGCTCTATTAAATAATATAAGAAAATTTGTTTGCTCATACCAGTTTGTTGTGCTAGGGTATGCAAGTTCCACATATCCAAAATATTGAGACCCTATCTAATCTGGCAATATACACGTTTTAACGGTCTACTTTATTCTGTAAAATCCTCTAAGTATAAGACAGCCAAGTTTTCCAAATATCTTATTATGTTGAAATTCAATTCCGTTAATGTAATTCAGTCTAATTCAAAAGGGTATGGTTGTTTCATTAAAAATTAGGAGATTAAAAAAATACGGGGCAACCCAAATACATGTTAAACATTATAACTTTGGTGTATTCTAAAACCCTTATAGTGTAAAATGTTAACATCCAAGTAATTCAAATCTTTTATTTATTTAAAAAAAAAACATCAATATTCACATGACAACAATTATTTTGACGAATATGCACGTTTGTTCGTAATATCATGTGAATACATAATTCTCTCATGTTTTGCCAACAGGTTAACGATTGCCACAGATGTTTTGAGTGATATTTAAAACGTCTGTGTTCTGTCAGTAACCCTAAATGGGACACCGCCACCCTTCGCTGTAATCACAAGGATGGGATAGCGATAACAATAGGATGATGACGACGAACAGTAGGGTGATGGTGATGATGACAAAACACACAAAGAAGAAGGATTAGGAATTCAACACTGTTTGAAGATAACATGCCGTATCATAGAAGCTCAAGTGAGCACCACCGCAGACACAGGTATTATGACGCCTTTTCTGATGACATCACTCTTTTGTTTGTGGTCATCCACCTGTTTTGTCATCATCAGTCTATTGCTCAACAAAAACAACAGGCACAGCTGTGAATTGTCGTCATCATCATCATCGTCATCTTGATCATTGTCGTCATCATCCTCCTCCTTTTTTTTTTCTTCTACCTCCTCCACATCCTCTTCCCCCTCCTTCTCCTCTTCATCGATACGACAACCATACTAATCGAGGGTGCTCTCCAGGTACTCTGGTTCCCGAACCCACTCCTCCACTCCCCCTCTCTTCTTCCTCTCTCCCTCCCCTTTTCCTCCTTTAATAATTGATGGTAATTCTATGCAGCCCACGTAAATTTTACAAAATACAAAACTTCCTTTCGTCCTCTAATAGCGATCTTCCTGCCTTTACACTACATGCACGAGTGAATGAATAGTGTGTCTGTTGTGTATGTAGAAATATGGTTAACATGTGAGCGTTTACATCCAAGTTGATCACAGATCGCGCTCTTTGAGTCCCATTTAGGAGGAAAAGCGCTGTCATCATACAGTGTAATATAATTTTAGCAATTTTTATTTTATACTGTAACGTTTCACTCCAAGGAAGAATTTAACAGAAATGCGAAAGCGTTTTATATGTTGTACGACTTTTTTCATTGGTTTTATTTCCAATTTCTTCTGCTAATTTTGACAACAATTATAATAACAGCAATACTTTTAATCACAGACGGTTACTGCCAGTTTTCCATGAGTCGACACCGTATCCTCTTTGCATAGAGTTGTGCGCAGTTCAAATGAACACTAGCTGGGACTAGTGGAACAGTTGTCGCACAAGCGGTCGCTTCCACCCAACATAAACACAGAAACCTGCTTAGCGGGTTTTCTACAACAACAATACACAAGGCATGCTGAACAGGTTTACTATGTAAACAATAAGTCGTTAGCAAAATGGAAAAAAATCACAAGTTGTTAACTTCTACATTATATTATTAAAATAGTGGGAAATCTGCCTCTTAGCGAAACCACCAGTTAACACACTTGCCGCGCCCGATGCCAAAACAGCAACAACATGGTTGATTGACAGGTCACATGACCTATCACGTGAAACAACCGGGATAGCAGGTCGTATGGCGGATCCCGCAAAACGATCCTGACTAGCAGCAAAACATCCTGGATAAAAGTAAATCCTTGGAACCAATGTCAAACTAATTGGCTTCTTATATCGAATATCTCCATCTCTTCCCAATAACAGGTTAATATGACCCACCATGAACTAAAGTGATGACGTTGACAAGAGATCACGACATTCAGTGTTGACATTAACGCCTTCGAATGACGCAATGCACGTGCAGCATGACTGGTACGTCAGTCAAGAGTATTCTCCAAGGAAAAAAACAACATTTTACAACCTGCTATCAAACGCATGTAATTAACACTTCATTAGACGCTCTTCAAAGCATATGCTTAATGAAAATTCTATACTATGATTTGAAGTTAGACACACCATACTGAAATAAATATAATTCAGTATGCAAGGTCTTGACGAAAGGTTGCTCTATTTCAAAACAGTCAGCACGAGCATTTATTTACAAAAAAAGCAAACGTAACCCTATTAATACCCAATAATAAGAAATTCAGGCAGGAAACAATAAGGAATAATTTCTAAATCAATCTCATTGTCTGGATCAATTTGTAAAGGTTATAACAGCTTGAAGTAGCTTTAGCAGCGACAAGGACAATTTGACATTGGGCTTGAGAACATGTAGGTTAATCATCATCATCATCATCATCATCATCATCATCATCATCATCATCATCATCATCATCATCATCATTATCAACTTCTGTTTAGTATCCAATTCGCCTTCTTTGTTGTTCGCGTATTATTGAAACCAGCAGGTATGCCTCAACCGTAATGGTAAACAGAGTTTCACAACCACTCATAATCACATCAACACCCACAAACACTCTCACTTTCCTTCATCCACCCTCCTATTGTCAACATATATACAGATCCCAAATTCACTCTTATTATCACAAACCCCCGCTGGCATGCAGCTCTGTGGGCAAACCATGAGAGTGTACAAAATCAGTCCAAACATTATTAAAGTCATCAAAAGCCTGAATGACAAGCAAGCTACCAGTGCAGACGTCCACAATAGCGCCATCGGGAACTGGTTAAGAACAACTATCGGTGTGCGTCAAGGATGCATGCTCTCTCCAACACTCTTCAACAGCTTTCTAGAGCGCATCATGTCAGATCATGAAGATATAGTCAGCTTAGGGGGTAGAACAATCTCTAACCTCCGTTTTGCGGATGACATTGGTGGATTGGCTGGAGAGGAAAAAGAACTTGAAGAGCTGGTACAGAGGCTTGACACCACCTCCAGAGCCTTTGGAAATGAAATAAACGCAGAGAAGACCGAAATGATGATCATCAACGCCAATGGCATCAACACGGATATCAAAGACCAAGACCAATCCCTCAACACGGTGCACAGCTTCAAATATTTCGGAGCCATTGTATTTGACAGCGGGTCCCGACAGGAAGTCCTCTCCAGGATAGCACAAACAACTGCTGCCCTGAAAAGATTGAAGCCCATTTGGAAAGACAGGGCCATAAGTCTACATTCCAAGGTAAGGTTACTGCGCTCTCTTGTCATCTCCATCTTCCTATACGCTTGCGAAACATGAACTCTCACAGCAGACCTACAAAGAAGAATACAAAGCATGAAGATGAGGTGCTACTGAAGACTTCTGGGCATTTCCTATACTCAGCACAACACCAATGACCAAATCCGACAGGACCATCACACAAGCCATTGGACAGCAGAATGACTTGCTCACAGTGGTTAAGAAACGGAAACGGATATTCCGATGGAAGGGCCACGTCACCAGAGCATCAGGCCTTGCAAAGACTATGCTGCAAGGCACGGTGCAAGGAGGCAGAAGAAGAGGGCGACCGAAAAGAGTTGGGAAAACAACGTTCGATCATGGACTGGCTTGACACTGAGTGAAGCCATGAGGACTGCTGAGGACAAAGAAAGGTGGAGCACTCTGGGTAAACGATCATCTGTGGTGCTCCAACGACTTTCAAGTTACGGGATAGGATAGGTATGTTGAATGCAGCCCTATGCCCCAACCCATTCCCCCATTCCCTCTCCCATGGCCCACTATGCCACACTTCCTTCTTATTTTTCATTTTTTTTTATTTTTGTACACCACTACCTTCATTACCATATTCTACTTGGTTCTTCTTCTTCTTCTTCTTCTTCTTCTTCTTCTTCTTCTTCTTCTTCTTCTAAAACGGCGGCTGTGTTTTGATAATTAATATTGCAATGCTTACGTTATTATCCCCACCACGGGAAGCGGCGATTACCCGGAACGGTGGCTGGCTAACGCTGGCGGTGTATTATTACCTGTCTTGGCAGGTACGCCTCAACCGTAAGGGTAAACAGAGTCTCACAACCACTCCCTAATCACATCAACACCCACAAACACTCCCATCTTCCTTCCTCCACCCTCCTATTGTCAACATATATACAAATCCCAACTTCACTCCTATTATCACAAACTCCCATCCTTTGCGCACCACCTCCCCCCGTCTCTTTTCCCTCCCCCGCCACACACACACACACTTTTTTGTGCGGAACTAAAAAGCCTCTGGCAGCGTGACTCAGATCATGCATAGGTCACCGCCTTGAGCAACTCTTGAGCTGGAAAAGCGCTATATAAGAACGATAAAATAAATAAATAAATTGTTATCCACAGCATTCTAAAGAAAATAAAACAACCTATAGCATCAGCCCTATTCGTCTCATTACGTAAAGCGTGCAAATGGGGGGGGGGGGGGGGGGGGAAATATCCTGTAGGGTACGAATTCTCAAGAACACTCACAGCATGAGGCTAACCCGTACCTCAAAAGGCCCCCTCGACTGCTGCCTCTCCGCGGGTTAATCCGCCATACGGATACACAGCCAAAACGTGTTGCATTCTACTGCATTGTATCTAATTCCTTTGTGCTTCCTGCCCCGGTGTTAACTGGTGCTAACAATTTTGCACCATCTCAAAGTGTGGCTCTTAGTAGTAGTCGCTTAAAAACGTCCAAGGCGCCTTTAAAAGTCACACAAGTGTGTTCAGCATAATGTATGTGCGTTCCACATCATTGCATTTCTACAACTTCACACGTTATCAAAATGTCAGATTTATAACATTAAACGTTGTAGTCGCGAGTGAACTTAAAATGTTTGCGAAACTGGAATGTTAAAATACATATTTTGTTAATGTTAATACTATCGTAATTATTATATTTAATTTTATAAAGGGAAAATATTCAAAGCTTTAATAAACAGCAAGCAAATACATAAAAAATATAAATATAACATACTTTAATCATCATCATCATCATCATCATCATCATCATCATCATCATCATCATCATCATCATCATCATCATCATTATCAACTTGGCAACGCCTGATGGGATAATAAATAAATTAATTAATAATAATAATAATAATAATAATAATAATAATAATAATAATAATAATAATATTAATAATAATAAATTATATATAATCCCATTGGCAACGCCTGATGAGATAATAAATTAGGTAATTAATTAATTAATTAAGAAGAAGAAGAAGAAGACATTTAAAATATAATATTAATATTAAATAACAAAAAAATTGCTGATCCATTGATAATTTATTTTTTTTAATGAAATAAATCATAATTATTATAAATGCTTTTTATAAAAATATGTACACCTTTAATTCCAATTGTCAAGCATTTTTGTTAGGGTAGGGTATTCGAACAGTAGATGTTGCACCGATAATATTTGGTTACAAACGCACACATTTTGCACATTGAACATACTTGGTATTCCAGGAATGTAATCCTAATTTATAAATTAATTTAGATTAATGTCTAGAACAGCTCAGCGTTCCGGGACGAAATTTTATATTTATATATTTCTCTATCAATAAAATTAATTCAACATTTAATTTCTTGCTCTTCTAACTTTTAAATTTTATTTCCTGTACTACTGCTATCACTACTATTACTACCACCACTACTATTACCACCACCACTACTACTACTACTAGTTTCTCCATCATGATCATCGTCATCATCATCATCATCATCATCATCATCATCATCATCATCATCAACATCATACATTCTTCTTCTTCTTTCACTCTTCCTTTCCCTTTCTCTTTCTCTCTTCCTCCTCCGCCTCCTCCTCCTCATTCTTGTTCTTGTTCTCTACCCACTGCTCCTTACTCTCCTTCTCCTCTTTGTATTCCAAAGAAAAACAAATTGAGCGGTGGGAGCGGTTTGTAGGGTGTTATTATCCACCGTTTGACACTTGCGTGTTGCATTTCCGCACACCAACCGAAGCATCTGAATCCATACAAGCCATTGGTCTAGCCTAATAATAGACTCAAAATCTCAGTATCGTCTTCACCTCAACAACACTTTTTTTCAACACCTTTTTTTTAAGGGAGGATGAATGAAAGAAAGGGAGGCTTGGTGGGGGGAGAGAGAGACAGAGAGGGAGACAGACAGAGAGGAAGACAGAGAGAGACAGAAAGGGAGACAGACAGAGATAGACAGAGAGGGAGATAGTGGGGGAGACAGACAGATAGAGACAGAGAGGGAGATAGACAGAGAGGGAGACAGACAGAGACAGAGAGGGAGACAGACAGAGATGGAGACAGAGATGGAGACAGATAGAAACAGATAGGGAGACAGACAGAGAGAGACAGAGAGACAGAGCGGGAGACAGACAGAGAGAGAAAGAGAGAGAATTCAATTAACAGTTACTTCAAAAACACAAAGGTATTATTGACTGTTTTTGACACTCTTCCAGGCTTGATCATTTTAAAAACCGTTTAAAGGTGACTGGAAGTGCGCGCGGACCATTATTTGTCCTTTGCTTTTTAACCATTGTGACACTTTTTCACCCAGCCCTTCTTCGTTCGCAGAAGCAGAAGAAGAAGAAGAAGAAGAAGAAGAAGAAGAAGAAGAAATTACGACGACGAAAATAATGATGATGATGATGATAATGATGATGATGATGATGATGATGATGATGATGATGATGATGATGATGATGATGATGATGATGATGATGATTTAGGCCTAATGATGATGATGATGATGACGACGACGACGACAACGGGATGAGGAGTAAGGGAATGAAAGGCTACATAATTCGTATATTTGTTTCCCCGTTATTTGTTTAGGTGTTATAACGGGTTTTGACACAATAATAATTGTATTGTAGATTGTATTGTATTGCGAAACATCCTTGTGGCATGAATAGTATATTATCATTACACTTCTGGTACCAATTTGACAAATCATTGCCACCAGGATAACCGCTGAAAAAGGCATGGGAGACGGAAGAGAGAAATATGGATGAAAACAAAGGATTTTTTTAATAATTATTTTTCCCGCCACTACCCTCTTGACACTTGACTTAGGCCCACTCAAACAGCCTTGACCAATCTCAGCAAACCTCAAACCAACATCAACTCCACCCATCCTATTAATTCCACTCAACCCTGTTTTCTGAAGAACAATTTGAGTTCTATCGGGTTTTGCCGTTCAGAGTCTTCATTAGTACATTCGTACCCGTTAGCTAATAACAGTAATAATAATAATAATAATAATAATAATAATAATAATAATAATAATAATAATAATAATAATAACACAATAATAATAATAATAATAATAATAATAATAATAATAATAATAATAATAATAATAATAATAATAATAATAATAATAATAATAATAATAATAACAACAACAACAACAACAGCACACTACTACTACTACTACTACTACTACTACTACTACTACTACTACTACTACTACTACTACTACTACTACTACTTGATTGATTGATTGATTGTTGCTTTAGGTCCAGCGGACTCTTCCGAGCCAAATCAGGATCGGACAACCCCCGATCCGCATAAAAGATCTGCCGAAACAACCCCAGTGGGAAAATTGAATGCCCTCCACCGGCCAGTCACTTTACAATAAAGACATCCCACGCAGGGGACGGCTGAGGCTTTACCCCAACTACTCGAACCCCCGGTTACAAAAACAAAATAGAATACAAACATCATTATAAATTATCAACAAAACATATACATATAAAATGCACTACTACTACTACTACTACTACTACTACTACTACTACTACTACTACTACTACTACTACTACTACTACTAATAATAATAATAATAATAATAATAATAATAATAATAATAATAATAATAATAATAATAATAATAACAACTACAAAACAACAACAACAATAATAATAATAATAATAATAATAATAATAATAATAATAATAATAATAATAATAATTATTATTATTATTATTATTATTATTATTATTATTATTATTATTATTATTATTATTATAACATTGAACGCTTCTAATGCGCTTTTTTTCCAAAGGTTCTTACAAAACCCACGAAACACCAATGTAACAAAAAATCAAACTTTTTTTTTTTTTTAATGGCACAAAATTTTGAACAAAACAGAAATTGCTGCATAAAAACAATTGACAAAAGAAGGGTAGCTAGTCAGTTTAAAATAACAACACTCAGCTCACAGTATTGTTATCCAGCGTTTACCAAGAAATTAATGTTCGGTGAAGGGGCCATGTTGGCGCGCTAGATTGTGGGCAGGTGAGAGAGACTAAGTCTATGCTCCGCCCTAGCCATTAGATGAAGAAAAGGTGCTGGTGGTTCGAATCCCTCAAGACCGGTTGAGAGAGAGAGAGAGAGAGAGAGAGAGAGAGAGAGAGAGAGAGAGAGAGAGAGAGAGAGAGAACGCTGTCAATGTACTTTGGATACCTGCCTAATTCCCCATAAACCATTGTGTTTGGTGTCTGTGGAGTTACTTTCAGAAAACGTTTACATGCAAATAGATGGACTGATTCAATAACGTTAAATGGTATGGAGCCCCATATTTCAGAGGCATACAAAAGCATAGGTTTAACCTGGCAATCAAATAATTTAAAAAATACATACATGTCAAAAGCTTCCATTTTCCACATTGTTCTCAAAATGTCCACCACTTTCCGCTTGGCTCTTCCTGCAAACTCTTCTAAGGCTAATTCAAAGGAAAGTTTAGTTGTCAGAGTGAAACCTAAATATTTGTAACTATTAACTACTTCAATCTCTTTCTCTTTATATAACCATTTTTCGGTTTTAGCCAAATGCCCCCCTTTACGAAAGATCATGACTTGGGTCTTACTTAGATTAACTGCAAGGCCTAGCGCATCTGAGGCTTTTTCTAGATTTGAGAGAGAGAGAGAGAGAGAGAGAGAGAGAGAGAGAGAGAGAGAGAGAGAGAGAGAGAAAGAGGGAGAGAGAGCGAGAGAGAGAAACAACAAACATATCAACAACACTAAAATAATATCACTTAGCATCTTCCAAATTATGTAGGATTAATTCTCACTAGGTTCTAAAGTGACACAATTCCTTGTGGCGGATGACACAGTAAATACAGGACACATAAGATATAAAGCTGTCTTTGTTAAGCCTCACTCCCTTGGGGGGCCGGGTAGCTCAGTTGGTAAGAGCGTCTTGCTAGTAACCGAAAGGTCGCTGGTTCGAATCCCGGATTGGTCAACGTGTGATCATATTATTTTCCCCTTTACCAACAACTGGCCCGCTGGTGTCAGTATAAATCGGTCCAGTAGTCACCTATATGCGAAAGTGTCGTGTGACTATAATCTACAAACACAACCTCACTCCCATGGCCGTAGCCCCGTGATAGAGCGTTCGCCTGACTCAAGTTCCAATCCCGTGATGCGCAAGATAAAAGCGGTCATTTTTGGCTGTCCATCTAAGTAGTATGATTGCTCTGTACTGGTGGTCCAATGTTGATTTAGGTCCCTAAACCCTCTTCTCTGGGATGACTATTGCCTTCTACCGATTGTGGGTGTAGGCGTTAAACTTTTCAATTCAATTCCTCACTCCACACCCTGAAGAGCATTCCCGTACCCGGATATGATAAAACTGAACAAGACATAAACACGGCATTGCCGTAATTATTGACGCGAGGGATCAGTTGGTAATTTTACACCACCCTCTCAGTTTCAACACATACCTTCATCTCATGACCACAGTCCTCGGAGCTACTGTTAAAATATTTTGTTTCGGATGCAGACAATTTGGCCATAATATGACAAATACAACTGCTTGTAGGATAGAGGCTACCAATGTCTACAGGTAATAGTTCAGTACAATGAAATGTGTATAACAATAATCTTAACAGCTTTATGACTTAAGACTGTTAAGGCTATAATTTCTACCTGGTATTAAACAGACATTAAGTTGTCAGACAGGATCAAACTGACGAAGATAATAAGATACAATTACAATTTAGGTTTTCGAGGCGGTGAGGAAGAAGACTGAAAGTTTTGCTATATATATAGTTATGATAGTGTAAGCAGCCGTTTTTACTTGGATGACGCAATGCTCCTTCGGATGAGAGTATAAACCGAGGTCTAGTCTGTGTCGCATACATTCCATCATAACGGACTTTAAAGATCCTGACGCTCATGTCCTAGACGGGTGAGTGCCGGTAACAAGAACACACCCAGCATGCACTTGGTCCTTCTCCCCCATCCCTGGCCGCCCAGAATTGTGCTCATATGTCCGTGCGTCAGACCATGCGCCCAAAGGCTGCGGGTGGGCGACTCGGGCGGTTTGAGTTAGATCCTGTATCTGCCAGCGCTTTGAACTCGTTGGGAAAAAGCGCTATATAAATATCATATCTAGCTAATGTCCTATCCTATCCCGTAACTCGAAAGTCGTTGGGGCACCACAGATGATCGTTTAACCAGCGTACTCCATCTTTCTCTGTCCTCAGCAACCCTCATGGCTTCGCTCAGTGTAAAGCCAGTCCATTCCCGAATGTTGTCCTCCCATCTCTTTTTCTGTCTCCCTTTTCTTCTGCCTCCTTGCACCGTGCCTTGCAGTGTGGTCTTTGCAAGGCCTGATGCTCTGGTGACGTGGCCATACCATCGGAGTTTTCGTTTCTTCATCACTGTGAGCTTGTCATCGTGTTGTCCAATGGCTTGTGTAATGGTCTGTCGGACTTTGTAGTAGGTGATGTGCTGGGTACAGGAAATGCCCCGAAATCTTCTGTGGCACCTCATCTTCATGCTTTGTATTCTTCGTTGTAGGTCTGCTGTGAGGGTCCATGTTTCGCAAGCGTATAGGAAGATGGAGATGACAAGGGAACGCAGCAGCCTTACCTTGGAGTGTAGACTGATATCCTGTCTTTCCTAATGGGCTTCAACCTTGTCAGTGCAGTAGTTGTTTGTGCTATCCAGGGGAGTACTGCCTGTCGGGACAAATTGTCTGATATAATGGCCCCTAAATATTTGAAGCTATGTACTGTGTTGAGGGATTGGCCTTGGACTTTGATGTCCGTGTTGAGGCCATCAGTGTTGATGGTCATCATTTTGGTCTTCTCTGCACTTAATTCCATTCCAAAGCCTCTGTACCAGCTATTCAAGTTCTTGTTCCTCTCCAGTCAATCCATCAATGTCAACGCAAAACGGAGGTTGGAGATTGCTTTACCCCCTACGTTGACTGTGCCCTATCTGGTGATCTGAAAGGGCTTCTGACATTATGCGCTCTAGGAAGATGTTGAAGAGTGATGAAGAGAGTAGACATCCTTGACGCACACCGATTGTTGTTCCGAACCAGTTCCCGATGGCGCTGTTGTGGGGGACTGCACTGGTAACCTTGTCATACAGGCTTTTGATGACTTCAATATCATTACGGCTGGTGTTGTACACTCTCATGGTTGCCCACAAAGCTACATGCCAGACTCAGTCAAACGCTTTCTTGAAGTCTACAAACACATGATACAGATGTTGTTGGTGCTGTAGGTATTTCTCGCAGATTATTCCGAGCTTTAATATCTGTTCAGTGGTACTTCGCCCTGCCCTGAATCCTACTTGTTCTTCAGCTATGATTTATTCAGCTTGGGGTTTCAACCTGTTGAGTATTATTTTCTGGAGAACCTTGCTGAAATGGCTGATGAGACTGATGGTGCGGTAATTTTCATACTCTTGAAAGTTACCCTTTGGGGAATAGTGATGACAAGCGATTGGGTCAACAGTGTAGACCACTCCCTACTCTGCCAGGCCTTGTTACATATAATGGTGAGGGCGTCAATCATCGCTTCTCCTCCTGCTTGAAGCAATTTTGTGGGTTTGTTGTCCACTCCCGCTGACTTCCCCTTCTTCTGCGATTGCACTGCTGCCTCAACGTCTTCTCGGAGAATTGGGAGGTGTCCCTTTTCTCTGTTCTGGGGACATGCTAGAACTGATGGGTCTCCGTTGGCGTGTGGTTGTAAAGGTCAGAGCAGTACTCTGTCTATCTATCCAAGACTTCTTGTTCTTCTCTAAGGCATATGCCAGACTTGCTTTGGATCATGGAGACCTTGGTTTTTTTTAACACCTGTCAGCCGCTTCACAGTATGGTAGGCCTTTTTGCTGTTGTTGTTGTTCAGACCGTTCTCTATTTCGTGGCATTGATCTTCTATCCAGTTCTCCTTTGCTTTGCGCATGCCTTTTCGATGTCGTTGTTGATTTTTTTGGGTAGACATCAGCTCCTTGTGAGGTGTTCATTTTCTTTTTCATCTCTCGTCGTTTGTCACACAGGTCCAAACGTTCAGGTGTTATCCACGGTTTCTTCTTTGGGCGGTGCTTGCCAAGGATCTCAGTGGCGGCATCTGTTATAGCTGAGTTGAAGGTGATGGCCATGATGTGGACATCTACTTCACCAGCTCCCAAAATGAGCAGTGGTGCAAATTTCCCTCCAATTGTGGCTTTGAATATTTCTGCCACCTCCAGGTCTTGCAGTTTGTCCAGGTCGAACTTCAGTCTGGTGGACTTTGCTGTGTTTACTCTCTTCAAGTGGAGCAGGAAAGACATCATTACGAGATCGTGGTCATTTCCGATGTCTGCTCCTTGAAAAGTGCGTGTTCTGCCAATGTTGACGCTTGATCTGAAGCGTTTCTTGACCATGATGTAGTCAATCTGTTTGTGATGCTCCCCGCTGGGACTGTACCAGGCCTATCGTCTGGATTTTTTGTACAGACCAAGCGTGTTTGCCAGTATCAGATTGTTGTATATGGCAAACTCCAGGAGTCTCAGACCTCTGTCACAACGTATTAGATTTTAATGTGTGAAAGGCGAACAACTTGTGTTTACAAGTCACCCGATAGAGCCCAACCTTTCATGTGGTTTAGGACAGAGCAACCGTTGTGTAAAGATACAGATTTCTATATTAGATTTTCTTCTTACGTTTCCATTTTTCACTCAATGAAGTCGTTTAGTGTGGATCTTATATTTACCAAAGTGGCAAATTGGTGGCTGAATTGCCAACAGTGTTCAACAGGATGAGGGCTTTTCCGGATATTCGTATATAGCTTAATGGAGGTATTGAATTTCATAGCCCTTTGGTACCCTGTGAATACCTTGATGAAATCCAATAGTAGGCCAAATTTATTCTTGTTTAAAGGGTTGAGAATTTTAATTGTTAAGAAGAAGAAAAGAAAGGAGAAGGGCAAACAACAACAACAACAACAACAACAACAAAGATAGGTATACAACTGAACTCTTTTGTTTAATATAGTTGTGTGTATGGTGAGGGGTGAGGGATTGGAGAAGGGGTGTGTGGAGTGGTGAGCTGAGGATAAATACATTTGAATGGGTTGCCATCTACTATATTTTATGCCTGCTGTCGCTCTTATTGCTGTTCATCACCACTCTGGCACAAACGGTCGGTTAGTTCTGCATTTAACATAAAAATTCTAATTGTTCTTCGTCACCCGCAAGACTCGGACACCTTAAATATCAGCGCGTGCTGTGGAAGCCGCCCATGATATAGCTCGTTGGGAAGGTGACAACTTAACTGATCGTTAAGCGCTGGCCGTACAACAAAACATTTAATGGCCTTTTTGACCGCGTGTTGCGGAACTGGACATTTTGGTATTTTTGTGGGTCGTTGCAGGGTCCATCATTCACTTTTGGGGAGGTAGGGGGGAGGGAGGTGAGGCTCATAACATGGATCGACATCTAGTTAGTTTGGGGTGAGGTGAAGAATGAGTTGAAATGTCAATCAATCAGAAATGTGTGTGTAATTTAGTCAACGTCAACATTGTACTGTACGTATATTGCATAATGTACATAGCGCTATGTGTAGCTCATAGGGCAAGCTCAGACATTGACTGTGTGGCATTTAGACCACAGTTCAGTATTTGATTTTAATCACATTTAATTTTAAATGGAGTGTCCCTTTGTAGCGCGCTTACCTGCTCAAACAGCTCATCAACTTAAGATTGAAAACCAAATTAATAAAACACAAATTTGCTGCATCGGGCGCGAATTGTAGCATTATAGACCACTAAGCAACCCCAACGCGGTGAATTTACACAATAGGAATTAAAACGAAAACTAATACAATTACTTGTTTCACTTTATAATTATTTAATCTCAACATCGGTTTAAGAGGGCGTGGCTTCCCACCCCAACTGTCCGCATCGTGCGGGCGTTGTGTGTTTGTGCAACTGAACGCTTTGACAATGGGCTAGTGGTCCATCATCTGGTCATTCGATACTGACCACCTCTACATGATACAGACCCTTAAAACGGAGTAGTACGAGGTGTAACGGGTTTGACTGTATAATATCCAATGGAACACTTTTTATTATAGTTTATTTAAGGCGCCCTCTACTACCACCACCACCTCATTCCACAACTCCCCGGCGCAAATATCACCTCGGAGCTACTCTCTCACTACGAATAGGCGTTATTTGAATGTGAGCTTTAAAGCGAATTGTACTTACTAGATCTTCGCCGCTTTCGACACTCTGGTTGCTGAAGCTCAAGCCCCGTGACAAAATGGGGCGGTGAGAACATGACGTGACACGGGGGGAGGCGCTAGACTGGACACTCCATCAACTGCACACGGTCATTGACGCGAGGCCACGTCGCCGTCACGTCACAAGTGACCGGCAAGCGACGTCACAGCGACACCTGATAGGACGATTCATTCTATGGCGTGATGCACTGTGACGTAGAACACAATAGACACTGTCGTCAAACACTGACGGCAATTCGTAAGACGTGGACACGGTTAATGAACAAGTTAATTTCTTGTTATAAACACGTATACAGGGTGGTATTTTAATGGATAATACAAAGTACAACTTTTAACCCCAGATGAATGACCATTGAGGTTTAACGTCTACACCCACCATTAACGATATGGCAGACGGGGATAACTATCCCAGGGAAGAAGGGGTAAGGACCTGAATCTACACTGAACCACCAGAGCAATCTTTATTTATCATACAGACATATATTTCTTTAACTTTTGTGTTTCTGTTTGAGAGTAGGATACCCTCTTTAATACTCTCAGTAACCTCAAATGTATTTTCTCTATGTACCATAGTAAACGAATATCTAATATCCTAACCAAACTAGAAGTTGCCCTTTTTGATCTTTTCCGAACAAACCCATTTACTGGTACTTGTTACTTTTGTTGGTGTAACATATACTTTATATGGTACTATCTGAGAGATGGGATACTTTCTTTTTTGTGTGTGTAAAGGAGTTACAATATTATGAGGATGTAAAGGTGAATCTGACAGGATAGTCCGGGTATTTTCAGAGCTTGCTGGGTTTAATAACGGGGTAGATGTCTATCCTCCCCGACCCTCCTCAACCTGCCCCGCCCTCCCGCCGACCCGCACGTTCCTTGGCAGGCGAGTGTGAGAGAAGAAGCGGGTGGGTGATTAGCCCCCGTTTATGATCCCCTCATGCCCTCCCTTTTGACCCCTCCACGCCCTATGGTGTCGCCCTCACTACCCTCGGTCATTTCTATACAGTTTTATTTTATTTTATCTGTTTTATATAGTGCCTTTCCAGCTCCAGAGCTGCTCAAGGCGCTCAACGACACAGGATCTAACTCAAGCCGCCCGAGGCACAGATCCATAAACCACTATTCCCTGGGATGTTTATCCCCGTCTGGCATATCGCCAATGGTGGGTGTAGACGTTAAACTCGAATGTTCATTAATTTTATTAGTATTGCAGAAGTTAGGTCATGCTTTTAAATTGACTCTCTCTCTCTCTCTCTCTCTCTCTCTCTCTCTCTCTCTCTCTCTCTCTCTCTCTCTCTCTCTCTCTCTCTCAACATCCTAATCATAGATAGGTAAACCTCAGGTTAAAAGTTTAAAGTAATATTATATTTTTGGCTTCGTTAAAACTAATAAAAATTTTAAGTCCCTTTGATCAACAGGAGTATACTACCGTGCGAGTGAAACAGTACTAAATTAATCAACGCATTTTTTTAATAGTTTCAAATAACATTTAGATGTCCGCCGACCTTGAACAACCCTTTTAAGAATGTTAATCTTTTGTCCACAATGCATTGCCATTTTGAGTAATCTTGGAAAATCAGCCTTAAAGGAGAATGGTTGTGCTTCGAATAGGTCTAGATGGTGTCAGTTTGTTTGGTGCTTATTTGGCTCGGAAGAGTCCGCTGGACCTAAAGCAATAATCATGTAATGTAATGTCCGCGACAAACGTAACAAATAATAATGGGTCTAGTAACTTACCTTGTAGGGGGAAAAAACGTTCATAGAAAAAATAATAGGCCTAATAATAATAATAATAATAATAATAATAATAATAATAATAATAATAATAATAATAATAATAATAATAATTTGTGTATAGCACAATAGGCATTATTCAGAAATGGGAGGTAACTTGTCTTTTTGTTTTGTTTTTAGTTACCTAGAGTTGTCCGGGCGGACATCTCACCTCGGCCGGTCCTGATTTGGCTCGGAAGAGTCCGCTGGACCTAAAGCAACAATCAATCAATCAATCAATCTCATCTCGGAACACTATGAAAGCTACTCCGAGCTGCAAGCTTTTATTGGGAAAAGTGGAGTGGTTGTTATCTGGTAGTGCAAGGCCGAACTAGCGGAGCAAGCTAGGATTGCAACTGGAAACAACCTTTCAGTTGATCCGGAAGGTTTGATGAAGGACAGAGCAGAAGTTGTAGGCGAGAAACTGTGTTTGCAAAGGTCCGCTCCAACGTTAGACAACTCTGGCGCAACATGCGGGCAAGCCGTTCAAAGTTGTTTCCTCTCTCATATTTTCGCGCATGGTCTGTTTCCTGTAACTATGCTCAACGCGCTTATTTACACAGTCATGCCAAAACTACTTACGTACCAAGTAATGTTATCGCAAATTACAACACACTTATCACTCTGTCACACTCTGCAAAAAGCAGATATATGTACATCTTGGAAAAAAACAACAACAACAGGTTTAGAGATTAGTTCTGCTAAAAGACCAAACAAAAATAGATAAGCAGATAGTGATACAATTTTTTTTTTAACTGCTGAAAATTTTCCAGGGAAATTCACGATTGACTGTCTGCGAAAACTTTGAAATTTCAATATGATACCTTGTCTCCAGGTCCAGGCACCGATTTAATTGTAAGTGTGTGGCCCATTCAGTCTCTGATACTCCCGCTGACGTGTGTCCGTGTGTCAGGGTTGTCCAAGAGTTGTCCGGCATCCATTAAATGTCCACTACCGCGCAGCAGGGGGCGGCCACGTGACTAGGCGATGTCGTCATTACCATGACAACAGAGTCGGCCCTGCGACACGGAACGGCGAGGTTGTAACTCTAGCAGAGTATCAAGGACCGGTGGAGAAGATACCCTTTATCGACAACATCAGCAGCAGCAGCAACAGCAGCAGCAGAAGAAGAAGAACAAGAACAATATTCAATATTTTACTAAAAGAAAAAATATTATTTTAGCATTAACTGGTTACAAAGCAATAGAAGAACAAGAAGAGTCCAGTCAACAAATATTTATATTACAAAGAAGGGAAAAAGGTATTACAAAAATATACAAGACGAAAACAAAGTAGGCTATTGTTTCTTTGATTCTTAAGTAGCAAAAACTATCTAATCATCCTTAACCACGTTTGAGTGATGGTTGTGTGCATGTATAGGTGTGTGTGTAAATGCGACAGTAAATAATTTTTGAAAATGAATTAATTACCATCAGCTCAGCTTATCTCTGACACTGTTCTGCATTCACTGCTTTTCTTAATTTCTGACACTCTCTGCGATTTGAAAATCGGCACGTGCAACATGTATTAACCTCCGACACAACGACCCCACCCTCTACCCGGTGTTCCGAGTCCCCTACCGAGGCGTGTCCCGTGTCGTCATAAGGGTCATCCCTGCTTCAAACTTTCACAGACCGTCCAGTCAAAACTCACCGCTAGGGATCCCAAGGACCACGCTTACACGTGTCGGCTTTATTCCCCTCGTCAAAATCGGAATCGGAAGTGACAGGGTTCATCGTCTTGTTACGTTGGCTGACCTTTGTCGCTCGCTGTCACCTGATCATAGGGTTATGCCACACAAACACACACACGCGCGCACGCACACACATTCACACACACACACACACACATTGAAAAAAATGAAAGACAGTGTGTGGGTTCAAAAAACAGAATCCGCGCCTACTGTCTGAGCTCAATTCAGCGCTAGCCCCACGTAATCCTAATTCTTCTATAATTTTCATTTACTGCAACAGAATCTTTGTTCTCCCCGTAATTCTGGTTTTGTTAAGAACTAATCCCAGCCAGCCGCTTTTAACATTCCATAATGGAAGTAAAATCAAGCAAAAACAGCAACATGTTTAAAAAGAGATAGTTTTAGGATTACTTCAAAACATTGCTGTACATCATTCTGCCTGCATGGGAGTTAATGGTTGAACACTGCCAACTGGCTGCTCTATGCGCATGGTCTAAGGCCTCAGACAACTGAGCACAACTCTGGGCGACCGGGAGAAGGAAAACGATGCATTGTGCAAACTGAGTCTTTTATGTTTCTGGCACTCACTCGTCTAAGACACGAGCGTCAGGCTCTTTTTGTATACGTGATGACATCTATGCATGCACAGGCTACACCCAGGTTTATACTCTTATCCGTAGTTTATCAAGGAATGACGCTATCGATAGAGAATGTTAGGGCCAGGTCTTTAAGGCTTATAATATAAGATTAGAAAAAGATTTTAAAGTTATGATAAGACTTAAGGTAAAAACCAGAATTAACTTATAACGATAGCATTCTTTTTCCAATTATACAACCGATTCTTCTTTCCGCGCGCAAAAATAAGTTGGTCGATCGGGGCTGCAAGCCCCACAAACACACGTGGCGAGAAATGTGATCTAGGACACGAGTAAAATCAAAGTTTTAAGCAAGCAAAACACAGGGTACACATTTATAGAAGCACAACGTTATGCAAGCACATTAATACGAGTCATTTGTTAACAGTTAAGGAGCCGCTTCCTTGCTCTCTGGCAGCGGAAATTAGCAGTGCAACGACCGCTTACTGCGTCATCTTCACGAACTTGCAGAGTTATGAAAGTGGACGTTGGGGCATTTTGTGTTAACAATGAGCTACTATGTGTGGGTGAAAGAGTCTGCATAACGTATGTGTGTGTGTGCGTGCGTGTGGTGGTGGGGGTGGGTGCGTGTGTGTGTGCGCGCGTGCTCGTGTGTGTGTCGTGATAGAGCGCTGGAAGAGACTGAAGTGTTATGTGTGTGTGTGTGTGTGTGTGTGTGTGTGTGTGTGTGCGCGCGCGGGCGCGCGCGTATGATGTTAGAGCGTAGGGGGAAAGTATCATTGTTGGGAAAATGCAGTTTTAGTAATTACTAAAGTTGTTATCTGGCTTTTTTTATCAAATTTTTTTAAATTTTGAAACAGTTTTCTTATTTTGCTGAGATGCATTGTGTTGTTTGGATTCTCCATTATGTGTAATAATGAATTGTTGAATTGACTTGATTTGACAAAAAGAATGTATTAATCCGATGTGAGTTTTTGCTGAGTGGGTAAAATGAAACTGCATGGTACTTTGTGTTAGGATGTTTATGCATAATTATTCTCAGCCTACTCCGTTAATTCTCTCCAGTAATACAGATATATTGATTTAAATTGTACATAAATTAAAATATCTTTAGTGAACAATTTAATGGAGCATTATAGTTGTATTAACGTCGGAGACAACATTTATTCAGATATTCGCAAATGCTATTCACTAACTTCTTAAAGAAGATTTTTTTTTTAAAATTAACGATTAGCAGGCTGGTGCAGAGAGACTCAAAGAACCAATCCAAAACATTGTCAGCTTTAATAGTGCATTGCTCCATGTGGAAAAACCTACAACCATGCTTCGGGCGCTGGAAATTGGCTCCAGTGAAAAGGAAAGTCTTAAATTTCTTTGTTTTCTCCCCTTTCTTTTACAAAACGACTGCATATCATCAGTCAAGCGTCGCACTTCAAAAAATACTTTTAGGTCAATTTTCTATTGACTAACAACAGAAAGATGAGGAGGTGATAGAAGAACCAGAACAAGAATAACAGGAAGAACAAAAAGAACAAAAAGAAGAAGACTATTGCGAAGTAAAACACTTTAAGAGGAAGAGACCGTCCACAAATTGAGAATCCTGGAGAGCGACGCCAATGAAAGTCAAACACACGCTCGATGTCAGCCACAGAGCCACCTCTGTGAGTCCACGCCGCCAGTAAGGACAATTCCGGGACAATTGAGGACTAAAGATGGACAGCAATCATCAGCAACCACCAGACAATCGTCGACCACTCCGGCACAACCAGATAATTTTTGACTGGTCCTATAGAAGTTAGAGAACTCTTCAGCATACGGAGGATATTTGATTGCTCCTAATAAAAGTCTGTATTCATCAGATAATCCTCAGCTTCGCCTGCTTCGTTTCATTTCGCTTCAATCTTCATTTCAACAGTACAACATACACCTTGGTGCACTATTTTTCCGCATTTCAGATTTAAAGTTATAGAAAGCAATAAGATAGATAGAGATTAATGTTAAGGTGTGTAACAACCGGGAGGTGATGCTAGTGGTGGACCTTTGCGCCCAAGAGACAAAACTGAAGCCCTATAAAGTGATCTGAATCAGGAGCCGTACCGTAGTGAAAGCCCAGCCATGAATCAGACACAGGCAGGGAAGAGACACGGGGATGTTCAATGCAAAAGTTGGCCTTCGTAATCCCTGTCGTCCGGCGTCTCAGCTCGCTCTCATTATGCAGCGGGTGGCCCACGAGTCTCAAGACGTACGGCGTCTCGCGCGTGGCACGTGCTGAACTTTGACTTTTATCGACCCGACGTGACATTACCCATGTCATGCGTAGTCGCCTTGACCCAAGAGGATAAGGCTAAGGATAACCCACAGAGCGAGGAAAGGAGAGGCTTTACATCTGAATACCTCGGACTCGACTCTCGCGATCGTCGTCGCGCGCACAAAAGAGACGATTATCTGGTCAGTGGCAATAGTGACCTCTCGCGGTTCTGTGAAATATTGAAGTGGTCTCCCGCGGTTGTGTGACATATTGGATTTCACGTTGGGATGCTGGGAAGAGGTGGGGGAGGAGTGAGTTTGCGGTCAATTGGTCATTATTTATGACCACTGAGGCTCGTGTTGACCCATGGTCATCGTCACTGTCATTGTCAGTGCATAGTGCATTATGCACACATAATTCCCGTGGTGCTGGGGTCTTCTGCAATGGTGAATCACTGTCCATGTCAGCTTCAGTCAAAGAGAGGCGGGGAATTAAGATGTTGCTTATCATTGCCTTAGCGCAGCCATAACATTTAAAAATCTTACAAGAAGAAATAACTTTTTAAAAAGCAAAACAACTACAACAACAACACACGTGAACACATACGTAGAGGTATAGAACACCAGCATTGAGTTTGTTTGCTTTTTTCCTTCTAAAAACGATGAACACTCTTTACACTCGGACTACGCAATATATAATTTTGTATAGTTGCTGCTTGAACAAAAAAGTAGTTTTCTTTTTTTTCTTCTTCAAAATATTTGTTGCGTACTTTTTTTTAATTGACGTTGAACATTGTTGAGTTTTTTATTTTTATTTTCTTAAACATGAAGGGATGCTTTTGAGTATATAAAACGGGCAGGTGGCAGTGCTCACTGATTGATCCATGGGCGACACGGCTTCCATTCTGACTTCCGAACTATTTAGCTCAGTGGCCAACGCCTTGAATAACTCTTTGACATGCTGATAATACTCATACAAGAACAATCATGTTCTAAATATTAAACTATACGCCATTATTGTAGGTTGATGCCATAGAACCTATCTAACTCCAGGCACCAAGGAAACACTCTTGAAGCCACGTGGTCCCGTCAAAAATAAGGTCAAAGGTCACATGGCTATGGCATCGGAGTACCCGTTAAATAGCGGCAATAACTCCTTGTCAAACCAAAAATAAACAATTCAAATTTTAGCGGTTGGTTTCCGCAACGAAAGCCCACTTTTGTCAATTGTTTACATGTATTAACAATGCCAATGATAGGGTAAACCCATTTTCGCCAAAAATTAACGAATTCTACTGCTTCAAATCCTTTCAGTGCTGGTCGCATTCCACCGGGTGTGAGCAGATATGTAAAGCAATTTCCATGTTTCATATGCATGCAAATTAATTAAACAGCTTTTATCCGTAAACTACGACAAAAAAAGACCCCCTATATAGAGATATAAAAGTAGAGCAGCTTTGGTTTGTAAAGTAGGTTCTACATGCTTTGTTTGAAAACCCTCGGTGTAAATGAGGACAATAAATATAAAAATACATTGCTCTATACCACAAAGCAGACTCCATGCCACAGTATAGCGATAAATAATAATACAGGATAACAATGTCATTCATATGTAGATACTTGTCACACGGTCGTATCGTGGACTATTTGACCTCAATCTCCATGAAAATGACAAAATCTGTTCATTTATCTTGTTGCTATTTTGCTGTTTCCATATTAATCACATTAATGGATCACCAGGAGAACTCTCACAAGGGCTCCAAACCTCGCTGTACAGACAAACGAACCATATTCAAGGAAGATGAAATCACCTTTCGAAGCCTTGAGAAGAAGTTGACACATGCCGTGGATGTACTGTACTAGGAAAGTTGAAACCTTGCTAAGTAGGCCTACTCAGTGATCTGCTATCTACTATCCCTTCACTTTCATCACTACAGCGTGAACGGTTAATTATGCAAATGAGCGCGTGCAGGGTCACGGTAACCTTGAAAGCACCTCAACAACCTTCTTTCTCACCCACATCTCCCACCCCCACACCCCTCCCCGTGGGGGTTCCGGGGGTTCCTGTATAAACAATGTCCCCACTTTCTGGAAATTTAGTGCTTGAAATTCCCACTGTCGCTGTGTTTTTCCTTTATTCATTTTCATTCTTACTCTGTTCTATCAATCTACTATATTATCTCTTATTCGCTAGACCAGTCACCTACCTCTTTTTCTTGAAAACTCTTCCTGGACAAAACTCCTCATTTGTGTGCGAGGTCTGTCGGATCAGCTTGGGAATATTGAACGCTTTCTGACAAATGGTCACTTGGGTTTCCTATATGATTATTTAGGAATATAGACATTTTATATGTATGTGTTTTGGTAATATTTTATAATGTTTGTATTCTATTTTGTTGTTGTAAATGGGGGTTTGATAAATTAGAGTATAGACTCAGCGTCTCCTGCGTAGGATGTCTTATTGTAAAGTGACCGGCTGGTGGAGTGCCTTCAGTGTCACCACTAGGGTTATTTCAGCAGATCTTTTATACGGATCAGGTGTGAGTCCTCTTTCAGCCCTAATGTGATCTTGATTTGGTGGTCCTGATTCGGCTCTATGCAGTCCGCTGGACTCTGTAAGCCTTGAATAACTAACTAACATCGCTCTCTCTCTCTCTCTCTCTCTCACACACACACACACACACACACACACACACACACACATTAATTAAGGTGTTCTCTTTTTTGTGTGTAGTTACTTCTCTCTCTGCTTCTCTTATCTAATAATATTTGGTGTTTTTTTTTTTTTTATTATTTTTTATTTATCTCAACACAACAATACAATACAATGCATCTTTTCAAAAGGAATCGAAGAGTCACATTTTAAAAACTATATATATGCAAATATTCAGAAATATCGACTTCAAATTTAAATTGTTTTCTAGTTGTTAGTTAGTAATTGTTTATATCGTCTTCTTCGCTAGCCCAGTCTCCTACCTTTTTTCTTGAAAACTTCCGACAAGACTCTTGTTTGTTGTAGAAGGTCTGATCAGTTTGGGAATATAGACCTTTTCTGCCAGGTGGTCACTAGGGCTTCCTATGGTGTTATTATTTAGCAATGTAGGCATTTTATATAGGTTGTGTTTTGTTGATAATTTATAGTTTGTATTCTATTTTGTTTTTGTAAACGGGGGTTCGAAAGTTTACCTCAGCCGTCCCCTGCGTGGGATGTCTTTATTGTAAATGACTGGCTGGTAGAGCTTTGGTTTTACCCCAGGGTTGTTTCACAGATCAAATGCGATGTTTTTTCCTGATTTGGCTCGGAAGAGTCCGCTGGACCAAACAATAATAATGTAATGTAATGTAATGTATGTGAATGTAGTGATACCACATGGCATGTTTATCTGATTCATGGAGACAAACAAAATCCTATAAATAATCTCTTACAGATTAAAAATAATAAAAATCATTTTTATCCAAAGACAAAAAAAAACGCTAAGTTTTTTGGGATTTTTTTAAGGTGAATCTGACAAGTACAAATTACAATGCAACTACAACACAACACATTAATACAATACAATGCATCTTCGTTACCTCAAAAAGAATTCCAACAGGCACAAATCACATTTTAAAAAAAAAAACTATATATCGACAAATACAAATATCACTTCACAAGTTTATGTTGGTGTTTTTATAGTTAGTAATTTTTTATATGGTCCAGCGGACTGCAATAGAGCCGAATCAGACCACAACTTGGTTGAAAGAAGCTCACCTCTGATCCGTATAAAAGACCGGCTGAAACAACCATAATGGTAACACTGAACACTCACTCCACCACAGGTTACTTCACAATCAAAACATCCCATGCAGGAAACGCAAAGGTTGTACTCTAATTTATCGAACCCACCGTTTATAAAACCAAAATAGAATACAAACAGCACTATAAAATATTAACAAAACACATAATATTAAAATGCCTACATTGCTTAATAATACCATAGAAACTCTTAGTGACCATTTCAGAAAGCGTTCAATATCCCCAAGCTGACCCAACAAAACCACCACAACGTAAACACATACATAAACATGAAGAGTTTTTTTGATAGTTTTCAAGAAACAAGATAGGTGACTGGTCTAGCGAAGAAGATAGTAGATTGATAAAACAGAGTAGGAATGAGAAGACCAAAGTAGGCAGTATGTATCTGACATAGGTACAAACAAAATATCCTAAAATCACTACTTTGTGAACAGATTTTTAAATAATAATAATAATTCATTTATTCAGTTTACAAAGATAAAAAATATCACTTACCTTTCCCCCTATTTGGATTTGTCATCAGTAAGCAGCAATGTGAGGATGATCTGGAAGAAAGACCAAGGAAAAAAAACTGATGTAAATTAAAAGGCCCCAAGGGCCCCCAACAAATTAAAGGGTAATTATTTAGGCCTTGCGTTTGTGGGTCCTTTTTCTTACTTCTTCCATTTTTTGTTTGCTTGTCTCACACGTTAATAATAATATTTTGTAAAGTCTTTACATGCGATTTTTAAAGTTTACATTAAAAACCAATTCCAAAATACAAATTGGTCATTATCAAAGAAGCCATTTCCTTCTACTTATACATGTTTTAGAAGAATCTCTCACATATACAACAAGCACACATCTAACAATCAAACGTGAGTTGTAAAGGCAGGGATACTTTTGTCGATTGCTATAGTTGTTTTTCGGAGGTCGTATGCACGAAAAAAGGAATACCTTTATGCTAGAAGATCGGCTAAACAGGTATAACTTTTCCAGACTAGTTTTCTTTACAATATATGACTTAACTTCCCTCCCTAAACGTTTCATTTTACAAGTAAACTACGCTAACTAACGTTACTACCTACCCTCACCTATCTCCCCAACTCCACCAATGGTGTAAACAACATTGTATTGACGAGACAAGCAAACAAAACATGTAAGACATAAAAAGTACAAAAAAGCAAAGCTTTAATGAGTGCCACCCTTTTGACACATTATAACACTTCAATGTCTCTAATGAACGGGAACATTAGAACAAAACTGCAAGGGCGAACGTATGTGACTTAGGTACGAGACTATTGAGGTCACCGAGGGTTTTCTCCGGGCACCATCCGGGCACTGCGGTTTTCTCTCCCTCCCTTCAATAATGGTACAGGACGCAGTCAATATCCAAATTCAAAAAGTAAAAATCGAGTTCTTTTCCGTCTTCCAATAGCGATCTCCCTGCCTTTTACACCACCTGTTTTGAGTGATTGGTGTGTTATTGGTGTGTGTGAGGGTGGACGAGACACGTGAGCGTGTATGATGGTATAGATCGCCGCGCTTTGAGCCTGATTGATTTGGGGAAAGGCGCGTATATAGCATCCTGTATTATTATTATTATTATTATTATTATTATTATTATTATTATTATTATTATTATTATTATTATTATTATTATTATTATTATTATGATTACAATTAATTACATAAAATAATAGGCAAGTCAATAGTATATAATAAAAACCCGGTACAAAAACAAATTATTATCCTTATTAAGAAAACTATATTCATTCTCATAACCTAGCAATAAATCAGGTAGACATTTTTTTCTGGTCCAATACATTTATGTAAGTTAACTAATAAACTAAGAGTAAATTCATGGAACACCAAGTTTTAACAACTATTTCGTGGTGTTTTTTTTAACTGTTTACATCCAATATCTGTTAAAGATATTTTATACGAATGTCCTATTTTGATTTGAAAAGAACATCAACGAATTATTAGGAATTCATTTACATTTTTTGCACAATCACGCAATAACAAAAATTGCCAGTATAAATTTTATGTCTGCAATTGGTAAACTTTTGCAGTAATATTACTAGACTTGTTATGGTTGTAGTCCGACTTGTTAGTTTAGCTTCAATATTTGTGTGTCCATGGGCGAGAAAGGGTGTTTCGTCTATAATTACATTTATATGAACAGACATTAAAAAACAATAAGACTGAGTTGAATCCTGCACCCTCCCCGACCCCCTACCGCCCCCCACTCTCCGACCGCACCCCCTATCCCTCCCTCACCCTCCCAAACAAGACCCCGTTCGCTTCACGAGAAAAGTAGGCATGTCTGCTTGAAATACGGAAATGGAGATAATTATTATACATGTTATCATAAAGTAACGAACTTTGTTCTGCCACTCAAAAGCTATCAAGTTCGTTATTTTAAAAAAAAAATTCTTTATCATGCAACTGCGTTAAAGTTCAAAGCTAACTAGTCTGTCATCAGTCACTCAATACCATTCTTTTTACGCCATTGGGGGGAAAAAAACCCCACTTCGTGTGCAAATATCCCTAAAAGTTATACTCCAGTATTTTTCAGATCATCCGCTTTTAATGAAAACACAGGAAGTCATAATGACACCCTCATACATCGCGCCTGCGCAATGGCAAACAAACGCCGGAAGTGCACAAGAAATTAGTTTCGGCTCACCCTCTACTTGCTGTAGTTTGGGCTAATCTTATAGCCAGGCTAATTATAACTTGATGAGCTCTGTCTCGAGTGACCACAGCAGCACAAACAGAATTAAGAACCATTGGAAGGCACTACAACAGAATTGGGGTGAATATTTTTGGTGTACACAAATGTTAGTATGGGATGAGGGTAGTGATGGCTGATTACAAATTAAGGGAGTTTTTTGGCGGCATATTCTCACGTTTGACTGAAATCTCACGCTGATCAGTTTTTTCATACTCATGATGCTGCTTAAGCTCTCTATCGGAAATGCAAAAACTCTCACGACTTAATGCAAGAATACGGCAATTGTTAAAGGCGCAGAGAAGAAAACATACAAGGATATTCACGCACACTATCCGTGATGCAGAGAAAAAAAGATAACGAGAGATAGATCCGAAAAGATGAAAAAGAGAAAATACACAATGAAAAAAATAACAACCACATGACAGAGAAACAAGAGTAAGGTAGGCCGAGAGAGAGAGAGAGAGAGAGAGAGAGAGAGAGAGAGAGAGAGAGAGAGAGAGAGAGAGAGAGAGAGAGAGAGAGAGAGAGAGAGAAACAGGCAGACAGACGTATCGGAAAGAGACAGGCCGAGAGACAGAGACAGGATCGAGAACCCGAATGTCCGAGACAAAGACAGACAGACAGACAGACAGAGACGGGAAGAGAAGGAAAGTGAGAACGGTAAAGAAGAAGAGACAGAGAAACAGAAACAAATGAGAGAGAGAGAGAGAGAGAGAGAGAGAGAGAGAGAGAGAGAGAGAGAGAGAGAGAGGAGAGAGGAGAGAGAGAGAGAGAAGGACAGACAGGCAGGCATATACAGAGACAGAGATTTGAGAAAGACGCTCAGATACATGTTCCTATACTCGGTATGAAAGCCAAATATCATCTGATACTTTTCCCACCAGCTCTGCAACAACGATGCAATTTTTCTTGGCCAAACAATGGACAGCATAGTGACCAGGCAGGTGGACCAGAGGAAGGCACTGACCGCAGATAGGACAAATAGGAAGGTGGGACACGGTTGTCTGCATAGACAGGATGAATTTGTTGTATGATCACATTATATCTAAGTCTCAGAAAACGAATACAAGTTTTCATCGTTATCATATAGACACTCGTCCAACAGCATGATGAACGATTTGTAATTGTATAATATTAGATTAGCACGGGGCCGGGGCAAAAGACCCCCTTTAAGGAACAATTTATATAAGTTCCTGTTTAAGCCACAAACAGTCCAAATAGACGCAAACTACTGAGGCTTGCCTAGGCTACAAATTACCACAATCACTCCAGGACCGAAATAACAGGACGAGCACAATATCACAAAACCAAAAATGTTTTTGTTGGCCTTTTTGCCCCACGTGTGCACACAGGATCGAGAACACGTGTGGGGCAAAACGCCCTTTAGTGTGGGGCAAAATGCCTATTATGGGTCTTTTTGCCCCACAAATAGAAGCGTCTTGCTTCTTAATTACAAACAACATAAATGAATTGAAAAGTAAATAGTTTCAAGTTAAACTTATAGTTTCATTGTCTGAATGAAGACCCGTCATGAATTCAGTGCTACACAACTGGTAACGATACTATATATCTACAACAGCTTGCGGCGGTGCGTCTTTAATCAGGGTTTTTACTATTCTCTTTCTCTGGAAAATGTACATTAGTGGCAAAAAGACTCCAGTTGCATTGCAGGCACACACCAACGGTATTAAAACTCCGCACTCAGTAACTTTGCCGACTTGACGCACGCCCTTTGAAGCCATGATCTTGCCACTGTTGTTAGTCCAGCTTTTATCCATATTTCCCACCCTTGAGGGTGTTATTTAGTTAGTCATTTAGTCATTGTTTATAGGGTCCAGCGTACTGCAAAGAATCGAATCAGGACCACAACTTTGTTGAAAGAGGACACACTCCTGATCCGAGGGTGGGTAGTCATGAGCGATAAGAACCTCTTTATAGGAGTCAAAGAAGACATGTACCTGTATGTGAGAGAAAGGATGAGATCATTAATCTTCCCTCCATTTGAACATATAGATCTGTTGATTGTTATTAGTTATGTAGTAATAATATTGTTTGTATTTAAATGCAGAATATATTTTTAATGTGTCCGAGGGTCTTTTTATTTATTTATAGTGACCTTGGCATTGTCCATTTCCTCCTTCTTGTATTGATTTCTCTGCAGTATCTTTGTAAACTAAGTTTATTTCCTTGTAAAAATATGAAACATAGTTCATTTTAAAAAAAAAAAACGCGCAACACGAGTGTTACACTCAGTTTGATGTTGGAGTTTTCTATCAGTATCTGATTCAGCCCCGATGCTTGAATTCCTGATAGGGTGTAACTCAGATTCGTTTATTCACACAGCCCGTCCAAACAGCATACAAATCACAAAGTCGACGTATGAAGTTTTCCACTTTTATTCAGCATACATCAACAACTGCATACAATTCTCAATTCAACTCAACAACTTTCACAGCAACTTTCCAAATCACTATCAACAACTTTACTCTCTCTCTACAGCGACTCGGCTCACGATTAAATAACCTCTCTCTTTTCTGGAACAATTTGGTACGTGGTAGAAATGACGCACTGCCACCAATCGAACTAAAGATCGTCATCACTGACTTACGTCATTCACATTTTCTCTACTTCCGGGAACATTCACGACCTTCGATATCCATCCGGAAATTTCTATCAAGAGTAAACACGCAGATCCAGAAGATTCTCAAATAATATCGACTAACGCAAATTATCAACGTTATACAAAGCCTCTCCTAACAACAATGCAAACTCAAATCAAAGGTAAATAAACTCTATTATTGAATACTTTGCAAATCGAAACGATTAGATCTATCGTGCGCGCTTTAGACACACTTTCGTTCGTTTCAACGTAACATAACCCCCCACTCAAGAAGAAATTTACCTAATTTCTTTCAACAACGTTGAAACGTAATGCACAAACAAAGTACAGAATTAAAACTTATTTCAGACTGTCTGAACACTATCAACGTTCTCAGTTCATTCACACAGAGTCAATGGTTTTCATCTTCAAATCTGCTGGATATTGTCAATGTTCACAGTTCATTCACACAGAGTCAAAGTTTCTCATCTGCAAGTCTTTCTGGATACTGGTCAATGTTCACAGATCATTTACCCAGTCAACGTTTTTCATTTTCAAGTCTGTCATTACCAATATTCTTAGTTCGTCCACACAGTCAATGTTCTTTCATTCGCAAGGAAACGACGCCCTCGTCAGTTGCGGTCGTCATCGGCCCAGGGTCAAAGACGAGTGATCACGTGGGCTTTCCTGGAGTCAGTGCATCCTCCGTTGTCTCCTTCTTCCATCGGATGTCCGACGCAGTCGACGTTGTCAGCTCCCAGAATGCATTCGCTGGGTCTCACGGTCAGGTTGGCTTCTGCGGGACGGTGGAACAGCTCCCTCAAGGTCTGCAGATGCTCCTTCCAGGTCTGGGTGTGGACTTCATGTTCGACCAAAGTCGTAGAGCCTGGGACATCATTGAAGTTAGGGGAAACTCGCCCATAAGGTCCTTGAGCTCCAACTTTTGACCTTCCGTCAAGCTCGGTCCTAGCTTAACATCATCGATGCCTTCTTTGCTGTGGAAGTCTCCCAGTTCCAACAGTTCTTCGCTGTCAAAGCTGTCGTCGGTCACAGCTGCTGTGGCTGCGTGCACAGTCTCTGATGGCCTTTCCACGTACAGCTTAAGGAGGTTGGCGTGGTATATCTTGGAATGCTGGCCGACCTTCACCTTGTAGTCGTTGATCCCCACCACGGTCTCCACTTCGTACGGGCCTTTCCACTGCATCAGCAACTTATTATGATCAGTAGGTAGCAGCACCAGCACTTTGTTGCCAGGTTTAAACTTCCTGTTCACAGCCCTACGATCATAGTAGTGCTTTCCACAGTCTTGGGACTTCTTCAGGTTTTCTCTGGCTATCTCGAGAGTCTGCTCCAGCTTCTCCCGTAGCTCAAACACGTACTGGTAGCTGTTCTTCACCTCTGGGGTGTCTACTTCTTTCGTCCACAGTTCTTTTAGGATGTGCATCGGCCCTCGGATGGTTCTTCCGTACAGCAGCTCGAACGGAGAAAAGCCGGTGGACTCCTGCGGTACTTCTCTGTAGGCGAAAAGTAAGGCGTTGATGTAGCGATGCCATTGTCTGGGCTGCTCGCTGCACAGTTTCTTCAGGGTGGACTTCAGCGTAGCATTGAACTTTTCGACAAGCCCGTTGCACATCGGATGGTAGGGTGTCGTAGTCAAATGCCGGATGCTCAGCAGTCTGTTGACCTCCTTCATGCAGTCAGAGACGAACTGCGTCCCGAGGTCTGTCAGAATTTCTTCAGGCACTCCAAGTCTACTGAACATGTCCACCAGTGCCTCTGCTACAGTTTCAGTGTCAATCTTCTTCAGTGGCACTGCTTCTGGGTACCGAGTCGCATAGTCCACTAAAGTCAGTACCCATCGATGACCTTCTTCACTCGGAGGTCTTATTTCGCCGATTAAGTCTAAGGCCACCCTCTTGAAAGGTCGGTCGATCAGAGGCATCCTCTGCATAGGCACTTTCGGGACCCTTCCTCGAGGTATGGTCTTCTGGCAAATGTCACATGATCGGCAGAAACGGCTGACGTCCGCATGAAGTCCTGGCCAGTAGAACACCGCCTGGATTCTGTCCGACGTCTTCTTGATGCCTAGGTGACCTCCCATGATTGAGTCATGCGCTACTTCCATCACCTGGCGCCTTAGGGGTAACGGTACCAATACTTGACGTAGTGGTTTCCCTCCGTTGACCCTCGGGTGCTGGAAGATTCGGTACAGGATCTTGGCCTTCACCTCAAAATAGACCGTACCACTGCCTTTGGTCACGTGGTCTTGGCGGTTCCTGTACTTGTTTAAAGTGCTATCAGCTTCCTGGAGCTGGATCAGCTTATCTCTGTCCACGATGGCAGCTTTAGAGTTGTCGGCGACCTTCAGTGGCGTAGACGTCTTGTCTCTCTTGGCCTGGGCCCTGGTAGTAACAGCACCGACGATCTCTGGTCGGCAGGGCTGAGCCGGAGTAACCACATTGTCCCGTAGCAGCTCTGTAAGGTCTCCATCGGGAAACGGCAATGGATCCTCCTCCACAACTTCGACGTGTTGGGTTGAGGCAGGACTCCACTCTGGATCGGGGTCGTCGGGTCGTCTCGCGCCGTCGATATTCCCGATCATCAAATCATACAGCGGCTTCTTCAGGCAAACCGCTTCGACTTCGCCTATGTAGAAAGGGGTGTTGACATGAATCTTCGCAACTGGCGCTCTCACACATTTGCTGTCGGCCATAAGTGTCCATTTTGAATCGCCAGTGAACTGTTCTTTAGCGATTAGGTCTTCTCTGACGATGACCCCACTGCAGCCAGAGTCTCTTAAAACAGTCACTTCATGATTTCCGACGCGTCCCTTGGAAACAGGCATGTTCTGGACGGTCACAGCTGCGCTGGCGACGACGGGGATGGATTTTCCGTTGGCAAGGAGAAGTTGGCCATCGGTCATGCACTCTTGCACGTCCGCAGGGGTAGCTGTGCGCTTCGGTCTCACTCGGAAGAATGACGCTCCCGCCGCACACTTGATGGTCAGATCTACTGGTTTGCCGTTGATTGGAGAACCGCCTCTGCCGGTTGCCCGCCGCTGCGTTGTCCGTACTGCTCCGCTGTCCGCTACTTTTGTTTTGAGGACAGTTAGCCGCTCTGTGGTCTGTAGCGTTGCAGGTGAAACAGCCCTCTTGAATGCCCTTCCCTGGGAGGAGGCGTGGAGTCTGTCTGTCTCTGGCTCGTCTGGCTTCCCTGGATCTGGTTCACATGGTTTCCAGTCTTCTGAAAATGTTTTCGTCGCGCTGGGTGGCCCCAGGGTTTTCCCATGAGCGATGAGATATCTTTCAGCAGCCTCAGTCACATCTTTAAGCGTCTGCAGCTTTTGTTCTTCTAAGTGGGTCGCTAGGTCCTTGTGACAGGCATTGAGAAATTGTTCCTTCACGATCAGGTCATGGAGACTGTCGTAAGACTTCCTTTCGCCTGATAACTCCACCCACTTGTGTAGATATGACGACAGGCGCTCCACAAACTGCTTTGGCGTCTCGTCTGACTTAGGCCGGCATTCACGGAAGCGTTTACGGTAGCCCTTCTCTGTAAAGTTGTAGCACTGCAACAGGGCCTCTTTCAAGACGTCGTAGTTTTTGGCGTCATCGTTCGACAGTCTGGTGTAAACTTCGAGAGCTTGCCCCGTCAGAAGTGCACTCAGTCGAATTGCCCAGTCTTGAGGTTGCCAGTTAGAGCTTTCAGCGAACCTTTCGAATCTCGCCAGATAACAGTCAATCTGGTCCTTCCCGTCGACGAAAGCTGGCAATTTTGGAGCCGTGTTGTCACTGATAACTTGTGGCGCATGCTGCTGTTGCTGGATGCGCGCCAACTCTAGTTGGAACTGCCGATCAGCTTCTCTTTCCTCACGCCTGCGCTCATCTTCTCTTTCTTTACGCTGCTCTTCTCTTTCTTGCCGCTGCTGTTCAATTTCCAGACGCTTCAATTCTAATTCTCTTTCTTCACGGCGACGCTGCTCTTCTAATTCTCTTTCTTGTATTCTCTCCTGGGACTTGACGTACTCCGTCAGCTGTTTGCCTTTTAGATTCAGTTGAATCCCTTTCTGCCAGAAGTCAGCCATCTTGATGCTTCTGGAAAGTTCTTTTCTGGAAAGTTCTTTTTCTAGAAAGTTCTTTTTTTCTGGAAAGTTCTTGACTGTGCTGTACCTTTCTAGACTGTTATAGAACAGCACGCTTTCTGCAGAAGCGCTGATGCTTGTCACTAGTCGCCTTCGTTGACGCAGGCCCCGCTGTCCTCGTCGTATGCGACGCTGCACCACGCTGGTGTTGATGTATACGCTCCTGTGCTGAAGTAGACGCGACGTCCGCTCGCCGCTCTCTGTAAAACTGGCGATGTAGCTCCGAGACTGTCCCTCGACGTAGTCCTGCGGCAGCACGTAGTCCCGATCTGTTGTTCGCTCACGAAGCAACTCTTCAGCGACTACACGCCCTTGCAGTCAACCCGAACCTATCGGATGTAGTCCCAGTATGTTGGCCCCTCTCGACGCAACTCGTTGGCGGCTACCCTCGATGACTGCCTCTCGTAACGTTGACTCGCTTGTTGTAGCAGTTGAACCCTTGGCTATGGCGTGAATCGCGGCTTGACCCCCAAAATGTTACACTCTGTTTGATGTTGATGTTTTCTATCAGTATCTGATTCAGCCCCGATGCTTGAATTCCTGATAGTTGTGTAACTCAGATTCGTTTATTCACACAGCCCGTCCAAACAGCATACAAATCACAAAGTCGACGTATGAAGTTTTCCACTTTTATTCAGCACACATCAACAACTGCATACAATTCTCAATTCAACTCAACAACTTTCACAGCAACTTTCCAAATCACTATCAACAACTTTACTCTCTCAACAGCGACTCGGCTCACGATTAAATAACCTCTCTCTTTTCTGGAACGATTTGGTACGTGGTAGAAATGACGCACTGCCACCAATCGAACTAAAGATCGTCATCACTGACTTACGTCATTCACATTTTCTCTACTTCCGGGAACATTCACGACCTTCGATATCCATCCGGAAATTTCTATCAAGAGTAAACACGCAGATCCAGAAGATTCTCAAATAATATCGACTAACGCAAATTATCAACGTTATACAAAGCCTCTCCTAACAACAATGCAAACTCAAATCAAAGGTAAATAAACTCTATTATTGAATACTTTGCAAATCGAAACGATTAGATCTATCGTGCGCGCTTTAGACACACTTTCGTTCGTTTCAACGTAACAACGAGCGATGCTAGTTGCTTGAGCCTGCCAAATGTTAAGGTTGTGACTCTGCGTTGAATGGGTGGCTGACATGAGCTTTCTCTGCAACATCAAACGCAAGGCGCTGCAAATCCCGCATTCTGAGTCCATGCAGTCGTCTCTGTATGTCCACAACATGAGCCTTCAGCTGCCACTCTATCCTGGGAGAAAAGGGTATTGTGATATCTGCCGAAATTTTAAACCCCATGTTCAGCCACTACCTTGTCCCGATGTTACCGAAGTGTATGTGTCGGAACACCAAACTTTGCTGACTCGAATGAGGGGAACTCCATCGCTGACAGCTTTTAGTGTTGCCGACAAGTTGTCTTGGTCATATTTCCCTTTGTATATTCTCGTCATGTCTGTAGACAATTTTAAAACGCTTCTGTCAGACTTAGTTTCAAAGAAAACATGCAATATAAATGATAAAGTACAAATATACACACATATTTAAGCAATGTTCTATATGTGAACTCCTAGTCAGTTCTTCATTCAAAACAATAAGAGAGCAAGACGCCTTGTATATGGGGAAAAAATTCCTAAGATAGGCGTCTTACCCCGATGACACTATCGGCGTTTAGCCCCAGTCTGACTTAGGCTTACTGCGTATCTACAGAATGTAGTGGACAAACCTTTAAAAATATTTTAGATATAACAGCTCTGGCTGAAGGCTGACAGGTCCCTCTAACAACGAAACAGACATTTTGTTTTATTTGTTATCTAGACGATGGCATCGAAATTGAAGGAAGTATAAAATTACTATTTAAAAAAGGCGAATATAAACAAATCGAACTGAAAAACTTCCCTCTTCGTCTGCTTCAATCCTCTTTGTGGCGTGCAAGTGCTGGTAGTGGGAGGAATCTTATAAAGCAAGACATAGCTCGTTGCATCAAATGATCTCATAAATATTGGGGATGGGCTTTTGACCCCCAGTAGGCCTTTTTCCATGTGCTACTCTAGCCTACATCTTAGGAAGCAAGACTAAACGATTTCTTTAAGAGGTACTTTCTACATTCTCTGCTTATAGATTCGTCACTAAATTATTTTATAAGAAAAATAGCGATCTTTATTAAAGTATGTTTATTTAGCGTAGGTAGAGCTGTCTGAAGGGACGAAAGCGGAGCAAAGAAATTGTTAAGTCTGAGTTTTATCAGATTGGTGTAACTGCATGTGCTGCATCTTTCGTTTACATGACACCAATTAAAGATTTAGTTATTTCACCATATCCACTCCACGCACAGCATAGTAGGAATTCATCCTATCGATGTACAGCACCTGGATTCTACAGTGGCGGAAATAAGAACAATAAAGTATGTTTACGGGAACCCTACGTGTCCCGCAACAACAAAAAATAGGACTGTCCGGTTTTGTTGTTTATTTAGGTTTTTTTCCCATTGTAACAGTGAACACTAACCTCAACTGTAAATTTCCCCCAAATTCCACAATTAATTGCATGCAAAACTAGAGGCCTTATCAAACACATAACCAAGCATCTTTACTCAGCGCGCGGTGGTAGCTCTGGGCACAGGCGTCCGTCGTTGGCCGCTCCTGCGTTGTAGTCATGTTAAAAGACTATATTCGGTAATCGTTGCCCAAACCGACCTCTAAGCTTTGAATTTTAGGCGTCTCTTCCTTGTTGTGAAAACAAACAATTGTGCCTAATATATTATACACTTTCGCAGTGAAGTTATTTTTATACTCAATAATGATGCTATTATTAGGCACATTTTAAAAAATGAATATTTAAAATTATATCCAAACCGTAGTTTTGGGCTTAGTCTTCCTGTGTGAATTTGATAAACATCAATGACCTTAAAATGGGTGATTCTGGGGCTCTTAAAGAAAGACACTTTGTTTTGTTTGGTTTCTCTGAACTTTTATAAACTCTTGTGAGGGTAACGGAAAGGGTATCGGTTAATGAGGGAAGTGTTGGGGATGAGATGCACAGGCCACAACATCCTAAATTAGTTAGTGCAAGGCAGCTTACGAATTTCCTGCAGCGTGTAACCAAAACACCTTTTTGTACCCGCCACTGAGCGAGCTATTCAAACTGGCCCATCTCTTTTATTCCCTTCTTTTTCAATAGTGTTGACACTGTTCCCTCTTTTGCACGGCTAATGTTGACCTTGCTGGCCATACATAGTCAGGCATTGTGGTCACAAACTAACAACTCTATGACATTTTGACACTTGATGCCGGCAATAACTGTGCGCGCGCACACGCACAAAAACTCGATACATTAAAGAACCGCTACCGTGAGCACTTCCGGTCAGCAGGGGATTAAGGGGTCGTAACTCTCGCAGGCGACGGCAAAGGATACCATGTCGTGACCGAGACCAAAACTCCGCAGCGGACGTTTTCAATGACGTGTTGGTGGTCTGGTGACTTTCTGAATAGCCAGAATGACGTGTGAGATCTGAGGGCTGACCGCTAACTGAATTAAATATTCTGGAGGGATGAGGGTCAGAAAACAGCGTAAAAGAAAGAAAATACTCACCCCCAAACCCCCTCCCCTCACACTGCTCTATCACTTCCCTTTATTCTCTTCTCACACATACACACGAACGCGTAAATGCACATGTGCGCTATCGGTCTCAACAGGAGCATCTATTCCACTTTCTTTTGTTCCTTCGTCATTTTTATTATGACGGCCTACTAGCTCCAAAACCGAGAGTTACCAGTATCACGAGATCATTGAAATTAACACGTGTTCTGTGTAATTTACTGAAATATCGGTAATCCACAATGTTAATTAATAATTATCAGTATTTTCCACTCCTTCCTACCGCCAAACCCTGATACTTACAAATATCATTAGATAATTACAAATATTATGAGATAATTACAATTATTATTGGAAATTTACAAATAATCTTCGAGTGATCATATTTAATTTTGAGTTCTGTCGCTAGCAATCCGTCTGGAAATGCGCCAAAACCAAAATTTGTTATTTTCACTTGATAATTGCATTGTTTTAGGTGTTAATTATAAGTATGTTGTTGATATTTGTAATTATCTCATGATATTTGTAAACATCAGGTTTTGGCTCTAGTAGGCCGTCATATTTGTAAATTACACAGAACACATGTTAATTACCATTATCACTGATACCTATAAATGCAAGTTTTATGGCGCTAGTAAGCCGCCCAAGCCCAAATTAAACATGATCACGTAAAAAGTGTAATCATCAAGTGAAATTTTTTTTTTTATATGATAATTACAATTTTTGGTTTTGGCGCATTTCCAGGCGGATTGCTAGAGCCAAACTGAAAATTAAACACGATGACGCAAAAATATTTGTAATTTTTCAATGATAATTGTAATTATCTCGATAATTGTAATTATGCCATGATATATTTGTAATTATCTCATGATATTTGTAATTATCAGGTTTTGGGCTAGTAGGCATATTTTATTCCATTCGTAACGGGGACAAACGATACAAGATGAGTGTCAAAGATGGTGTTCTAAAATTTCAGGAGCAATCATTCATATAATTTCCAACGAAATCAAATGCTAAATATTTAGTTTGTATTTTTATTCATTCTATGCACACACAAACAATGACAACAATGACGTTCTGATAAATTAAAAAGTTAATATTTTGAAATACATATATTTTTGTATCATCAAAATTAAATTTCTTTCAGTTGGATTTTCACACAGACGATTCAGCCTCGAGTATGACGGCCTACTAGCGCCAAAACAGAGAGTTACCATTATCATGGGATAATTGAAATTAACACGTGTTCTGTGTAATTTGCAGAGATACCGGTAATCCACAGTGTTAATTAATAATTATTAGTATTTGCCCCGCCTTCATAACGCCAAAATCGTATAATTACAAATATCATGAGATAATTACAAATATCATATGAAAATTACAATTATCAATGGATAAGTACAAATATCATTGCAAAATTACAAATATCTTCGCGTGATCATGTGCCAAAACCCAAAATAGTAATTTTCACTTGATAATTGCAATTTTTACATGTTAATTGTAAGTATGTCGTTGATATTTGTAATTATCACATGATAATTGTAAGTATCAGGTTTCGGCGCTAGTAGGCCGTTATAACGTGAATTACATAGAACACGTGTTAATTACCATTATCACTGATACCTGAAAATGCAGGTTTTGGCTTTAGTAAGCCGCCTTAGTCCGAATTAAGCATGATCACGTAAAAATTGTAATTATGACGTGAAAACTGTAACTATTATGTGATAGTTACAAATTTTGGTTTTGGCGCATTTCCAGGCGGATTGCTAGAGCCCAAACTGAAAATTAAACATGATCAACCGAAGATATTTATAATTTTTCAATGATAATTGTAATTATTCCTTGATAATTGTAATTATCCCATGATCTTTGTAATTATCCCATGATATTTGTAATTATCAGGTTTTGGCGCTAGTAGGCCATCATAGTCGAGCGTCGAAATGAAAACCACTTCTTCAACATCTGAAGATTAATGGAAGTAAAGTCCTCTCGTCTTTGTTTTATGCGCGACTACCCGTTTACAGCCACAAAATGGCAAAAATACTTGGGCCGCAGGGCATGTTCACTCGAAAATCGCCTGGTATGGAATGAGTTAAGTCACTGCAGCTCAAAATAGATGAACAACAATTCCCCAATCACTATAAATAGATAATTAAATTAAAAACAAAAAAAAAATTCTTTCTAACACCTCGTAAATAAATGTTTTAAAAAAAATTCTTTCCAACATCTCCATGATTTGTTCAAAGGTACGTCTGATGTGTTATGAGTGTTAATTCAGGTGATTCAAGTCATTAAAGTCACCGATGAGTCGTGATGAAACCAGAGAAATTACATTGTCACATATCCTGAAATCATATACATTACGGTCACAACGTAGTTTCACAAAACTTCGCAGAAAAGCTTATTTGGCATCAATCACTTGTATCACCTGCTTATCCTCACATACGAAAGTACAAGAAAACACAAACAAATGACGACAGTACAGACACACGATATTGTCATTGGGAAGAACGAACTAAAAAATAATAACAAACTAATTACGTCACGCATGACATCAACTTGACGATGACGTCAAATCAATACTTGTTGTAGTATTAATTTTTATTCATCAGATTAACGTAAGTTGTGCTGATAAATCAATACTAAAGCTAAAAGCACTAGAACTCGCAATTATTATTATTATTATTATTTTAGAAATTAACGAACTAGCTTAAATATTAAGCTGTTAGGTCTAAAATGTCACTGCGACAATAAGCGCGCGTTTCAGAACACATGTACATGAGTGCCTTCTTCTTTGCAGTTTCGTTCTCTTCTACTGCGTTATTATAATAAACTATCAGAAAGAAAAAAACTGACGCTAACTGCCACTTCCATCTTTTCCATTTACTTCATTCTCTTTATTGTTTTCTTGTTTTCCATTCCTGATGTAGGCGCGTGATTTCCAATACACCAAATATTTCTTCTTCCTCTTCTTCTTCTTCATCATCTTCTTCTTTTAAACATTATTTGTATGTTTTAACTTTGTAATGTGGCACGTGACTCTATTTTGTGTTGTTCTGTAAATTGTAATATGCCTGCCTTGTTCGCTTGCTTGATAGTTCTACAACTGATTTTTTTTTTCTTTTTAACGCCTTGGCTGGACATTTAATGCTTGTTTGTATTACTGTTTTTTGTGTGCTTTATCATAAACGAAGTAAACTAATATAATTCTTTTTGTGAAACCTATTTTTACATGATTGGTGAGAGAGAGAGAGTGAGAGAGAGAGAGTGTGTGTGTGTGTGTGGGTGTGTGTTTGTAGGTGTGTGTGTGTGTGTGTGTGTGTGTGTGTGTGTGTGTGTGTGTGTGTGTGGGCGCGCGCACGTTCGTTGGTGCTTTGTCTTGCATACCGCAGAGAGGAGGAAGGAGTGCGAGAGGGGAGGGAGGGAGAGGGAGAGAGAGAGAGAGAGAGAGAGAGAGAGAGATTTGTGGAGAGAAAAAGTATATTAAATTGTACTTACACATGAACGATCCTGTTGTTTAGTGCGTCAGTGTGATTATTTGCTAATTCGAATGTATACACGCTTTATTTGTTTATTTAAGTATTTACATTTTTGATTATTTTTTGAACATACAATGTCTATGAGTGTTGTCAATGTACATAGCTCTTTTTATGTATGTAATCGCCTGTGTAAATTTAGGCCTGCTGTGTACTCGATTTCACCGTTTTACTGTTGTTCCTTTTATTGATATTTTATTCACATTTGTAAATCCCTTTTGTATAATTATGTCGTCTCGAATGATCTTTGGTTTTAGCAAACGTTATTAAAATATACTACTACTACTTTTACAAAAATAGGTTTTCTTGTTCTAATTCTTGTTGCTGTTCTTCTAAAATAGAATATTAAACGGAACCAGCGTGCTCTTTTCAGAAAGCAATAGTAGCTTTTTCTGTCCTCATAAAACAGAAGAGTGGGCAGACCGCTCACTGATTTTATCATCTCCCTCGTCACGTGCGTCCGCTCGCGGTTTCTCTCCCGTGAATGATGTCCCGCTGAGCGGGGCTAATGTTCAATGGCATTTTCTGTTGAGTTAGAGGCTTCTTTTATCAGCACGTCTTCTTCTACTTTGCTCTTTTTGGTTCACCTGTGTCTGCATTCAGTCAGTCTTAAGTCAAGTCAAGGCTGAACAGTCAGAATATCGATAGCGCGCTTTTCATCAAAAGAGCAGAAGAAGAAGAAGAAGAAGAAAGTTATTTTTCTAAACGCTGCTGATTATTAATTGTATAAGCATAATATTAAAAGTACCAACAGGCTATGACATAGCGCGATTCCTCAATAAATGTGCTCTAAGCTTTGGGGTGGCCTGGTGGCACAGTGGGTTAGTCCCCTGTTTCCTATGCCGAAGGTCGCGGGATCGATTCCTGCAAAGGGCGAACTTGTTATAGTCCTTTAGCAAAATGACTAGGGTTAAAACATCCACCCCATAATAATAATACAATTATTTTTTCTTTTAAATTATTATTTTTATTATTATTTTTATTATTATTATTATTATTATTATTATTATTACTTTATTATTATTATTATTATTATTATTATTATTATTATTATTATTATTATTATTATTATTATTATTGTTGTTATTGTGGTTCGGTGTTGTGTTTTGGGGGTAGATTTGGATTTTGTGTGTGTGCGTGGTGGGAGGGGGTGGGGGTAGGAGAAAATGTCTAATATCACTTTGGTGAAGGCATTAAATTGTGAAAAACTGAACTGATTTATTCAGTATGTAGATTAACGTCCCCGGACACAATGCGTATAGGGGACTATCAAGATTTACTCCAGAACAACGCCTCCTTATATAACGCACAACTCTATTCTGCCATCGCAAGCTAATTTTTCTACTTCCGCAGTGTCTTTTCCCCTGGCCAGGTCATCTCACATGAGAACATTGCATTCTACGATATTAAATTAAAAGATTTTCTATTAATCTTGTAATCAAAACATAAACTTTTGGTGTATTAAAAACCTCTTTTTAAGTGTTTATGAAATCTTTTGTTTGTGTGTGGAAGCAAGCACATTACTCATGATCATTGGTACCGGTCTCAGTGAAGTCTTAGGACAGTCTGGTTGGGGTCAATTCAAATTTTTCTTATCTACCACGCGTTAGCAAAGCACGCGGCGCGCGCTGCGAGGTTGTCTTGTGACACGCGATTTGCTCTGCACGCGCCTACCGCGACTGATTGCTGCGGTAAAAATAGTTTGATCTAATTAATAATGAGGACTGTATAATTAGCGATCAAATGCTTCTCCCTTTCGAGACTGCCAAAAGACGGATGGAGAAAAAAAAAGGCGGATGGAGAAAAAAAAAAAAGGCATGGAATAGCAACACTTCCACATACTCTTTTGTGTACTTTGCCGTCCAAATGATCTTATCTTGATTGCTAATTGCAAAAACTGTCTGGATCTAATTGCTGCGGACTGTATAATTAAGGTGGGAAGTCGAAATTCATAACGGGCAAGCAAAAAAAAATGATGTGAACAAAAGTAAACTGGAAACGCCTGAAAAAGTCACCCACGTTCTAAGACATACATTACAGGCAGGAATCAAGGGGTCGAGGATGATGACATAAAAAGCATCCTATCCTATCCTATCTTATCCTTTCCTATCCTATCCCGTAACTCTGGGGTCGTTGGGGCTCCACCGATGATCGTTTAACCAGCATACTCCATCTTTCTCTGTCCTCAGCAACCCTGATGGTTTCGCCCAGTCCATTCTCGAATGTGGTCCGCTGTTACACTCGTTGTTGTTGTTTTTATTAGTAGTTGATTCAGCCCCGATGCTTGAATCCTAATAAGTGTATCTCAGATTCGTTTATCCACGCAACCTGTTCACTCAGCAACAAGGCAGAGTCGTCGTATGAAGTTTTCCAACTTTATTCAGCGTACATCAACAACTGCATACAATCGCTTTTTCCACTTTCCACTTTTTCAACTCTTTCAACTAACTTTTATGAAACAGTGCGGCACTTATATAGTCCCTCTATATTCTAAAAAATATTCGAACATTCCACCGTATAGGAAGATGGAGATGACAAGGAAGCGCTGCAGTCTAACCTTGGAATGTAGACTGGTGGTCCTGTCTTTCCAAAATGGGCCTCAACCTTGACAGGGCAGCAGTTGTTTGTGCGATCCTGTCGGGGACTTCCTGTCTGGACCCATTGTCTGATACAATGGCTCCTAAATATTTGAAGCTATGCACTGTGTTGAGGGAATGGCCTTGGGCTTCGATGGCCATGTTGATGCCATTGGTGTTGTTGGACATCATTTTGGTCTTCTCTGCACTTATTTCAATTCCATAGGTTCTGGAGGTGGTGTCAAGCCTGTGTACCAGCTGTTCAAGTTTTTGTTCTTCTCCAGCCATTCCATCAATGTTATCCGCAAAACGAAGATTGCTCTACACCCCCCCCCCCCCCCACTCCCCGCTATGCTGACTGCGCCTTCGTGATCTGCAAGGGCATCTGACATGATGCGCTCTATGAAGATGTTGAAGAGTGTTGGAGAGAGTAGGCATCCTTGACGCACACCGATTGTTGTTCTGAACCAGTTTCCGATGGCGCTGTTATGGAGGTCTGCACTAGTAGCATTGTATACGTGCTTTTGATGACTTCAATAATTGTAGGGCTGATGTTATACACTCTAATGACACACATAAGAAGCATATTCACACCTAAATTCCACGAAATCCGTTCCTATCCTATCCTATCCTATCGTGTCCCGTAACCCGGAGGTCGTAGGGGCACCACAGTTGATCGTTTAACCAGCATACCCCATCTTTCTCTGTCCTCAGCAACCCTGATGGCTTCGATCATTGTCAAACCAGTCCATTCTCGAATGTTGTCCTCCCACCTCTTTTTCGGTCTCCCTCTTCTTCTACCTCCTTGCACTGTGCCTTGCAGAATAGTCTTTGCAAGGCCTGATGATCTGGTGACGTGGCCATACCATCGGAGTTTCCGTTTCTTCACCACTGTGAGCTGGTCATTGGCTTGAAATCCGTTCAGTTGTGATTTTTCTCCGCCATAGCGTGCAGCGTGCTTGGCCAGGTCACGGCTTCAGCACATTTTATGGTACGCGGAGCCGCCCAATATCGGTGTAGTAATCGTAAGACGTTTCTTTGAAATCTTCCTCAGAGGTTCTGGAGAAAGCGCGTGCAACAGACCGACAGACCTGCAGCGGAAGAACAGGCGGACGGATGCATACAACTTCTTTCTCTTTTTTTTTCTGCGGACCATTTCAACGTTTTCCCAGATTGTTTTAACATTCAATTATCCAGTCTATTTATTTATTTATTTGGGGTGGAATACAAACATATAAATTTGAAAGTTTTAAAGTGGATAAGGATTGTACTCTTATTCATAAACTTTCAGTCTCTGAGAGAGAGAGAGAGAGAGAGAGAGAGAGAGAGAGAGAGAGAGAGAGAGAGAGAGAGAGAGAGAGAGAGAGAGAGAGAGAGAGAGAGAGAGAGAGAGAGAGAGAGAGGTTTATTTTTTGGCTTTTTAGAGAGAGAGAGAGAGAGGTTTATTTTTTGGCTTTTTAGAGAGAGAGAGAGAGAGGCTTATTTTTTGGCTTTGTTTTTAATTGTAGAAGCAAGATGGTACACGCCAGACATTAAGCTTACTTTTTAAACACACAGGACGAGAAAAGACCACGTGTAAAGTAGCGGGGAAGAGCAAGACAGATGGGTCGGGTCGCACTACAGCCTATAACTCCTCGGCGCTCTATTCTTTGACTTCGATGCTGGTACTAGCACCACGGTACAGAAATCACCAAACACCCGCCCGCACCACTCATAAATAACAATCAGCTGAAGTAACAATCAAGCAGGTTTCCTTCAACAGCAGCCAGTGGCATTTGACCTTTGGAGAGTTTGGAGGCCTAATTGTTGCCCAATTAGTTCAATACTGTCTTTTGACTTCTAGTCAACCTCCTCCCAAGGTCACGCAATCGTCGCACTCACGGTACCGAAGCTTGTTGGCTTACACCATGGACTTAGAAAGCTGTGGAGTAGTTTCTTCGCGATGGCGGAGAATCCACAGCATTCTGAAGAAGACTAAGTAGATCTACAAATTGTAAGACTCGCATACTAGACCCAAGATTATGCACCCCATATATCGCTTACTCACAAATAAGAATTGTCCGGGCTATTTTCGGGCATGGTTCCCAAGGCACTTCCGGTTCTTAATTTTCCATACTTATTTTTCTCCGTCCTCGTCTCCTCATCCTTTCCTTCTCCTAATCGTCTTCCGTCTTCCCAAGTTTCTTCTTCTTCTCATTCTCCGCATCCTTCTCCTTAATCTTCTTATTCTTAATCTTAACATACTTCTACTTTAGCTTCCTCTTCAGCAGCATTCTCTTCCTCCTCGTCCTCCTCCTTTCTTACTTTTAAGCATTGATTACCTATCTATCTATCTATCTATCTATCTATCTATCTATCTATCTATCTATCTATCTATCTATCTATCTATCTATCTATCTATCTATCTATCTATCTATCTATCTATCTATCTATCTATCTATCTATCTATCTATCTATCTATCTATCTATCTATCTATCTATCTATCTATCTATCTATCTATCTATCTATCTATCTTCTTCTTCCTTAGCTTCCTTAGCTTCCTCTTCTTCAAACTTCTTCTTCTGCTGCTTCTTCCTCCACCTCACCTTTCTCTTCTTCTTCTTCTTCTTCTTCTTCTTCTGATCATTTAAAGTTACCGTCCAACTATTAAAACGATACTGTTATTATGCGCAAAGTGTTGTGAGTTCACAGAGTTTATGAACAGTTTAATAACAGGGTCAACGGGTGCGAAGAAGCAGAGCGTGTTGGGTAATAGAATACGATCTGTGAGTGTGAGGAATTGAAAGGTATCATTATGTCAAAATGTTACATGCAGGATTATGTTAAATTAACTCCATAACGGTCTTGGATTCACAAAAGTGCTCTTGTTTATTTCAGTTGTACCCGTGTTCTTCAGTGTATATATGTATTTATTTATTTGTAGGTTATCTATCTATCTATCTATCTATCTATCTATCTATCTATCTATCTATCTATCTATCTATCTATCTATCGATCTGTCTGTCTATCTGTCTATTTATATTTATTTATTTACTTAGTTATTTGGTAACTTGCTTTATATAAAGCAGTTTAGGGTAAAGGTAAAGGTAGTCCCATAGCCTTGTGGCCGTAGGGGAGCGTGATGTTGGAGATCACACTTATCTTGGGCCAGCGTAATGAGGGTGATGCCCAACTCTCTCCCTCGCTGCTTTACCTTCCCCACCCTCAAGAGAGTAGGTACTCAATCACAGTTGAGTCAACTGGGGGCGTTGTTGTTTGTCGCTTCAAACCTTAGCGGTCACCCATCCAAGTGCTAACCGCACCGGACGGTGCTTCACTTTCGACACAGTAGCGAGTGCTCCAACCACTGCACTATCCGACACCCCATAAAGCAGTTTGCCAGTTATTATTTTAAATATATGTGGTTTACAGGCCTTATGACATGTCATTTTAGAATTACTTAATTAAATATCGTTGAAGTAATTTCTGTTAAACAAACTCCATTTTATAACGCGATGAGTACTACAAATAAATTCGTAGTGTTTAGTAAAATTAAACTATTATTGTTATCATCCACATACATTCAATAACTGGTTGAGTTCACCCAGCATGCTCAACCACACTAAAAATATACCAATAATGTTAGCAAGCTATTTAATACCTTCATTGTTCTCTCTAACCATTTAAAACAAACAACATCGCAAACAAACAAAACAACAAACGCCAGAAAGTGCATGGGGAGCGAAAAGCAAAAAGGTTGGAGGAAGAGCGTCAGGAAAAAGAAAGACCGAAAGAGAGAGAGAGAGAGAGAGAGAGAGAGAGAGAGAGAGAGAGAGAGAGAGAGAGAGAGAGACAGACAGACAGACAGACAGACAGACAAGACAGGACAATAAAAAACATTACAAGACAAAGAAAGCAAGGAAATGAATGAAGGAATGAAGGAAGGAAAGAATGAAAGGAAGTAAAGAAGAAAGAAAGAAAGAAAAGAAAAGAGAGGCAGGCAAAAAAAGACAAGACAAAGAAAGAAAGAAGAACAGAAAGAAAGAGAGAAAGAAATATAAAAAGATCGAAACAAAGAAAAGATAAGATAAGAAAAGAAAGAAGAACCGAAAGAAAGACAGAAAGAAAGATAAAAAGATAAAAACAAAGAAAAAAAGAAAAGAAAAGAAAGAAAGAAAGAATGAAAGAAAGAAAGAAAAAAGAAAGAAAGAAAGAAAGAAAGAAAGAAAGAAAGAAAGAAAGAAAAATATGATGCTTCAAAGAGGAACACTGCCGGGTCAGATTTTGTTTTAAAATAATTTTCCATTGTTGATTCACACTTTCGATTTCTTGACATCTTTCCCTTGCTAGTCTCTCTCACTCCTTGGACTCAATGACTGTTACTAATCCACCCGACAAGGCGCTGACAGACTGAACAATAGGATGAACGGTTTGCGGTTGCCTTGTCCACCATGAGAACACCCGTTCATGGAAACACTCGTCTTGATCTATTGGCTACCCAATGCTGAAGTATTTTGGAGAGGAACTAATTTTTTTCATTAATCATCTTTAGATTTCTTTAAAATTTATATTTTGTTCTTTAGTTAATTACTTTATTTTATAGATAATTATTTATTAAATAATTTATTCCAGCGTTAAGAGGTTAATTCTTTAACATTATTTCGTTTCATTTTGTTGAGTGACTGAGATTGCTTTTACTTTTTAGAAAAATTTAATGTTTATGAATTTGGCCGGTAGAATATTGTGAGTTACAGGTGTCTGTTCAGAACATATCAGACTGGCGGCAGGATTGGTTCAGTGGTTCAGAGCGCACACTTGGTGTATGTGCGTCTTGGGCGATTAGAGTTCGAAGCTGACTTCAGCTAACCGACGTTTGTCCGCATCGGTAACAAAATGGTTCCAAATTCTTAACAGAAAATGTGACTTTTGTTTCTTGACCGTGATTCTTAACAAGCGAAATAAATCATATCTAAATTTTCTGTTACTACACGGTGGATCCTATCCTATCCTATCCCGTAACTCGGAGGTCGTAGTGGTACCACAGATGATCGTTTAACCAGCGTACTCCATCTTACTGCTCTGACCTTTACAACCACACGATGGAACCAGCACGAAATTAACCATGCGGAGCTGATGCACACAACAGACGACTGACAGTGTTGATGGCTTAAGGCCCGACGGAAATCGGAAACAACTAATGGTCAACGATGAACTATAATAAAGAACGGGTGGAAGAGGAAGGAAGCAAGAACAGGAAAGGGAAAAAGAGCGTGTATTTTCGCTCTCGGACGAACGTTTTACGTTTCAACGCTCCTTTTCGATGAAAACGCAATACGCAGCCGAGCGAAGGATGACCACAGACTAGCAAAATAAAACGTTGGGTGACATTTCTATGGACGCAGCCCACCAGATTTTCAGAAGCTAACACACCCTGAGTCCCGCCAGTCAGCCTTCAAAATCAAAACGGGGGGAGAGAGAACCAAAAGCAATCTCCTTATGCTCACCCCACAAACAACAAAACATTTTTTTTTAATCTTAATTTTTATCAAATACTTTCATATTCCAAGGACATACCGCGCCCCAGACCTCCATCTAAAATATCAACAGACATAATTTTCTTCGACACAAACGTCTTTCACGTTGAAAAACAGTAGGTGTAACCACGCGAAAAGTATCTAACCACAACAGAGAGATTACCAAATTTTAAAGACCAGCAACAGCTCTTCTTAAAGTTGGTCGTTCCCCCAACCACCCACCCACCCCCACTCCCGTCCCCATCCACCCGACCCCTTTACCCCCCACCCTCACCTAAGAACATCGAGGCAGGAAAGAAAATTCTGGTTCTATCCTATTGACAAGCCAGGCAACAAAATCTAACCATATTGCAGAGATAAGGAAGTTTTGATAATCAGTAAAAGCTCTTCTTGGTTATCATTTTGGTCATTTCGTCCACTTTAGAAAGAATCAAGACAGCCTCTCTGTCTTTATTTATTTATTTATTTATCAAAAATAAATTAAAGCTGTCTTTCTTTATGGACACAAACTTTATCAAACATCAAACGCAAAAACAAAACTGAAAAATACTCAAATGCGTCCTCAGAGAGCACACACACCGGCGCACCCACTTCCCATCTTCCCTCCTCCCCCCATTTCCTCTATACCCCTCCATCCCCATCCTTCTTGCCGCCCAAAATATATCTGATATAATGACGAGCAGAACAACATATAAGACTAATAGCAGAGGATTTCGTTTAACATCCATTTACCACAGCGGTCATGCAATAGCAGCAAATGAAATCCAAGCTTATATTCGTTTCCATTTCAGGTACTTTATTTATGTAGTTATTCAACGTACTAAAGAGCGCTGTCTGTAGGGTTTTCGTGAAATTAAAATGTACCTGGCGTCGGAACCAGGGGACGGGTGGAGAGAGGGGACAGGTGGATCAGCCGCCTCCATCTTCCTCTGTCCCTGTATCAAAGGTGGGGTGGGGGCTCCGGGTGGAAACGTAGCTTTCTGCCCCCCCCCCCTCCCCCCTCACCTCCTCAACTTTTCGGACGATGACAGGGAGAGAGAGAGAGAGAGAGAGAGTGTTACACTCAGTTCGATGTTGGTGTTTTCTATCAGTATCTGATTCAGCCCCAATGCTGAATTCCTGATAGGGTGTAACTCAGATTCGTTTATCCACGCAGCCCGCTCAAGCAGCATACAAGTCACAAAGTCGACGTATGAAGTTTTCCACTTTTATTCAGCACACATCAACAACTGCATACAATCGCTCAATCGTATTTCCAATCTCAAATTTACTTTCCAAATCACTATCAACAACAACACTCTCAACTCGAGATGACCTCAGCTTGTTCTAGAAAATGACGCATTACAACCAATCAGAATTAAAGATCGTCATCGCTGACTTACGTCATACATTATTCTAAACATACCCGGAACCTTCTCTTGCTTCGACATGTATCGGGAAATTTCTATCGAGAGTAAACACGCAGATCCAGAAACTTCCCCAGTAATATCGACTAACGCAAATTATCAACGTTATACAAAGCCTCTCCTAACAACAATGCAAACTCAAATCAAAGGTAAATAAACTCCATTATTGAATACTTTGCAAAACGAAACGATTAGATCTATCGTGCGCGCTTCCGACGTACTACCATTCGCGTTTCAACGTAACATAACCCCCCACTCAAGAAGAAATTTACCTAATTTCTTTCAACAACGTTGGAACGTAATGCACAAACAAAGTTCAGAATTAAAACTTATTTCAGACTGTCTGAACACTGTCAATGTTCTCAGCTCATTCACACAGAGTCAATGGTTTTCATCTTCAAATCTGTCTGGATATTGTCAATGTTCACAGTTTATCTACACGGTCAATGTTTTTTTTTTCTTTCATCCGCAAGGATACGACGCCCTCGTCAGTTGCGGCTGTCATCGGCCCAGGGTCAAAGACGACGATCACGTGGGCTTTCCTGGAGTCAGTGCATCCTCCGTTGTCTTTTTCTTCCGTCGGATGTCCGACGCAGTCGACGTTGTCAGCTCCCAGAATGCATTCGCTGGGTCTCACGGTCGGGTTGGCTTCTGCGGGACGGTGGAACAGCTCCCTCAAGGTCTGCAGATGCTCCTTCCAGGTCTGGGTGTGGACTTCATGTTCGACCAAAGTCGTAGAGCCTGGGACATCATTGAAGTTATGGGGAAACTCGCCCATAAGGTCCTTGAGCTCCAACTTTTGACCTTCCGTCAAGCCTGGTCCTAGCTTAACGTCATCGATGCCTTCTTTGCTGTGGAAGTCTCCCAGTTCCAACAGTTCTTCGCTGTCAAAGCTGTTGTCGGTCACAGCTGCTGTGGCTGCGTGCACAGTCTCTGATGGCCTTTCCACGTACAGCTTAAGGAGGTTGGCGTGGTATATCTTGGAATGCTGACCGACCTTCACCTTGTAGTCGTTGATCCCCACCACGGTCTCCACTTCGTACGGGCCATTCCACTGCATCAGCAACTTATTATGATCGGTAGGTAGCAGCACCAGCTTTTTGTTGCCAGGTTTGAACTTCCTGTTCACAGCCCTTCGATCGTAGTAGTGCTTTCCACAGTCTTGGGACTTCTTCAGGTTTTCTCTGGCTATCTCGAGAGTCTGCTCCAGCTTCTCCCGTAGCTCAAACACGTACTGGTAGCTGTTCTTCACCTCTGGGGTGTCTACTTCTTTCGTCCACAGTTCTTTTAGGATGTGCATCGGCCCTCGGATGGTTCTTCCGTACAGCAGCTCGAACGGAGAAAAGCCGGTGGACTCCTGCGGTACTTCTCTGTAGGCGAAAAGTAAGGCGTTGATATAGCGATGCCATTGTCTGGGCTGCTCGCTGCACAGTTTCTTCAGGGTGGACTTCAGCGTAGCATTGAACTTTTCGACAAGCCCGTTGCACATCGGATGGTAGGGTGTCGTAGTCAAATGCCGGATGCTCAGCAGTCTGTTGACCTCCTTCATGCAGTCAGAGACGAACTGCGTCCCGAGGTCTGTCAGAATTTCTTCAGGCACTCCAAGTCTACTGAACATGTCCACCAGTGCCTCTGCTACAGTTTCAGTGTCAATCTTCTTCAGTGGCACTGCTTCTGGGTACCGAGTCGCATAGTCCACTAAAGTCAGTACCCACCGATGACCTTCTTCACTCGGAGGTCTTATTTCGCCGATTAAGTCTAAGGCCACCCTCTTGAAAGGTCGGTCGATCAGAGTCATCCTCTGCATAGGCACTTTCGGGACCCTTCCTCGAGGTATGGTCTTCTGGCAAATGTCACATGATCGGCAGAAACGGCTAACGTCCGCATGAAGTCCTGGCCAGTAGAACACCGCCTGGATTCTATCCGACGTCTTCTTGATACCTAGGTGACCTCCCATGATTGAGTCATGCGCTACTTCCATCACCTGGCGCCTTAGGGGTAACGGTACCAAGACTTGACGTAGTGGTTTCCCTCCGTTGACCCTCGGGTGCTGGAAGATTCGGTACAGGATCTTGGCCTTCACCTCAAAATAGACCGTACCACTGCCTTTGGTCACGTGGTCTTGGCGGTTCCTGTACTTGTTTAAAGTGCTATCAGCTTCCTGGAGCTGGATCAGCTTATCTCTGTCCACGATGGCAGCTTTGGAGTTGTCGGCGACCTTCAGTGGCGTAGACATCTTGTCTCTCTTGGCCTGGGCCCTGGTAGTAACAGCACTGACGATCTCTGGTCGGCAGGGCTGAGCCGGAGTAACCACATTGTCCCGTAGCAGCTCTGTAAGGTCTCCATCGGGAAACGGCAATGGATCCTCCTCCACAACTTCGACGCGTTGGGTTGAGGCAGGACTCCACTCTGGATCGGGGTCGTCGGGTCGTCTCGCGCCGTCGATATTCCCGATCAACAAATCATACAGCGGCTTCTTCAGGCAAACCGCTTCGACTTCGCCTATGTAGAAAGGGGTGTTGACATGAATCTTCGCAACTGGCGCTCTCACACATTTGCTGTCGGCCATGAGTGTCCATTTAGAATCGCCAGTGAATTGTTCTTTAGCGATTAGGTCTTCTCTGACGATGACCCCACTGCAGCCAGAGTCTCTTAGAACGGTCACTTCATGATTTCCGACGCGTCCCTTGGAAACAGGCATGTTCTGGACGGTCACAGCTGCGCTGGCGACGACGGGGATGGATTTTCCGTTGGCAAGGAGAAGTTGGCCATCGGTTATGCACTCTTGCACGTCCGCAGGAGTAGCTGCGCGCTCGGTCTCACTCGGAAGAATGACGCTCCCGCCGCACACCTGATGGTCAGATCTACTGGTTTGCCGTTGATTGGAAAACCGCCTCTGCCGGTTGCCCGCCGCTGAGTTGTCCGTACTGCTCCGCTGTCCGCTACTTTTGTTTTGAGGACAATTAGCCGCCCTGTGGTCTGTAGCGTTGCAGGTGAAACAGCCTCTTGAATGCCCTTCCCTGGGAGGAGGCGTGGAGTCCGTCTGTCTCTGGCTCGTCTGGCTCCCTTGGATCTGGTTCCCATGGTTTGCAGTCTTCTGGAAATGTTTCGTCGCGCTGGGTGGCCCCAGGGTTTTCCCATGAGCGATAAGATATCTTTCAGCAGCCTCGGTCACATCTTTAAGCGTCTGCAGCTTTTGTTCTTCTAAGTGGGTCGCTAGGTCCTTGTGACAGGCATTGAGAAATTGTTCTTTCACGATCAGGTCATGGAGACTGTCGTAAGACTTCTTTTCGCCTGATAACTCCACCCACTTGTGTAGATATGACGACAGGCGCTCCACAAACTGCTTTGGCGTCTCGTCTGACTTAGGCCGGCATTCACGGAAGCGTTTACGGTAGCCCTTCTCTGTAAAGTTGTAGCACTGCAATAGGGCCTCTTTCAAGACGTCGTAGTCTTTAGCGTCATCGTCCGACAATCTGGTGTAGACGTCGAGTGCTTGCCCCGTCAGAAGTGCACTTAGTCGAACCGCCCAGTCTTGAGGTTGCCAGTTAGAGCTTTTGGCAAACCTTTCAAATCTCGCCAAATAACTGTCGATCTGGTCCTTCCCGTCGACAAACGCTGGCAATTTTGGAGCCATGTGGTCGCTGATGACTTGTGGCGCATGCTGATTGTTTTGGATACGCGCCAACTCTAGCTGGTGCTGACGCTCAGCTTCTCTTTCTTGCCGCTGCTCTTCTCTTTCTTCACGGCGACGTTGCTCCTCTATTTCTAGACGCTTCTCTTCTAATTCTCGTTCTTCGCGGCGACGCTGCTCTTCCTTTTCTAGACGCTTCTCTTCTAATTCTCGTTCTTCGCGGCGACGCTGCTCTTCCTTTTGTAGACGCTTCTCTTCTAATTCTCTCTCTTGTATTCTCTCCTGGGATTTGACGTACTCCGTCAGCTGTTTGCCTTTTAGTTTCAGTTCAATCCCTTTCTGCCAGAAGTCAGCCATCTTGATGCTTTTCTGGAAAGTTCTTTTCTAGAAAGTTCTTTTCTGGAAAGTTTTTTTCTGGAAAGTTCTTTTTCTGGAAAGTTCTTTTCTGTGCTGTACCTTTCTAGACTGTTCTAGAACAGCACGCTTTCTGCAGTAGCGCTGATGCTTGTCACTAGTCGCCTTCGCTGACGCAGGCCCCGCTGTCCTCGTCGTATGCGACGCTGCACCACGCTGATGTTGATGTACACGCTCCTGTGCTGAAGTAGACGCGACGTCCGCTCGCCGCTCTCTGTAACACTGGCGATGTAGCTCCGAGACTGTCCCTCGACGTAGTCCTGCGGCAGCCACGTAGTCCTGATCTGTTGTTCGCTCACGAAGCAACTCTTCAGCGGCTACACGCCCTTGCAGTCAACCCGAACCTATCGGTGATGTAGTCCCAGTATGTTGGCCCCTCTCGACGCAACTCGTTGGCGGCTACCCTCGATGACTGCCTCTCGTAACGTTGACTCGCTTGTTGTAGCAGTTGAACCCTTGGCTATGGCGTGAATCCCGGCTTGGCCCCCAAAATGTTACACTCAGTTCGATGTTGGTGTTTTCTATCAGTATCTGATTCAGCCCCAATGCTGAATTCCTGATAGGGTGTAACTCAGATTCGTTTATCCACGCAGCCCGCTCAAGCAGCATACAAGTCACAAAGTCGACGTATGAAGTTTTCCACTTTTATTCAGCACACATCAACAACTGCATACAATCGCTCAATCGTCTTTCCACTCTCAAAATTACTTTCCAAATCACTATCAACAACAACACTCTCAACTCGAGATGACCTCAGTTTGTTCTAGAAAATGACGCATTACAACCAATCAGAATTAAAGATCGTCATCGCTGACTTACGTCATACATTATTCTAAACATTCCCGGAACCTTCTCTTTCTTTGACATGTATCGGGAAATTTCTATCGAGAGTAAACACGCAGATCCAGAAACTTCCCCAGTAATATCGACTAACGCAAATTATCAACGTTATACAAAGCCTCTCCTAACAACAATGCAAACTCAAATCAAAGGTAAATAAACTCCATTATTGAATACTTTGCAAAACGAAACGATTAGATCTATCGTGCGCGCTTCCGACGTACTACCATTCGCGTTTCAACGTAACAGAGAGAGAGAGTATGTATTTGGTACCTTCGGTAAGCACGCAAAATACCGTGTATTGTCTGGTTTTAGAAAAGAGGCCACGCAAACACACACACACACACACACACACAAGCACACACACACACACACACACACACACACACACACACACACACACACACACACACACACACACACGGGTTGCAAGTGAAACTTGAGAATTGTTACTCTCCAATTAACATCCTGTATATGTCATTAAAGGGGCATTCTGGTGGTTTTGAGAACAAGCGGTCTTAGAGCATTTTGTACAACTGCTGTATTCATTCAGTAGTCATAGCAAAAAGCACGCGTAGTCTGCCAGCTTCATTTCCGCCCCTGACGGTAAATACAGCCTGACTTCGTACGGCCATTTTCGGGACTTTGGGAAACTAATATTGGGTCACATACATTTTGAAAGTTAGGGATTGATACACTACTCACTGACTCCCTCCCTCCCTCCGCCCGAAAATATCTCCCCACCCCACACCCAAACATCTTCCAACGCGGCTGCTAGAGTATTGATTTTAGTTGTCTCATAAACGGCAAAATCGCCATCCAAAAAAGAACTACGTTATCTCACAGTAATCGTCATGTATGATAGAATTGGGGTGTTAACGGCAAAGCCATCATTTAATAATAGAATTAAGATGCCTCAATACAGAACAAATCATCATAAATGATTAGCGGTGTTGACACCCGATGGCTTAAGCTCTGTCATCTCCACCTTTCATTAAGCCTTGTTCTTTAACTCATAATCACCTAAGTCACTGTTTGGGTTCAGCGAAGCAATCCTTCCAAATGGACATTTAACCCAGACCCTCTTTGACCGACGGACGTCATGCGTGTTTCGTTGTCAAAAGACGAAAATGGCGTCACTAGCCTAGGTGATGTCCCACAGCAAACGTTATTCTACTTCGCTTTCCATCTCGGACAATACGTCATCATTGTGAAGTGACGTTAGGGCGAATTGTCATCATTGTATTATGACGCCAGCTATTTCCAGCACGTGTTGAGTGTTCAGTTCTATGTTGCTGAGAATGACGAGAGATAATTCAGCTCGTCTTTTTTCACTCACGTGGCTTAAGGAGGCAGCGTCGTTTTTTGTCGGGCAACAATCGGGCAAGTCACCCAAAGCCTCACCGCTTCATTTAACCACAATCACTTTCACTGGCTGTTTTCAATCATTCAAGGTGCGGACGCCGCCGATACGAGAATCATTGTTACAAACTGACCATCCCGACCAAGGCGATGAGAGAAAGAGAACAAAAAGGAAAGGCTATTCTTCATAACAGAGATCGCTCTGTCATAATCATAAAAGAGGAGAACGAGGAAAGAGGAGAGAGTAAGAGAGAGAGACAGACAGACAGACATACAGACAGACAGACATAGACACAGAGAGAGAAGCGTGTGGATAGTATTAGGCCTACATGAACAGAGAGTTAAGGAGCGTAAAACACTAAACATGCGCGCTAGCAATTCACGTGATGTTAATCGTGTTACTGTAATTTGCTTACAAAACATCAAGTCACGTGACGAGTATCTATATATTGAGCAGGGCGTCAAATACTGTGTATCGTGATAGAGACCTTAAAAAGGAAGTGTCTGTTTACGGTATCCCGATCGACCATAATTTTTTGACCCGACTCTAAACTTTTTTTTGGGTCGTCTGGAAAAAAAAATTGAAAAAAAGCTCCAAAAATCGGATACAAGGTAGGAAAGGTTTTTAAAAAAAAAAAAAACGAGGAGGGAGAGCGGTGGGAGGGAGAAACGTCTGGAATTTTATGAAGGCGGTGCCAATCTCCATTTTTCTCGTTTACGCTTTGAAGGTTTTAAAATAAGACAACGTTTTTTTTCTTGTTTTCCCATTCAAATTCTTTTATTATTATCTGTTAATGCACACAGCAGTTGTAAACATTTAAAATAGTTTGTGAATATTTTTCATCACAATAATAATACATTATTTGTTAGTCATGATTTTTATTCATATTTCATTTTACAATGATATAAATATAACTAATTGCCGTCTGCTATTTATACTTCGTGTTTTACACTTGATTCCTATCCTATCCTATCCTATCCTATCCTATCCTATCCCGTAACTCGGAGGTCGTAAAGGCACCACAGATGATCTTTTAACCAGCATACTCCATCTTTCCCTGTCCTCAGCAGCCCTGATGGTTTCGCTCAGTGTTAAACCAGTCCATTCTCGAATGCTGTCCTCCCACCTCTTTTTCGGTCTCCCTCTTCTTCTATCTCCTTGCATTGTGCCTTGCAAGATGGTCTTTGCAAGACCTGATGATCTGGTGACGTGGCCATACCATCGGAGTTTCCGTTTTTTCACCACTGTAAGCAGGTCATCGTGTTGTCCAATGGCTTGTGTGATGGTCTTTCGGACTTCGTCTTTGGACAGATCATCACACAAGCCATTGGACAACACGATGACCTAAATAAACTGAAACAATTGTGCTTTTATACATTCAGACGTTATTATCTTGTTTTGTATTATGTGTGTGTGTGTGTGGGTGTGTGTGGGTGTGCGGGTGTGTGTGTGGGTGTGTGTGGGTGTGTGTGCGTGTGCAATGTTTTTTTGCTTGTTTTAATTTTATTTAAAATAATATATTCCTGCTCAGAAAATGGCGAGCGCATGAAGTACACGCGAAACGCAGGAATGACACACATTGGCTTAACACTTTTGAAGACACTTGAAGACCTTGTGTCTTTCAGTACGCAGACTGCGTAATCTCAACTGAGTTATTTTTTATTCACACCAATGACAAGAGGGTCTGGGAGTTCTCTTCAGTCGGAAGCATACTGTTACGTTGAAACGCGCACGATAGTGCGTATGTGTCGCGCGCGATAGATCTGATCGTTTTATTTTGCAAAGCATGCAATAGAGTGTATTTACCTTTGATTTGATTTTGCGTTGTTGTTAGAAGAAGCTTTCTATAACGTTATAATTTTAGTTGGTCGATATTATTTGAGAATTTTCTAGAGTAGGTTGTTTACTATCGATCGAAGCATGTGGATAATTCTAATGGTAACTAGAGACGCTTCCATCCTAAATATGGTTGTATGACGTGAGACAGTGATGACGAAATTTGTTCTCATTGGTTTATAATTGTATCTTGCCCGAATGTTCTTTCTCTCTCTGGAGTAGAGAGAGACTATATAAGTGCCGCACTGTTTCTTTATAGACTTTATCCCTATCTTAAACCAAATTTTACCCATGACCAAACCATATTGTTGGTAGTTTTAAATTAAATTAAATGGATAAATGTGTATGGCACCCCGGCTAGACCGGAGGTATGTATGCGGTCCCTCCTATCCCCATTTGCTTTTGTTCCATATGGTCGACATGCCACCTTAGCGTGGCATAGTTTATATTTGATGTCTTAAATTGTATAAACGGATGATATTTAGAGATTACACCCAAATAGGGGTCAATATCATTTTTAGTAACAATGTTTTTGGAAAGTTACAGCTTTACGTTTAACTTATTGTTTATTTGTGGTATTTACGGTAGTGATCAACATATTTATTGCTAATCCTAATCACTGCTGCAATCGTATTCCCAATTTTATCTTTTAATCTTTTAACTTCTTATCACCCACATTGTTTCTTTCTAGCGTGAAAATGTTATAGCTGAAGCCCCGACCCTTATTCACCCAGGATTTTAACTGTGGTCCTGAAAGGTCTTAATTATAATAAAGATTATCGTATTTTCTTAACCTGTTTTATCTACGTCCCCTATATGCTCACGTGTCCGGGGACATTAATTTACCCAACAACAACAACAACAAAGTAGAAGAGTCTCCTCTCTGAAAATCCTTATCGGAAGAGAGGGGACTATAAACTGATTAAAAAAAAAAGTAGAAAAAGTTGTGTTGAAATTAAAAAGTTGAGAGTGGAAAAAGCGATTGTATGCAGTTGTTGATGTCCGCTGAATAAAGTTGGAAAACTACATACGACGACTTCTGCCTTGTTGATGAGTGAGCAGGCTGCGTGGATAAACGAATCTGAGTTACACTTATCAGATTTCAAGCATCGGGGCTGAATCAACTGATAAAAAACAGCATCGAGTGTAACACATACTTGTGATTCCAACTTACCATGAAATTAGATTTTCGGGCAAATTTGAAAGCAGGCTTAAATCCTTCTCGTGAGGCATTTGCAGTCCTTTTTTTTTTCAATGTAATCTGCCTTTCCTATCCTATCCTATCCTATCCTATCCCGTAACTCGGAAGTCGTTGGGGCACCACAGATGATCGTATAACCAGCGTACTTCATCTTTCTCTGTCTTCAGCAACCCTGATGGCTTCGCCCAGTGTCAAGCCAGTCTACTCTCGAATGTTGCCCTCCCACCTCTCCCTCGGTCTTCCTCCTCCCCTCCCCCACCCCTCCCGCACTGTGCCTTGCAAGATGGTCTTTGCAAGGCCTGATGATCTGGCGACGCGGTCGCACCATCGGAGTTTTCGCTTCCTCACCACTGCGAGCAGGTCATCGTCAATGGCCTGCGCGATGGTCCGTCAATTTTCATTTCAAAACGAATTATTCATACTGTACAGACGGGAAATTTGGTGGCAAAATGAAAAGCAGTGTATTAGGAATCCATGTTAATATTATTATTATACAAAGGAAGAATCAGAAAAGATTCCTTTACTCAGGAAGTCCCAGTCTCAATTGACGAGCGGGGGGAAAGGGGGAGGGGGCGGGTGAACTTCTAGAAGACTTAGTCCTTGACCTAAGACTAATTTTTTTGTTAACATTTCTGTGAAGATGAATGAAGACCATTTATAGATTCTACATTTTTTATAATGATTAATAATTTCTGTCTTCCTTGCATTTTAGGTCTAATTTGGGATGCTCTTCGGCCAAGAAAGACTAGGAAATAAAGAGCAACAAGAATGTCGCCGAACAGTGTAGTTCTGTTCAAAAACTCCGTTGAAGCAGTCGTAAGAAATGTACTTTATACTCAGGATAGTTGTAGTAGTATTTTTTTTCAACTGCCAAAGTCATGAACTATTTAGGCAGTAAAAGCCTTAAAAATTTACAAAATATAATAAAAGACTTTAAATTTATAATAAAAAAGCAAGGAAATGTACAATATATACATATGTTCGGAGAAAATACAGCAGCACTAAAAACAATGAATATGATAGACTTAAACAATGAAGGCTATTTTACAACACATCTCAAAAACACATCCATTCACCCACACCCACACACAGTTGTGATGAAGCACATTAAAATTAATCATGTACGTTAGATGATTTATATCATGTATCGCCCAATGAACACGCGGACACGCAACTGCAACAAACAACCCCAGGCAGAGGGGAGAGAAAGGGAAAAAGAGAAGAGACAAGGGAAGAAAAAAGAGAGAAAGAGAGAGAGAGAGAGAGAGAGAGAGAGAGAGAGAGAGAGAGAAGGAGAGAGAGAGAGAAGGAGAGAGAGAGAGAGGTAGACACAGAGAGTGAGAGCGAGTGAGAGCTGCAGAGAAAGAGATGGGTTTAGAAAGAGAGAGTCAGGGGAGGGAGAGAGAGAGTGAGAGAGAGAGAGAGAGAGAAAGAGAGAGAGAGAGATCGCGTGCCTGTTGTTCCCTTGTTTGCTTTTCTTTTTGCATTTTCTTTCATTTTCCCCACAATAATAGATGAATAATCATAAACCTTTTTTTTTTAAATATAAAGAACAGTTCCTCAAAGTTAGGTTTAGTTTTGAGTTGTTGCACTACAACTTCACGAAGCATGTCCAGGTAGTTCTCTCCATTTACAGTTCCATGTAAAAAAAACAAAAACAACAACAACAGACCCAACGACATTAATAACTGTGAACCAAGGAGTCCTTGCTGTGAACCTACTTTTGGGCCACCCTGTGTGTGTATATGTATGTATGTATGTATATATATATATATATATATATATATATATATATATATATATATATATATATATATATATATATATATATATATATATATATATATATATATAGGCTTATAAACTATGGTTTCTGGGCACCTTAAAAGTCACCAACCGGTCATTTGGGTACCCGACTTTGGATCTGGGGACCCAGCTGGGTCCCCGGATCCAAGGCGGCTCCCAGAAAACGATCTTAGGGTAAGCGCAGTGCCTCGACGATTAGGGTAAGGCAGTGCCTCGACGATTAGGGTAAGGCAGTGCGCTCGAAACGGGTTAGGGTTAGGGTTAGCGGTCCGTCTACAAGTGATAATTTACATATAATTATAGTGGGGGTACCCAAAAGCAAGGGGGTATATCTATATATATATATATATATATATATATATATATATATATATGGATAGATAGATAGATGGATGGATGGATGGACGGACGGACGGACGGTCGGACAGACAGACAGACAGACAGACAGACAGACAGACAGACAGACAGACAGACAGACAGATAGACAGACAGACAGATAGATAGATAGATAGATAGATAGATAGATAGATAGATAGATAGATAGATAGATAGATAGATAGATAGATAGATAGATAGATAGATAGATAGATAGATAGATAGATAGATAGATAGATAGATAGATAGATAGATAGATAGATAGATAGATAGATAGATAGATAGATAGATAGATAGATAGATAGATAGATAGATAGATAGATAGATAGATAGATAGATAGATAGATAGATAGATAGATAGATAGATAGATAGATAGATAGATAGATAGATAGATAGATAGATAGATAGATAGATAGATAGATAGATAGATAGATAGATAGATAGATAGATAGATAGAAAGAAAATATCGTAGAGATCTTATTTACCTCTCCCTTTCAGAACAACTGATAACAGCCATAATATTAATAACATATCAGTCAGGATAGTGAACTGAGTTATATAAGATAAGATAAGATAAGATAAGATAAGATAAGATAAGATAAGATAAGATAAGATAAGATAAGATAAGATAAGATAAGATAACATAAGATAAGATAAGATAAGACAACTTTATTATCTTTTACAAGAAATTACATTGTGGTGTACAATTACAATCAACAAGGAATAAACATCATAATAATAATAACAACAATCATAATGACAATGAGGATAAAAATGCACAGTCACGTATGAATATAATTACACTTATGCATGCTAACATTAAACGACAGCAAATATGAAATGAGATTATTTTGGGCAAACAAAACACACACACACACACACACACATACACACACACACATGTCATTTATTAAGTAATGAGACAGCCTTTGGAATAAAACTGTTTATCGTTCTGAGAGTTCTGACCCTTGGTGTTTGGTAGCGCCTTCCAGAAGGCAGGAGCTGGAAGTGGTGCGCAAGCACATGAGTGCTATCCAGCACAAAGCAACTAGCTTTCCGCCCAACACGTCTTTCATACAACACCTGCAGACTCTCTTGTTTCACTCCCACAACCCTCCCACAGACTTTCACTACTCGATCCAGCATACTTTTGTTTTTTACACACAAACTTTCATACCAGCAGATAAAAGAAAAGGTAAGAACGGACTCAATAAAAGAAGAGTAAAAGGTCTGAAGGATGCGGCTACTGACTTGGAGATTTCGAAGTTTTTGAAGGCAGTAAATTCTAGACTGACATTTTTTGTGTATGGCCTGGGTGTTTGCAGTGAAGTTCAGTTTCTCGTCAATGATGGTTCCCAGGTATTTGTATTGGGTGACTCTCTCGACTATAACACCATCAATGACAAGGTCTGGAATGAGAGTGTTGTTTTTACGAAAGTCAATGAACAGTTCCTTAGTTTTCTTGACATTTAAGTCCAGATAGTTTTGTTTGCACCTGAACCTATCAACTGTTTTGAATTGGAATGACCGGTGAGGCATCAGTTCCTCTTTTTTTGATGAGTATGTATGAGGATGTGGATTGTGGGATATGCTTTATTATGTGTAAATTAATGGGTATGGAAGCCATGTTTTAGTAAAGTATATAAAAATAAACATGAATGTGTTCAAAACAACTCTCGAGTCAATCTGAATCAGTTCCTCTTAATGTGAAAAAAAGCAGAAAGGATAGTCCTGAGAGGAAATGAGACCGAAATGTTATTGTGGAACATAATGTTTTGGATTAAGTGGGATAGGAAGAGTGGGGAGTTAGGGAAAGAAATCTGAATCGCTCTGCATGTTCTATAATATGGAAAAATTAAAGCAAAGCAGGAATAAAGCTCCCATCGAAATATTTCATAGGAACACCGATTAACGTTCCTACGGCATGATGGCCTTGGCGGACCAAGAAGAAATGTGAGGAGGTGAAATCTGAATTCACTGGTAACAGACCTTTTCCTGAAACGATAAAGCACCAAACATCGATACAACCACCGTGATAAGGAAGTAATTCAATGCCACAAAGATGGTGCTTCACTGACTCCGAACAATAGCACAAGCATCGCGTCAACAAGAGGAATAAAGGGATTGAAGGCTAGAGACAAGAGAAATGCGTTGTCTGCGCTGCTGGTTGTTGAACCAACAGCCGAAACACAAAAACCAACAGAACATGCGGAAAGTTTCAGTGCAGTATTTCCTATGTGTACAGAAAGCTCTCCCTCTTTCTCGTAGAAATTAATTTTCAGTTCAGTCATTTAAAATCCTCAATTCATTGTGGAGTTCCTCATCCTTCCCCTCCATCTCCCTCCCCTTCTCCCACACCTTCCGCCAGAAACACTCCCCTTTCCCTCCCCGCTCCTTTCGTACGACAAGCAATGTTGAGACAACAAGAAGGAAAGCAAGATTGCTTTAAAGGGAACGATTAGATCACACATTATAACGTCACAAATCCGCTTCAAATTCACGGTGAGTGTCGCCCCACCGGAAAAAATAAGATTGAGTTAAAAAGGATAACCTCTGTTAAAAGCAGGGATTTGATATAAATAGATAAATCCGTTTGTTTGTGTGTCTTTTAATAGCATCGATGATGATTCTGAAAAAAACAAACAAAAAACAATAGAACTGCAGCGAAAGTGCGTCTATTAAGATAACAATGAAGAGACGCCTAAAATCCTTAGCGGTCGGCTTGAGCAACGCAACGATTACCCATTACATAATCATTCAATGTGACAACAATGCAAATTCCCACATAAACTCTCTGTTTCAACTAAAACAACAACAATAACAAAAAAAAGACCACAACATTTTTGATACCCTGGTCCTTCAAATAACAAAAAAACAAGCACGTGAGACTCGAAACCAGAGTCACCTGTGTTCCAGCTAAAAGTCAACTCACGGGACCAATCCACTGCTAGGCTTTCATTGTTGCAAGACAAGGCAGTGTTGAGACAACAACGAGACATCAAGAGGACGCCAACACGAGGGCTTAAACACAACAAACACGTACTTGCGTCTGGTTGTCTTTTATTTCTGGCCCTTATTGGGCCGTCCCTTATGCGTCCTTCAATAACTGAAATTATGGGAACGAGGGAGACAAAGCAGAGATAGAGAGCAGAGAAAAAAGAGAGCAGAGAGAAACTTTTTGAAACTTGAAACTTTTTTTTTATTAGGGATAAAGATTTTAGATTAATGATACAGTCTAATCTTCCAATCTGTCCCTTAACAAATTATCAAAGTAAAAAGCCTGTAACTTTAACTTGGAAATTATACAACTCACACACACCCATGCACACACAATCAGAGAGAAAGAGAGACAGGGGAAAGGAGAAACTTGCAACTTTAAATTGGAAACTTTTATATTAGGAATTAAGATTTTAGAAAAATTAAAAAGATTAGACTGAGAGAGAGACAGGCAGACAGACAAGCAGACAGAGAGACAGACAGACATACAGAGACAGAGAATGCGCGGTGCTTAAGGATAAGAGAGTGAGAAGAGGTCCCGATTTGCGCAAGAATTGATCTAACCCTGGGCGTTAGACTGTCTTGAGGGCCGATCAGCAGAAAAGGGTATGTTTTAATTAGGCAGCTACCCCTATGGGGCGTAATGCAGGCCAGACATGGAACCTATCAATTATGACCGCCGCAGCCAGCCATACACACGGCCACCCGCCTCCAGGGACCCTACCCCCATGACAGAAGGCTGCGGAGACATGCGGGTAGCTCTTCTGTTGCTGCCACCCGTCCCTTCCTTCTTTTCTTCAGCTCCCCTCCGTCGCGGCAGCCACCCCGATTGACGCCGGCCACCCTAACTTACGGAGGCGCTGCCTAACCTTAGCGAAGCAGCCAAAACCTTCAAAAACTCGAACCTCCTTAAAGTTGATATAGCTGCGATTAAAGGATGTCTCTCGCGACGATTGCCGGTCACCAAAGTGTTCGGAAAATCGAACTTCTTTTGGCGGGTCTGTGATTGGAAGATTTGCCACTAAACGGTTGCCGGTTAGATTAGTTTTGCCCAAACTTCGAAAAATCGAACTTTCTTGTTATGTCTATGAATGGAAGATGTCTTTCGTGACGATTGCTGCTTACAATGCCCTGTAATCTGTTAATCCTCTAGTGTCTTAACCCCTGAAGCTATCCGTAGCCAGCAGAGAACAAGAATAAATACAACAAAGTGTGCGCTTGTGTTTTGTGTATCTGTATAGGTGCACGCGTAGTGAGTGTGCGCATGTGTGTGTGTGTTTGTGTGTGTATGTGCGCATCTTTAGTGTGTAATTTAGTTGTGTTTATATCTGTGTATATGTTTGCGTGTGTGTGTGTGTGCGCGCGCGTTGTGTGTGTGTGTGTGTTCGCGCGTGCATTGCGCGAGCATGTGTGCGTCTGATGTTCTGTTGTCACCCAACATTTGACTTCTTTACCTTCTGTCTGGGAAACAAAACAACCGAATCTTCCTTTCTTTATTCCTCCTCCTCCTCCTCTCCTCTGTCTCGTCTAATACTCTACCCATATCACAGTGTACAAACCCTAACATCATAAAAAATTTGGCTGATCGCTCCTCCCTGACTTTGCTTTTGTTTTGTTGCCAAATTAGCGCTCAACACCCTTCCTCCCTGTTTAATTCGCCGTCATAACTTTGCCTTGTTTTGAGCCTTGAGTCGATGAGGGTACAGCCTTCAGTAATCTGTCTTAAGGAAAGCCGCCTACTTGACAAGCTTTTCTTAAGGAGGTTTAATCACTTCCAGCCCACTCTCACATATTCACTGTAGTATTCCTCTCCCTCTGTTGCATGTTTGACGCCCAAACATCTCTCCCGTATCCTCGCCCAACCTCCCTCTCTTATTCTCTCTGTTACAAAATTACAATGAACATCAAGTCCAGATTGAATACATTTATTTGTTACATTTATTTATTTTTTATTTAACCTTCTTCTGTAGGTTAATCCAGCTCAAGAGCTGCTCAAGGCCCTGCTCGATACAGCGTCTTACTCCCAGACGACTGATCACACTCATGGGCGACCGGGGATGGGAGAAAAAGGACCTAGTGCTGGCTGGGTGTATTTGTGGAGCTGACACTCAGCCGTCTAGGACGTTTGGAATGCGTGCGTGCACAGTCTAAACCTCGATGTATACTCTCATCAATTATAACTATGTCAAACGAATTAACCAATGTGGTAAATGCATTTTATGTGGAAAGATTCATACGCTTCATAAATGTGCATTCATGCACAAGTATAATACTGTCATGTATTAGGCCTACCTATTTATGAGTTTGAACCCAATTTTGGCTCTCTATCATAACTTAATATATTCTTCATTATTTCAAAGCAAATCTGAAGTCAGGTGTGGGTGGTTTTTTTTTAACGACCGTTAGCCTATCTTTGTTAAGTCGCTGCTAGTATCAAGCCGCATGTCCGCAAATTGAATTTGATCCTGTTTTCAGCCAGCGCCTGGAGCCGTTCTTTAAGCTGGAGAAATGCAATATAAGAACACTTCATAATACAATGTAAGTCGCGTTTTTTCTTCTTCTGCTCCAGCTTTCTTGTGCTCCCTCTAACCCCATCCTTCCCCATCTCACAAACTCCTCCCTCCCTCTCCCACTCTTCTTTAATTTCCACATTTCTCATTATCACTCATCTGCCCCAGGCATTAATAAAATAACAAATTGATAGTGTAATTAGTTACATAGTTGGTCTATAACACATTGTCACCTCAACCATAATTTGTTTAATTGTGGGCACCTCCTTGCTGAGCTGGAAGCTGACGATACGGGTAGAAGAATAGACGCAAAATTGGCACCTTTGCCTTTGAGACCCAACACATTAAAAATTAACTAACAATAACTTTATAGCGCGCGCACACATATGCACACACACACACACACACACACACACACATACTGTGTATATATATATATATATATATATATATATATATATATATATATATATATATATATATATATATATATATATATATATATATTTATTTATTTATTTATTTATATATATTTATATATTTATATATATATATATATATATATATATATATATATATATTTATTTATTTATATATATATATTTATATATTTATATACACGCATATGCACACACAGACTCTCTTTCTCTCACTCACTCACTCACACACACATACACACACAAGCACACACACACACACTCTCTTTCTCTCACTCACCCATTCACACACACCCACATACAAACACACACACACGCGCGCTCACATACAAAAACACGCTCTTTCTCTCTCGCTCGCTCGCTCGCTAGCACGCACGTTCTCACGCACAAGGAAAGCGTCTAATTTGTTGGGAGTTGCCTCACCTAGGTAACTATATTCCGGGCGCAAGCAAGTCGCATCAGAAAGCAGGGCTTGCCGGGTGTGGGGGTGGGTAGCGGTGAGACGGAGAGCAGGGAGGGGGATGAGGGAGTTCAGAAGGGGCCGGGTAGATCAGTTGGTAGAACGGCTTACAGTAACTAGTAACCGAAAAGTACCTGGTTCGAGTCCCGGATTGGCCAATGTGTGACAATATTATTTTCCCCTTACCATCAACTGCATGTTTCGCTGGTGTCAGAATAATGTGACCAGTAGTCGCCTACACGATCCGGTGTCTTTGTGACTATAATCTCATTCTCATGGGATTCAGAAAGCGTCTGCAAACCTCATTCTCTTTGTCTTCTTAAACATTTCTTTTCTTTCTTTTTTTTCTTTTCATCCTGCCCTTCCTATTTTGTTTTTATTCCTCTGTATACATTTTTTAAAAGTGGAAAAGATGTTCTGACAGAGATAATTTTGCGGTTTCCCGCAATAAAATAAGTCACGTTATCATCAGCCACATGTCACAAGAACAGTTCCCATTCTGTCTTCTTCTCCGCCCCAATCCTAACATGTTCTCCCCTTCAATAATTCTCGGTTATATCAATTCAGCGCCGTTAGTGATAATTGCAATAATGATAATTCTTTACCCCCAAACCTCCGGGCATGGATCAGGAGCGTCAAGAGACGCAATGTGTGTACATGTATTTGTGTGAGTGTGCGCTCGCGAGAGTGTGTGCGCCTATGTGTGCGTGCGTGTTCGCGCCCAATGTACGGCGCGGTGTCTTTTGCTTCAGCAGACTCAGATACCCTGTATCGATGTAGGGTACTTATTGCTCTTTGAACTAAATGCTTCTTGCATGCTTTGTAAATTCTATTAAAAATGATACAAAGTGATACAAAATGTCACATGTGTAACGAAATGTTATATGTGATACAAAATGTCACATGTGACACAACATGTCATGTTTGGTTATATGTCACACACGCTTAAAGAGTCCCAAGATCACACACTTCGGCGTCGCAGATGCCTTTTCAAATTCACAGTGACTGTTGTCCCCACCCCTATCCTAACCCTTGAGCGACTATTGAACTGGAAAAGGGCTATATAAAAATGATTAAATAATAAAATAAATATTTTTTTAAAAAGTCAACTTCCGTTCTTACAGGCTGATAGACAACAGCATGGGTTTTTCCAGCTCGTTACATATTAGGCCTATTAGCCCCCGAGCTCTTTATAGACCTATTTGTTTCCTTTAACTAATGGATAGTAAATATAGTTTTTAAAACTAATAGCTTACTGCCCTATTTGGTGATAATCAGTGTAGTAATCCCAACAATAATAGATTCAATTTGTTCATGTTCGTGGAGTCTGAGCTCTTTTGTAGGGTCCGTTAAAAGGTTGAAGCCGCAGCGCTGCATAACGCTTTAAAAAAAATTATATCCGGCGAATTTAACTAGGCTAAGTCTTTTAGCACTAGATCGATCGATTGTAACGTAATTATTATTATACTTATTAGACTGAGTCTATATATCGCCATCACTCCTACACTTACGCAGAAATGGCATGAAACTAGTTTAAAAAAAATACAAAAACGATGGCAAGACATTCAAATGTATTTCCAGACACTCGCACAAATACTGGTAGCTGAGAATCAGCATTTTCAAAAGTGTTAATTTTCGTGGCAATTTTTATGACTCGGCATTATACTATAAAAAAAAAAAACCTTATGAACACTATCTGAACTATCTGAACAATCTGCAAGAAGAAAAAAAAATCCAATCGGTTCAGCAAATTTTGGGATAAGGTGCAAAACGCTTTTATAATATAACTGACCTCAGCGACCTTGACCTTTGAGAAAAAGCAAAGTCAAGGACACGAAAGGTAGAACGGTGCATATATAAAATTATCTTGAGGTAAGACAAATAATGTGTTTTGAACAAACAAACAAACAAATATAAAATTTGGAGCGACGAACCAGCCGATTGACCGACAACCTGACTGCCACTAAATGACTGGTCATGAGTTGAAGTACCTTTATACCAAAACTCAACAAAATCGGTTCAGCCGTTGCTGTAGTTGTTGTTGCGTGTGTATGTTTGTGTGTCTGTGTGTGTTTGTGTGTGTCTCTGTATCTGTCTGTGTATGTGTCTCTGTGTGTGTCTGTGTGTGTTTAGATTTAATATCTCAACGTGTTTAGCAATAAAGGGTGACTTTGATCTTTGCGGTGGAGCAATAATTAATTAGGATGGCACGGGAGTCTGACCACTAACCTAGGCAATGTTCTTGCTTATGAATTTTGGTCAAAATCCCTTCAGTGATTGGTTCCTTAGATATGGCGCGCGTCGAACCGACCGACTGACCGACAGAAATTTGGCTCGTTCTGATTCCCGATGGTTGTAGTTCAGTTACACTTAAGCCTATTACAAATGACTCACAGAACACTGTGTGAATTGAGGCTTAACATTAGCAATACTTCCAGTTGTGTATTTATAGCAAATGTGTGAGTGTATTATTGTCGTTAGTAGTAATTTGTACATTAGTAGTTACGCCCTACTTAAGGAGCAGGATATCAAGGATGCTTGCTTATGTACTTATCTTACCCAAGATTTAAACGTGTGATACTTCCGTCTGGATTTAAATTAAACGTGTAAAGCTTCGGATAAGATTAGGAGCAACTGCGAGTGCACTGAATATTCATGTTTTATTAGCAAAGGAGACTAGACAAAACTTAAACATGGTCAACCAAGTCCTAATTCTAGGATATTTCAACTAATCGAAAGGGGAGATCTATTTGATTTAATGACAACACAGTGCTGAAATTAAACAAACAAATTAGCACAAAATTCAAGATTAAATCGCTCTTATTTTCCTCTTTGGGGTGTGGTGGATACAAAAACAAAAAAATAAAAACGCAATAGCACACCAAATTCAATATATAATTCAGTTTTATTTATAAAAAAAAACATTGGTTTAATAAAACATTTCAACTTTAATTTTAATACTTCAAATAATGACATTAACAATGCTGGTAGTAGTAGTAGCAGCAGCAGTAGTAGTAGTACTATAAGTAGTAGTAGTAGTAGTAGTAGTAGTAGTAGTAGTAGTACTGGGGTGGCCTCGTGGCGTAGTGGATTAGTCGCCGGTTTCCTATGCCGAAGGTCGCGGGTTCGATTCCCGGAAGAGGTAAACGTATATGACTTAGGTACGAGACTATTGAGGTCACCGAGGGTTTTCTCCGGGCACTCCGGTTTCCTCCCTCCCTTCAATAATGGTACTGGACGCAGTCAATATAAAAAAATTCAATTGTGTGTGAGGGTGGATGAGACAGGTGAGCGTGTATGTTGGTACAGATCGCCGCGCTTTGAGCCTGAGTGATTTGGGGAAAGGTGCGTATATAACATCCAGTAGTAGTAGTAGTAGTAGTAGTAGTAGTCGTTGTTGTTGTTGTTGTTGTTGTTGTTGTTGTTGTAATAGTAGTAGTAGCGCACGCACTTTCCTAATTTTATAAATTTACTCAGTTTTAGCAGCAATTGTTTTCTTTCCGAAAACAAATTAGTTATTGATCACGCAATAATCCGACACTAAACTTTGCCTGTTGTTGGTGATTTCCTTTTTTCGACATAGCGGTCAAACAGATCAACATTGCACGGCACGTGGGACAAATTGTGTTGCCTAGCATAACGTATTGTATGGCGTGACCTATTGGAAAATCTGCATCTTACGAAGTGATGGACTTTCTCAACCTTTCTTCACTTCGCACGATGGGAGAGACCCACCGCCGTAGCTCAGTGGTAGAGCGTCCCAATGGCACACCGATGACTCAGGTTCAAATTCCTTAGAAGATGATTGCTCTGCGATGATGATTCAGCGTGGACTTAAATCCCTAGCTCACTCTTTCCTGGGATGGTTATCCCTGTCTGCCGTATCGCCAATAGTGCGTTTGGACGTTACACTTCAATGTTTGTTCATTCATACGGTTGAGGATGATATCTAATTGTCTCATTCAGACTGTTTAACGACTTAATACTACCGTGGTTGTTTGTATGTTTGATTCATTGATGCTAGCTTGGTTGATTCAAGTCAAGTCAAATCAAGAAATTGATCGATGGCTGGCATTTTTCATTCACTCATTGAACAGTTGAATTATTCATGGTGCATTGCATATATATAGCGCTGTTTTCAACTTTAAATAACTTAATATGTCAAAGTGTGAGAATGAATAATCGCATGCATTATTTTATTTATTATTTCCTTAATTATTTATTCAATCACTTACTTATTAATTTTAGTATTCTCATATAGCGCTTTTCCAGCTCGAGAGCTGCTCAAGGCGCTGGCCAACACAGAATCTAACTCAATCCGCCCGATGCGCCCACTTGCAACCTTTGGTCGCATCGTCTGACGCCGAGACGACTGTACGTTGAGGGACTTTAAAAGAAGGTATTGAATTCAATCAAGCGCTGTTTGTTGGAGAGATGACCAAGCCTTTTTGTGTAGGACTGATGTAGTAAGGACTTTCACCTGACCAAAGGGAAGTGGCGTATAGCTTAGCTTAAAGGTCGCGCTAAAAGAAATGAATGTTTATCATTTTATTTGTTATAAAACATGCCACGCTACAATACCTTAAGGTACACTTAAAACATGATTCACGTGTGCTGAGTAAAGCATTCCAGTTGCAATGCAGCAATGAGCTTACTGCAATCAAGGTCAGCTAAATTTAGTCATAATTAATAATATTTTAACCTAAACTTGTTGCTACATAATGAACCGAGCTGGCCATGTTAAACTCCGATTCTTATGAATGTTTTTTTTTTCAATATTCGCGTGTTTCTATTTAGCGAGCAGAACACTATCTATGCTAATCTTGATGCTATTTTAACATACCCCGTGTGTCTTTTTGTGACAGCAGGAATGTTACGCTAAGCCTATTGGCACGAAAAATGAATGCATAATGTTCAGTCACGTGTGAATATGTACTATTTACACTAAATTATATAATATATTTGTTTCTTATCTAATCATTAAAGTTTGACAATGTTACATACACACGGACACAAGTTATCCATAATTCATCATCGACTCCGGGGTAATATGGCTCTCGGTATCACGTCCTCATCCCAGACCTTAGATAGAGATCAGTTTGACCGAACAGCGGGTGACAGCCACTGTCAGGACAGGTGGTTGACGTCGTCGGTCTTTCTAGTCTCGGTCTGGAGGGTTTTAGGGGGGCAGTGATTCCGATTTACCTTATAGTCACCGCAGTCACTCTGCTCAGGCCAGTCTACATCTAACCGGTCTGACCACGATTTCTCTGACTGCTGGCTGCGGATCGACTGACCGGCGCTCCTTAATGACCTGTCTTAATTAGAAGGTTCGTGGAGATTAACGAACCTGTTTTCGAGGTTCTCATATCTCGAACCTACTAAACCTTTTGGACAAAACAATGTCCAGGAACCTAGGTTCGGGGTCTGAGAACTTCGAAAAAAGGTTCGCTAACCTCCACTAACCTTCCAAATAAGAAAGACCACGAGTCCGTGGATCAGGACTGAATACTAGGCTTTTCGCCGTGATCGGTCCGGTCCTGCGCCGGCAGATCCACATTTTGTCCGTCTGTACCAAAGACGCCCATAGGAGACCTTTCCGGCCCAGCTTCGAGCTTCTCATTGATGGATCAAGTCAAGTCAGGTGAAGTCAAAGCGCTTTTCTCCATAAAACCTCTTGGAGCACGTGGATTCAATTAACAAAATGAGTAAAAGCGAAACATACAAAATGCAATATCAAACACGTACGTATGTATACATCATATCTTACAAACATAAAAGTTACCGATTGTACCACACTCCGGCGAACTCCCCCCCCCCTTTATCTCCTCCTCCACCACCACCCACCATCCCAACCCCGCCTCAAGCACACTAGGTGCAGGCAACCTTGATTATTATTCCTCTCCGACTGACAGCATAACACATGTTGGCGGTGACTGATTTCTTTGCCGCCTGTGTTGTCATCTATCTATAACAGTATAAACTATTAATCTACGGAAACATTTCTTAACAAAAGTCAGCGATGGCTAAAGACTAAACAAAAAATTATATTATTATTATGAATGTATACATTTTTAAAAAGATGCAACAAATCTGTTCTAATCCAAATGAAGCAAGAGCGCACGCCATTCAAATGAATTTTCAGACACAAATACTCACGTACATGTACAATTAATTGTCAAACAACAATGTTTAAAGTAATTTTAACTCATCTGAAATAACATTAAATAAGTGTTTACAAAATGATTGACCGCCGCGAACGTGACCTTTGAGATTAAGCAAAAGCAATGGCACGGAAGGCTTATCAATGGTAATGTTCCTATGAAAGTTGTACAAAATCCATTCTGTGGTTCTTGAGAGACTGCGTTTCAAGGGACCGACAGACCAACAAACAAACTAACCGACCGATATTTGCCTCGTTCTGATTTCCGATAAAATACAAGTAATTTTGACATTCCTTTTCCTACATCTATGCGCTTATACTGGTATGCCGGTGTAACGTGCCGAAAGCGTCCCTGGCCCAAATTAACTCCCGGGAGTAAATCTGGGACGGCCTGGTTTTACTCCCGGGAGTTATTCTGGTCCTGGACCAGATTGACCCCCAGCCTGTTCCAAAATGACTCCCGGGAGTAAAACTGGATCACAGGACCAAAACAGCCCCCCCAACTTCTCTTGTCTTTTCAATGTATTCTTAGTTCTTAATATGGGAGTTAAAAACGGACAGGCCCAACATCGCCCCCTCAGCTAATCAAAGTAAGTAGGGGAGTCAAACGGGGACAGCACCAAAACCGACCCCTACCGATCAGGTGCATCAAATTCTGCACAAGGGAGTTAAACGGGGACAGGACCAAAAACGCCCCCCTTACACATCAGATGCATAAAACACTGCATAGGGGAGTCAAACGGGGACAGGACCAAAACCGCCCCCCTTACACATCAGATGCAGAAAACACTGCAAAGGGGAGTCAAACGGAGACCGGACCAAAACCGCCCCCCTTACACATCAGATGCAGAACTCACTGCATAGGGGAGTGAAACGGGGACAGGACCAAAATCGCCCCCCTTACACATCAGATGCAGAAAACACTGCATAGGGGAGTGAAATGGGGACAGGACCAAAACCGCCCCCCGTACACATCAGATGCAGAAAACATTGCATAGGGGAGTCAAACGGGGACAGGACCAAAACCGCACCCAGCCCCTTACACATCAGATGCATAAAACACTGCGTGGGGGAGTCAAACGGGGACAGGACCAAAATCGCCCCTCTTACACATGTAGTTGTAACTACAAAACACTGCACAGGGGAGTCAAACGGGGACAGGACTAAAACCGCCCCCCCTTATACATCAGATGCAGAAAACACTGCATAGGGGAGTCAAACGGAGACAGGACCAAAACCGCCCTCTTACACATCAGATGCAGAAAACACTGCATAGGGGAGTCAAACGGGGACAGGACCAAAACCGCCCCCCCCCCTTACACATCAGATGCAGAAAACACTGAATAGGGGAGTCAAACGGGGACAGGACCAAACCCCCCCCCCCTATTCATCAGAAGAAGCAAACACTGCACAGGGGAAGTCAAACGGGGACAGGACCAAAACCGCCCCTCCTACACAATTAGTTGTAACTACAAAACACTGCACATGGGAGTCAAACGGGGACAGGACCAAAACCGACCCCCTTCCCTCTTACACATCAGATGCAGAAAACACTGCATAGGGGAGTCAAACGGGAACAGGACCAAAACCACCACCCCCCCTTACACATCAGATGCAGAAAACACTGCATATGGGAGTCATACGGGGACAGGACCAAAACCGCCCCCCTTACACATCAGATGCAGAAAACACTGAATAGGGGAGTCAAACGGGGACAGGACTAAAACCGCCCCCCCCCCCTATTTATCTGAAGAAGCAAACACTGCACAGGGGAGTCAAACGGGGACGGAACCAAAAACGCCCCTCCTATACAATTACTTGTAACTACAAAACACTGCACAGGAGAGTCAAACGGGGACAGGACCAAAACCGCCTACCTTACACATCAGATACAGAAAACACTGCATAGGGAAGTCAAACGGGGACAGGATCAAAACCGCCCCCCTTACACATCAGATGCAGAAAACACTGCATAGGGGAGTCAAACGGGGACCGGACCAAAACCGCCCCCCTTACACATCAGATGCAGAAAACACTGCATAGGGGAGTTAAATGGGGACAGGACCAAAACCGCCCCCCTTACACATCAGATGCAGAAAACACTGCATAGGGGAGTCAAACGGGGACCGGACCAAAACCGCCCCCCTTACACATCAGATGCAGAAAACACTGCATAGGGGAGTTAAATGGGGACAGGACCAAAACCGCCCCCCTTACACATCAGATGCAGAAAACACTGCATAGGGGAGTTACATGGGGACAGGACCAAAACCGCCCCCCTTACACATCAGATGCAGAAAACACTGCATAGGGGAGTAAAACGGGGACCGGACCAAAACCGCCCCCCTTACACATCAGATGCAGAAAACACTGCATAGGGGAGTTAAATGGGGACAGGACCAAAACCGCCCCCCCTTACACATCAGATGCAGAAAACACTGCATAGGGGAGTCAAACGGGGACCGGACCAAAACCGCCCCCCTTACACATCAGATGCAGAAAACACTGCATAGGGGAGTTAAATGGGGACAGGACCAAAACCGCCCCCCTTACACATCAGATGCAGAAAACACTGCATAGGGGAGTAAAACGGGGACCGGACCAAAACCGCCCCCCTTACACATCAGATGCAAAAAACACTGCATAGGGGAGTTAAATGGGGACAGGACCAAAACCGCCCCCCTTACACATCAGATGCAGAAAACACTGCATAGGGGAGTCAAACGGGGACCGGACCAAAACCGCCCCCCTTACACATCAGATGCAGAAAACACTGCATAGGGGAGTTAAATGGGGACAGGACCAAAACCGCCCCCCCTTACACATCAGATGCAGAAAACACTGCATAGGGGAGTCAAACGGGGACAGGACCAAAACCGCCCCCCGCACTCCATTACACATCAGATGCAGAAAACACTGCATAGAGGAGTCAAACGGGGACAGGACCAACACCGACCCCTACCGATCAGGTGCATAAAACACTGCATAAGGGAGGTAAACATGGACAGGACCAAAAACGCCCCCCTTACACATCAGATGCATAAAACACTGCATAGGGGAGTCAAACGGGGACAGGACCAAAACCGCCCCACCCCCCTCTTAAACATCAGATGCAGAAAACACTGCATAGGGGAGTCAAACGGGTACAGGACCAAAACCGCCCCCCCCCCCACTCCCTTACACATCAGATGCAGAAAACACTGAATAGGGGAGTCAAACGTGGACAGGACCAAAACCATCCCCCCTACCCCCCCCCCACCGGTATTCATCCGAAGAAGCAGACACTTCACAGGGGAGTCAAACGGTGACACAATTAGTTGTAACTACAAACACTGCATAGGGGAGTCAAACGGGGACAGGACCAAAACCGCCCCCCTTACACATCAGATGCAGAAAACACCGCATAGTCAAACGGGGACAAGACCAAAACCGACCCCTACCCATCAGATGCAGAAAACACTCCACAAAGGAGTCAAACGAGGACAAAACAAAAACCGCCGCCCCCCCCCCCCCTCCCCCTATCCATCCGATACATAAAACAGTGCACAGGGGAGTCAAACAGGGACAGGACAAAAACCGCTTCCGTAACAAAATGAATACAAAGTCTAGGCCCTGGAGTTAAACGGGGACAGGAAAAAAAAACGTCCTCCTACTTCTTCAGATGGAACAATGACTGAACAGGAGAGTTTAAATTGGCACAAGGCTGAAATCGTCCCCCTCACCTAACACACATACAAGTCTTTATTGTAAAGTGACTGGCTGGTGGAGAGCTTTCAGTTTTACCACTAGGGTTGTTTCAGCAGATCTTTTATGCGGATCAGGGGTTGTCCGGTCCTGATTTGGCTCGGAAGAGTCCGCTGGACCTAAAGCAATAATCATGTAATGTAACACATTTCACATGAGAGTAAATCGACCCTTGCACACAGGATGTAATGGAAATATTTGTATTAGCTTTGCACTACATTTGTAAGTCCACTTTGAATATTACTGATGCTGTTGTACGGGTACCCTGTTGTACGCAAGGTCATGTTGATAGGAGGAATAACGAAGCTTAACGTCCTATTGCATCAGCGTTAAGGACGATCACCACGTCGCCACCCTGACAACAACGATCATCATCATCATATCAAAGTTGAGATTGTCATGTTGATATTATGTATGCATGACTATTTAAACTGTAGGCATATTGAGTCTCTTTATGCTATAGTGTGTGTCGGTGGGTAGGTGGAAAGAGGGTGCGTGTGGGTAGGTGTATGCGTACGAGTGTGTGTACGTGCGTATGTGTGTGTTTGTGTGCGTTTATACTGATGGGAATAGCATGCGTTGCACGTATTTATCGTCAAGTGCAACACTAGCGCGCAATAAATTCAACCAGTGTGCGCGTGACATAAGGGTTTGAAATAGACAACAAAGAAAAACCGCCGAGTATGTCCACGGTGGTAGTGCGTTGGAATCTGGATCCAGGTGTCCGAGGCTCGCGCGCATGCGCATCAGTGATCCACAACCCCACCAATAAAGAGAATTTTCCAGAACAGAGACCAAGAAAGTTCCTCCCGCCTCCCCCCGCCCCCCAGCAAAACCCTCTTACTAAAACCTACACCACACCTCTCTCTCTCTCTCTCTCTCTCTCTCTCTCTCTCTCTCTCTCTCTCTTTCACACACCCACAGACATACCCGCCTACATAACCTAGCGAGGTATGTTTTTCTGCACCATCTGTCAAGAGGTCTCCAGTAAAATGTTAATATATTGAAGGATATTAAACCTTTACAAACTTATATTATATACATATTAAACTAAAGAAGGTGTTGATTAATAAAAATCAACTTTCGAAACTGAATACTATTTTTTTTTTAAAATCAGACACAGCTTAAAACTATCACAATCTAAAAATATAATTATGAGTGTTTGGTACTATTCAACAATTGATTCCTTTGAGTTTTGGGGCACAACTGCTTGCACAAGTTTTTTGTGCACAGCCCGGATAAACCAAAATGGCGTCTAACGTAGATCTAAAAAAGGGATGTAAACTTTATTGTTCACAATTCTGTGAAATTCATTCTTATGTTGCCCTTTTGTAGTCTCGAACCACTAGCCGTTGGGTTACTAGTCCAGCGCGCTACCAAGTGAGCTATCCATGTGGATAGTACTAACAATTGCTGGATTAGAATTAAACAGGTCAAAATTTGAATTGTATATAATATAAATTTGTTTTGTCGATCTGCCCTATGTCCCGACCTGCCCCGGTCTTCATAAAAAAAGGCGGTTAACTTTTGATGTATATTTCATCGCCTTTGATCAGAGAGAAAATAAAACGCCTAAGGCTATATCAGAATACAGAAAACAAAATTGTTTGAAAATGCCGAGCCAATGAAAAAAATGAAAATATTAGTGGCGAACTAATGGGAACCTTGCTTTGTTTTCAACCAATAATAACCGACAACTTTTTTTCCCCAAAAATATGTGTATATTACCAGCGCGGCACTTAGTTTTCCTGCAGTACTCTAGAACACCCAACGACATGGATGACAAAAAGCACAACGAGTTTAAACACTTTTTGGAAACTGGAGTCTACCCAGAAAACATATCTCTTCCGGGTATCACGAACACACAGGTTAAGGGCAGGAAAAAAAACTTCAGAAGAAATGTCAAGGGATATGAAGTAAACGATGGGAAGCTTGTGTTCAAAAATCGTGAAGTGCTGCAAAGAACAAGGCTGGAACATGTATTCCGCAGTTTTCACGCATGCCCAATGGCTGGACATTTTGGGGCACGCAAAACCATGCACAGAATTCAGGAACGCTTCATCTGGAAAGGTAAAGACAACTTCTTTTTACTCCCACCCCCACCCACCACCCTCCCCCACCCCGTCTCACCCACGTCATCATCTTCCATTAGCGAGACGAATCGTGTGTGTTTTCACTTTTGGTTTGGTTACTGCTCATGTATACTTTTACTGTTTTAGTGGAAAGGCTAGATCTTATTATATAGACCCTATAGCTGCTAAAGTTTCACGCTTAGCCTCAGCTGAAAGGTAGCTTATTTATCTTTTTTTTTTTTTTTTTAATATTATAAAAACCCCTGAGCGAAGCGAAGGGTTTTGGTATCAAAACACGTGAGTTCGTGTACACACGTGTGAAAGGAATAACACAGATGCCATGGGGTCTGCGCAACTCGAAAGTGGCGTCCGTCCGTCCGACGTTCCCTATCTTCTCTGAAACGGCTAAATAGAATTTGATAAAATTTGGCACCCAGCAGCAGCTCCGGGGGGTGATGGTTTACGTCGCGTTTCAACCCGATCGGGGTCCAGGGGCCGCCTCGGTGGGGGCATTTAAGAGCTCAGTCATACTTATAGCAGAGATTATATATATAATTTCTTGACGTCGCAGTTTTATGAATAGAGAATTATGACGAAATCGCAAGACATGACGTAACTTGCACTCTGTACCACCACCATCACAGGCCTGTTGTCCTATCTCCCCTATATATAATCTCTGCTTATAGTGTATCAATTGTTGTGATTTTTTTCAACAATATACCCAATTAATATGACTAGAATATTTTTTTTTTTTGCATTTCCGCAGTTGAGTCAGGCTCAAGGGTTTGGGTATGCAGAATTCCGAAGGAACTGCACGTGTACTTAATTATTGTTATCAATAGTTTTTTTTCCTGTTGGCTGGCCAGTAATTGTCATCTAGTATAGATAGGAAGATATTAAATCAACAAAAAAAAATCTGAACCTGAGGGGATTCGAACCCGTGACCTTGGGAAAAAAATCCTCGCTTGTGAATAAGCTCCTCAGATACAGAGGCTGATTGTAGGGCGTTTATTATCATAATATGGTTCAATGTACACATGGAGGACGGCGACAACATTTGCTATGTAAATAGTGCATAAAATTTTGCTGAATTTGAATAAATTTGCACAGTTAAGTCTACTATACGGATGTTGTTTTGTTGTTGTTTTTCTCTGTCAAGCCTTATTTTGATTCAATGGCTAGTTTTCCGAAACAATGTAAAATTCAGACCTGGTAAAATCCCTTGACGAAAAATCCCTAATAACCTGCTAACTCCCAGCTAAAACCGCGATATATGTCAAGTTAGCTCCCATCTAACTACCTTCTTCGGCGATGTTACGTTAAATGTTATTTGAATATATTTTTGTTTTAAGTAAGGGGTGGGGGATGGAGTGGGGGGAGGGCTTAACAATGAACAGTATCTCGCCTCACAATTTAATCCATTGTGTAATTTTATGGACGCTTTACTAATGATCCTATCCTATCCTATCCCATAACTCGGAGGTCGTAGGGGCACCACAGATGATCGTTTAACCAGCGTACTCCTTCTTTCCCTGTCCTCAGCAACCCTGATTGTTTCGCTCAGTGTCAAACCAGTCCACTCTCGAATGTTGTCCTCCCACCTTTTTCGGTCTCCCTCTTCTTCTACCTCCTTGCACTGTGCCTTGCAGGATGGTCTTTGCAAGACCTGATGATCTGGTGACGGGGCCATACCATCGGAGTTTCCGTTTTTTCGCCACTAATGATACTGACGGATATTCTTCTCTTTTTTTTCAGGTATGAAAGCTGACGTTACCAGGTTATTTGGAAAGTGTGACGTGTGCTTCAGGTACAACTACAGGCCAGTGACAAAGGTCCCTCTGCATCCTATTCCTCGAGAAAAGAAGGTATTTATTTACTTTACATGTCTTTGTCATACGATTTTCATTAAAAATCATGTTTGTGTTTTCTAGTGGATGCCCGTCTCATATCTAACCCGGATGATTCATAGAGCACTCTGTTTTCCTTTTGTTCTAAATATTTCAGTGCCCCTAGCTCTAGTCATTTATACCATGTGATATATAGCGTGCACTTAATCACTGGGCATAAATACAACTTAAAAAAGCGTTGTGTTCGCTCTTTGAACCATATGCCTATTGTTTGCATTTGGAGACTACGTCAAATCTCTTCTGTACTGCCAGAAATCAACACGATTTAGTATGAGCATAATATTATAAATAACAGGGCTGAGCTTTAACGTTCGCCAACTCGCCAATGGCCCCTAAAAATAGTGTGTGGCGAGCTCGATTTGGGGTACCATTCGCCCGGCTGGCGACTTGAAAATACCGCCAGTGGTCTGTACCTGTACACGGACTTTTGACTTGCAATGTAAAACAAAACACGCGCCAACCGCTTCTGCAGTCAGCACCGGAGACCAGTTCCGATGCATGCTAGGAAGTTAGGTAACGCTAGCAAAGCGAGGGATTTGCGAAGTAAAAATAGCCTTTTCTCGCGAGACTTTCTTCTTTCCCTCGCCGCGAAACGCTACTGCCCTGCGAGATCCTAGCCTTCTTGCTTCCTTGCGTGTATCGGAACGAGTCTCTGACTTCCTTGATGAGTCACGCGAGACTTGCCGTACTTTCGAAATTCCCCATTCTCAGTCTTTTGTCAATCTCGAACGATGTGGCACCTTTTAAGCGGTGTCTCGGAGCCTCCAGCAAAAAAATAAAGTCCGAAGAAGAAAAAAAAACCAGCAGAATAAGAAATACGAAGAAGGGAAGCGAGATCATAGAAATGTCTCAGTCTGGGGGAGATGAGGGAGGGAGACAAGAAGAGGAAAAAAAAGACAGAAGTTGAAAGTAATGATGAATATGATGATGCAGATGAAGAAGAACTGTTGGAGAGTCTGAGTGCTCAGGTAGATGATGATGATGACTTAGCTGGCCTGAAGAAGGCCTACCCAAGCTCCTTCAAGTTTTGGAACATTGAGGAGGAGGATGTCGATGATGAATAAATTATGCAGTGCTTGTTTTAAAAAATGAAACAGTGTTGTTGAAATTTATCTTGTTTATTAGCTGCAATAGTTATACAGTTTTAAAAAAAATGACCGTGCTTTCAATCAAGGGGTCTGGCAACCTGAGAAATATTTTGGCAACTTCAACTTCTCAGGTTAGGAGCCCGGCTGGCTCCTTAGCCTGGCTTGCTAAATCTCAGCCCTGAATAAGTATTGATGTCACTGCAAAGAACGACAACAAACAAATAAACAAACATTATCAGCAGTCATGCATGTGGATCTGGTCATAAATCACGAAATTTCTTGACATGTGTCTCGTGAATTTTGTTTTTTTTCCTAATTGCAAATGTTTTTTCAGCTAAAAACAGTATGAAATGAAACAATTCATAACGTATTTTTTAAAACGTTACTCGTGAATGCTTACCAGCAGAAAGAGTACTCAATGCTCTTTCAAACACACTTTACTATTTTGACGTAAGTGAATTCTAACTCGCACACCAGCGATTTCCCTAAATACAGTAGGATACCCACTTTGACGCACAGCTGCTCAGCGCTGAGTTAAGATAATTGTGATCTGTAAACGGTATCTGAGACAAAAATGAACTTCCTTTCCGAGCATGTAGCCTTTGAAGCAAAAAGATTTTAGTTGAAGAAATATTGAGCCTCAAAGTACCGGCCCCTATTTTTTGAGAGCGTGTTTATTTAAAACCATAGAATCCTGTCGCAATCGTCTAGGTGCTATTTCTGGCTGCTCGACTTTCCTACTTAAGTTTTGATTACGTTATTTTTAGCTTACACACACACACACACCCACACACACACGCGCGCGCGGACATCTATCTAAATTACATACACACACGCGTAGTGTGCTTCAGTGTCTGAATTGGTTTAGTTTAAAAAAAAAAATAATAATTTCGGTTTCAGTGCTTAAAGCTAAGGACGGTTTTAAAGCTGTATGTTTACGTTTTGCAGTTGGCCAACAGAAACAATATGATTATGCCTTATGGGTATGACAACTTTTTTTTCTGATAATGACACTGACAGATATTATTTTTATAAGAAACTAGAAGCCTTACTCTTGACAGTAAAGGGGCACTTTATTAATACTGTCCTGTGGGATATTCAGATATAAAAGTGACGTTTTATAAATACTTTTTGTCATTGCTTTTTTCAGGTGTGGTCGATGGTTGGTGTCGATCTAATGGGGCCCTTTCTCGAAACTACACAAGGCAACAAATACGTGGTGGCAGCGTCTGACCTATTCAGCAAGTGGACAGAAGCCAGGGTAATTCCAACAAAAGAAGCCAAACATGTCGTTGCGTTTCTGAACAGCATTTGCTGTAGGCTGGGTCCTATGGACGTGATCATCACTGACCAGGGGAAAGAATTCCTAAATCGGGACGTGAAAAACCTCACTGAAAAACTTGAAGTAGAGCATAGAAAAACATCGGCCTACCACCCGCAAACAAATGGACAAAGGGAAAGAGACAACAGAACCCTCAAAACGTCAATCGCTAAGTCAGTGTTCGAAAACGGACCAAATTGGGATGAAGTGCTGGAAGAATGCGTTTTTGCATTTAATACAGCTATTCACGAAACCACAAATCACGTCCCCTTTCAGCTAATGTATGGTAGGAAAGCCAGGACGCCTGTTCAACCTGCAGTCTTCGGAATTTTGGACGAAAGTACTAACATAGACAACAGTGACGTCGGTGAAGCGGACAGCGGCAGCGAAGAGCGCAACAAGAAAAAAGCAAAGAACAGTGATGTGGGTGAAGACAGCGACAGCAGCGGCAACAATAAAAAAGCAAAGAACGGTGATGTGGGTGAAGACAGCGACAGCAGCAGCAGCGGCGACAGCGGCAGCAAAGAGCGCGACAAGAAAAATGCAAAGAACAGTGATGTGGGTGTAGACAGCGACAGCAGCAGCAGCGACAGCAGCGGCGACAGCGGCAAAAAAGAGCGCGACAAGAAAAATGCAAAGAACAGTGATGTGGGTGTAGACAGCGACAGCAACAGCAGCGACAGCAGCGGCGACAGCGGCAGCAAAGAGCGCGACAAGAAAAAAGCAAAGAACAGTGATGTGGGTGAAGACAGCGACAGCAGCAGCAGCGGCGACAGCGGCAGCAAAGAGCGCGACAAGAAAAAAGCAAAGAACAGTGATGCAGGTGCAGACAGCGACAGCGGCAGCAAAGAGCGCGACAAGGAAAAAGATGCGGGCAGAGATATTTGCAGCATGGATAGCTTGTACGAAGAAGTCTACAGAAATATCAAAAAAGCACAAACTAAACAAAAAAAATATTACGACAAAAGATTCAGCTCAACGCACAACTTGCATCCTGGTTCAGTTGTTTTTCTGAAAAATTTCAGAAGAACGACGCGTTTAGGGGACAAGACACAACCTTTCTGGGTCGGACCTTATGAGGTTGAAAAGGTACTAGACAAAGGCAGAGTCCAGCTGAAAAACCTGAAGACAGGGAAAATCCTGAAGCACCTGTACAACGCTTCGAACTTGAAGGTGAAAGAGCAAGCTGATAGTGAAACCAACCAGTCCAGCAAACAAGAACTTCCTACCAGAAATGGGACACAATCAAAACCAGAGACTTCGGAACCAGAGGCTACACAAAAAAACCAGCAGTCTCCCAATGAAGGCGGAAGTGTCCATGGCTCTCGCAAAAGGAAACAGAACGTTCCATTCAAAAGAGCCAAAATGCCTAAATCGGACTCTACAGAAAAACCACAACCAAACGCACAGGGGTTTTCAGATAGGCAAATGCATTTCAGACCAGTGGATTGGTATTGGCAGGAGAACGTGGCAGACATTCTGTATGTAGACATAGAAAAGAAACATTACGTCCAGGTCGTCCCCAACGTGTCTGTGCATGATGCCCCGAAGGACAGTATCAGAATAATTGGAGACGGAAATTGCTTCTACAGAACTCTTAGTTTTTTCATTGTCGGTTCTCAGAACAAACACCTAGTCTTGAGGAGACTGATTGCAACTCACGTAAAAGACAATGAAGAAAAGTATTTTCAAATATCCAACAAAGAAGACTATGTTCGAACAAGTCGTATGGATCAACCAGGAGTCTGGTCGACTGAAGTAGACATCTTTGCATCAGCGACCTTTCTCAACACTGACATATTCGTGTATACCTCGCAAGGTCGTGCTGCGCCATGTTGGCTCAGGTACCAGCCTCTAAACAATGTCCCACAGCTGTTCCCACGCTCGGACCGATCAATGTATATTTGCAATTTGCATGATCATTTCACGCCAGTTTTGAAAGTTTAAATTAAAATTTGAATTTGCATTACGTTAGTCCACACTTGATCCTCATGTACATTCTTCTATTATCTCGTGTCTCTTTCTTTCTTTCTTTCTTTGCGTAATGTGTCTGTGCGCGCACGTGTGTGTAGCCCGTGTGTGTGTGTGTGTGTGTGTGTGTGTGTGTGTGTGTGTGTGTGTGATTACTGATAATAAAATCTGAGCGATGTGGCATATACATCACAAACACGCACCCCCCCCCCCTCTCCTATCTCCTCCCAAAAAAAAAGTAGAAAAGAAAATAAAGTATTGTGCAGACAGTATGTCAATTCCGCCCACGATTAGCAAAAACTAAACCAAAATAATTGATAACAGGCGCAGAATTTCAGTAACTAAGCATCATTTTGACAACCAACATGCGATTTTTTTCAAAATCCTTGCACTTGTACACTAATATTGTGTGAAAAGATCAAAAGAATATAAAGAGATTATGTAAAAATAAAAACAAAACAAAACATTAGGCTATGGTAACTCAAACGTTTGCTTTGCGCATGGATAAAGAAAACATAAGATAGAATAACAACACTTTCTTAAATAAGACAAATAATAATAAAACAAATTACGTATACATCCACACAATTGTCACCTCCTTCTTCCCCCCCCCCCCCCCCCCCCCACTAACAATGTTTCCTCCAAATCACAAATATTCAGGGTTGGGACAGCTAGTTTTAATGAACATTTTAGCCGCTACATTTCCGCTACTATTTTATGAAAAGTAGTCGCTACCTTTTCGCTACTTTTTTCTAAGGTGCATAGAAGGCAATAAAGCACACAAACACAGAGTTTAAAATAAAAAGAAAGAATACATTTTTATTCATAATACTTTTCACTTTCTAATGAAAATCGCGAATATTGAATGTAGTAATTTTCTGCAAAAAGTAGTTTTTTACGCTTTTTAAAAAATATAAATTATTATGAATTTAAATTTAATTTATTTGATTTTTTTTCCAGTGAGTACGTCACTGATCACCTTATTTTACCTCATTGAACAGAGAGATGCGCCGCCCGCAAATGTGTTATTGTTAGCCGCACTCGACACGTTGCTTGCGGGCACGCACAGTTACCCTTACCGCGCTTTCCGCATCGCTGAATGGTCACGGGTCGACATTTCTGTGTCACAATTTGTGTGTATCCGATTTAAGGGGGAGGGGGTGGGGGTGGATAGCAAGAACATATAATTTAGTACTTAACAAATACTGCGCTGCACAATTTAATTTTGTTCTGATGATAATAATGCAGGATATTGATACGCGCAATTTCTCAAATTAATACTGACTCAAAGCGCAGCGCCCGTACACCAACACACGCTCAGAATACATCACAAACAATGAACACAGAAACAGAACAGACAAGCACGTAGCGCCCGTACACCAACACACGCAATGAACACAGAAACAGAACAGACAAGCACGTGGTGGCAGATCACTATTAAATTTTTATGGAAAGGAAAATTGATTTGTATTTTAAACTTTTGTTGGCTGCATCTATTTTGATGGGAGGGAGAAAACCGGAGTACCCGGAGAAAACCCTCGGTGGCCAGAAAAGTCTCGTACCTGAGTCACAAAGTTTTCGCTCCTTGCAGGGATCGAACCCGCGACCTTCGGCATAGGAAAGCAGCGGTCTAACCGACTGCGCTACTGAGCCACCCCAATGATGTCATATCGTTACTGATAAGCCATGTTATTATGTAAAACTAAAAGTTAATCAACCTCTGGTAAAACAGAGAACAAAGTTAATATTGTACTAACTGTATTGCAACTAACAAATCACAAACAATACATTGTTTTATTCGTTTATTTTAAACACGAAATATAGAACTTCCCTGTGCAGTGTTTGCTGCATTTGATGAGTAGGGAGAGGGGGGGGGGGGCGGTTTTGGTCCTGTCCCCCTTTGACTCCCATGTACAGTGTTTTGTAGTTACATCTAATGGTGTAGAGGGGGGAGGAAGCGGCTTTGGTCCTGTCCACGTTTGACTCCCCTGTGCAGTGTTTGCTTCTTGTGATAGGGAGGGGGGCGGTTTTGGTCCTGTCCCCGTTTGACTCCCCTGTGCAGTGTTTGCTGCATGTGATGGGTAAGGGTGGGGGGCGGTTTTGGTCCTATCCCCGTTTTACTCCCCCCGTGCAGTGTTTGCTGCATGTGGTGGGTAGGGGGGGGGGGGGGCGGTTTTGGTCCTGTCCCCGTTTGACTCCCCTGTGCAGTGTTTTCTCTATCTGATGGGTGGGGGTGGGGGGGGCGGTTTTGGTCCTGTCCCCGATTGACTCCCCTCTGCAGTGTTTTCTGCATCTGATGGGTTAGGGGGGGGGGGCGGTCTTGATCCTGTCCCCGTTTGACTCCCCTGTTCAGTGTTTGCTGCATGTGGTGGGTAGGGGAGGGGGGGGGGGCGGTTTTGATCCTGTCCCCGTTTAACTCCCCTGTGCAGTGTTTTGTAGTTACAACTAATTGTGTAGGAGGAGCGGTTTTGGTACTGTCCCCGTTTGGCTCTCCTGTACCGTGTTTTCTGCATCTGATGGGTGGGTGGGGGGGGGGCGGTTTCGGTCCTGTCCCCGTTTGACTCCCCTATGCAGTATTTGCTGCATCTGATGGGTTGCGGAGGGGGGGGGACGGTTTTGAACCCGTCCCCGTTTGACTCCCCGGTTCAGTGTTTGCTGCATGTGACGGGAAAGGGGGGCGGTTTTGGTCCTGTCCCCGTTTAACTCCCCTGTAGAGTGTTTTCTGCATCTGATGGGTAGGGGGGGGGGGCGGTTTTGGTCCTGTCCCCGTTTGACTCCTCTATGCAGTATTTGCTGCATCTGATGGGTTGGGGGGGGGGGGTGAGACGGGTTTGATCCCGTGCCCGTTTGACTCCCCGGTTCAGTGTTTGCTGCATGCGATGGGTAGGGGGGCGGTTTTGGTCCTGTCCTGCCGTGATTTGACAAAACCGAGTAAGTCCACATAAGGTCGAAAATGAGTTTTTTGCGCCATCAAACTTGCAAGAGAATGACGCATCTTACCTGTAAAAATCAAATCCGAACTATGTTTAGATTTGGAGATATCATAGAGTAAGTCCTTGTTAAAAAAAAATTTAAGTGGGGGAATAAACTGATAAAACCAAGCAAGTCCCCTGCGATTTTGTTTCGGCGATCCTCTGGCTGATGCTTGAGTTGGCATGATGACGTCATTTTCTACAATAACCTGACAAAGAAAAGTAAGTCCTCCCGACCAATGAGAAAGCGCCTTAAGATGAAGTGGACCAGTGAGAATCCATGTTATTGCTGCTGTGCAATATTATTTTCCTGTGAAAAAGATGGCGAAATTTCGGTCAGCAAAGGACGTGTTCGGCTTTTTGAAAAAGAGTTTTCTTCATGTACTTTCCTGCCCACCGTGAAGGATCCTGTAGATCTTCCGCCTACGCGGCAACTTCCACGAGGTGTGGAAACAAACAAACAAACTATCATATCCTATCCTATCCTGTCCCGTAACCCTGAGGTCGTAGGGGCACCACAGATGATCGTTTAACCAGCATACTCCATCTCTCTCTGTCCTCAGCAGCCCTGATGGCTTCGCTCAGTGTCAAACCAGTCCATTCTCGAATGTTGTCCTCCCACCTCTTTTTCGGTCTCCCTCTTCTTCTGCCTCCTTGCACTGTGCCTTGCAGAATAGTCTTTGCAAGGCCTGATGATCTGGTGACGTGGCCATACCATCGGAGTTTCCGTTTCTTCACCACTGTGAGCAGGTCATCGTGTTGTCCAATGGCTTGTGTGATGGTCTGTCGGACTTCGTCGTTGGTGATGTGTTGGGTATAGGAAATGCCCAGAAGTCTTATGTAGCACCTCATCTCCATGCTTTGTATTCTTCGTTGTAGATCTGCTGTGAGGGTCCGTGCTTCGCAAGTATATAGGAAGATGGAGATGACAAGGGAGCGCAGCAGTCTTACTTTGGAATGTAGAATGATGGTCCTGTCTTCAATCTTGTCAGGGCAGCAGTTGTTTGTGCGATCCTGGAGAGGACTTCCTGTCGGGACCCATTGTCTGATACAATGGCTCCTAAATATTTGAAGCTATGCACTGTGGTGAGGGATTGGCCTTGGACTTTGATGTCCGTGTTGATGCCATTGGTGTTGTTGGTCATCATTTTGGTCTTCTCTGCACTTATTTCCATTCCATAAGCTTTGGAGGTGGTGTCAAGCGTCTGTACCAGATGTTCAAGTTCTTGTTCCTCTCCAGCCAATCCATCAATGTCATCCGCAAAACGAAGATTGGAGATTGCTCTACCCCCTATTCTGACTGTGCCTTCGTGATCTGCAAAAGCATCTGACATGATGCGCTCTAGGAAGATGTTGAAGGGTGTTGGAGAGAGTAGGCATCCTTGACGCACACCGATTGTTGTTCTGAACCAGTTCCCGATGGCGCTGTTGTGGAGGACTGCACTGGTAGCCTTGTCATACAGGCTTTTGATGACTTCAATAATTATAGGTCTGATGTTGTACGCTTTCATTGTTGCCCATAGAGCTGCATGCCAGACTCGGTCAAACGTTTTCTTGAAGTCTATGAACACATGATATAGATGTTGTTGGTGCTGTAGGTTTTTCTCACAGATTATTCTGAGGTTGAAAATCTGTTCAGTGGTACTTCGCCCTGCCCTGAATCCTGCTTGTTCTTCAGCTATGATTTGTTCAGCTTGGGGTTTCAACCTGTTGAGTAATATTTTCAGGAGGACCTTGCTGGGATGGATGATGAGGCTGACGGTGCGGTAATTTTCACACTCCTGAAGGTAACCTTTTTTGGGAAGAGTGATGACAAGCGACTGGGCCCATGGTATAGGCCACTCTCCACTCTGCCAGATCTTGTTACAGATAATGGTAAGGGCATCAATCATCGCTTCTCCTCCTGCTTGTAGCAGTTCCGCGGGTATGTTGTCCAATCCCGCTGACTTCCCTTTCTTTAGCGATTGCACTGCTGCCTCAACTTCTTCCCGGAGAATTGGGAGGATTTCTTCTTCTTTGTTCTCGGGACATGCTAGAACTGATGGGTCTCCATTTGGTGTATGGTTGTAAAGGTCAGAGCAGTACTCTGTCCATCTGTCCAAGACTTCTTGTTCTTCTGTAAGGCATATACCAGACTTGCTTTGGATTCATGGAGACTTTGGGCTGTTTGACACTTGTCAGCCGCTTTACAGTCTGGTAGGCCTTCTTGCTGTTGTTCTTGTTCAGACTGTTCTCTATTTCCTGGCATTGATCTTCTATCCAGTTCTCCTTTGCTGTGCGCATGCCATTTCGGATGTCATTGTTGATTTTTCGGTAGACATCAGCTCCCTGTGAGGTGGTTTTTGTTTGTTTTTTTTAAATCTCTCTTCGTTTATCACACAGATCCAAAAGTTCAGGTGTGATCCACGGCTTCTTCTTTGGTCGGTGCTTGCCAAGGATCTCAGTGGCGGCATCTGTCACAGCTGAGTTGAAGGTGGTGGTCATGGTGTTGACATCTACTTCACCAGCCCCCAAAATGAGCAGTGGTGCAAATTTCCCTTCAATTGTGGCCTGAAATAGTTCTGCCACCTCCGGGTCTTGCAGTTTGTCCAGGTCGAACTTCAGTCTAGTGCAGTATTTACTCTATTCAAGTGGAGCCGGAAAGACATCATCAAGAGATCGTGGTCACTTCCGATTTCTGCTCCTGGAAAAGTGCGTGTCCTGCCAATGTTGATGCTTGATCTGAAGCGTTTCTTGACCATGATGTAGTCTATTTGGTTGTGGTGCTCCCCCCCCCCCCCCCCTGGACTGTGCCATGTCCATCGTCTGGAGTTTTTGTGGAGACCAAGCGTGTTTGCCAGTACCAGATTGTTGTATCTGGCAAACTCCAAGAATCTCAGACCCCTGTCATTTGTCTCGTTGTTGCAGTGAGGTCCACATGTGTCTCCGCAGTTGTGGTGCGCATCTTGGCCAACCTTGGCATTCCAGTCGCCTTGCACTATGACTATGTCCTTCTTCGGCACTTGGTCAAGGACCGCCTGTAGATTTTCATTAAAATCCTCCACTTCGCTGTCGTCATAGTCTGATGTTGGGGCATAGGTCTGGATGATGGTGATTTTGAAAGGGGCTGCTCTCAGGCGGATGGTAATGAGTCTACTGGAGACTGGGCGGCAACCCATGACAGTGGCTAGAATGTTCTTGTGGACCAAGAATCCAACGCCGTGTTCGTGCCTGTCATCTCTACCGCTGAAATAGTGCTTGTGGCCTTTGTCTGTCGTTGTTTCACCAAGGCCTTTCCAGCGCAGTTCGCTAATGCCTATAACGTTCCATCGATAGCGGTCCAACTCGTGGGCCAGTTCTTCTAATTTTCCTTCCTCAGTTAGGGTCCAGACATTCCAGGTTCCTATGACGATGTTGTTTTTCGTGCGGATCTTGCTAAATTGTCCATCAGTAGCATACTTAACACCTCCGTCCTGGTGGCCAACGGAAGGCGCGGTCCTTGAGCCGGGCGACGACCGATCCGGTATGGAATTAGTGGATAGTGCCATCATGCATGTAGTGTGTCTTGGGCAAAAAGGACCTGGCGGTGCCCAATCCTCTCCAGGCTGTTGGCCACAGCCGAAATCCACGAGTACAGTGTGGCTCGCCTTGGCCCCGAGAACGTGGTCGTTGAACCTGTAGCAACGTGAGGTTCCTCGCCCTGGCCGGTGACTTCTGTGTAGAAGACTTTCGCCCAGTGATGCCGTGCTAACATTACCCCTGTTAGTCGCCTCTTACGACACGCCGGGAAACGTTGGGCCTATTCTATTCAGTGCCCGAACCCACAAACAAACAGTAACAAATATATTACAGACACACAACAAGGGCAACAAAATACAAGACATACACGTGGTGTAAAGGCAGGAAGATCGCTACAATAGGAAACTGAACGGAAAATAGTTTTGTATTTTTAAAATTAAATTGGCTGCATCTAATATTATTTTGAAGGGAGAGCAAAAAAAAAACAGGACTCCTGCATACCAACCCAGGAATATTAAGTAAAGAATGGCTAAAAACAATAAACAGGCACACATATACACCCACTGTAACTGCCGCACCCACATCTTACAAAACCCAACTTATGTGACTCATCTCGTCAGACTTTTTAACAAAGAAATGAAACGGCCTATGGGACTTACTTGGTTTGGTGAATTTTGAAAACAAGGATTTACTTAATAATAAACTGACAAAACCAAGCGGATTTGACTTACTTGGTTTTGTGAATTTTTTTAACAAGGATTTAATTCAATAATAAACTGACAAAACCAAGCGGGTGACTTGCTTGGTTTTGTCATGTTCTCAACAAAGACTCATCTCAAGAATAATCTGACAAAACAAAGCAAGTCCACAAATAGTCTTAAAACATCAAATCTATCAAACATTTCTTTAACATTCAAGGTATGCACTCTTAAATCGAGGAATTGCATTATAATATGCCCTTAAACTTCCAGAAACGATCGCGTAATATAGCGCAACACAAAACGTCGATTTTCTCGAAAGTAGGTTTTGTGGACTTGCTCGGTTTTGTCAGTTCACGGCAGTGTCCCCGTTTGACTCTCCTTTGCAGTGCTTTTTGCATCTGATGGATAGGGGGGCGGTTTTGGTCATGTCCCCGTTTAACTCCCCTATGCAGTATTTGCTGCATCTGATGGGTAAGGGGGGGGGACGGTTTTGATCCCGTCCCCGTTTGACTCCCCGTTCGGTGTTTGCTGCATGTGATGGGTAGTGGGGCGGTTTTGGGCCTGTCCCCGTTTGACTCTCCTGTGCAGTGTTTTTTGCATCTGATGGATAGGGGGGCGGTTTTGGTCCTGACCCCGTTTAACTCCCCTGTGCAGTGTTTTCTGGATCTGATGGGTAGTGGGGGGGGGGGGGAGGGTGCGGTTTTGGTCCTGTCCCCGTTTAACTCTCCTGTGCAGTGTTTTTTGCATCTGATAGATAGGGGGGCGGTTTTGGTCCTGTCCCCGTTTAACTCCCCTGTGCAGTGTTTTCTGCATCTGATGGGTAGGGGGGGGGGGGGGGGGCGTTTTTTTTTGTCCCGTCCCCGTTTGACTCCCTGGTTCAGTGTTTGCCGCATGTGATGGGTAGGGGGGGGGGGGTTAGTACTGTCCCCGTTTAACTCCCTGGTTCAATGTTTGCTGCATGTGATGGGTAGGGGGGCGGTTTTGGTCCTGTCCCCGTTTAACTCTCCTGTGCAGTGTTTTTTGCATCTGATAGATAGGGGGGCGGTTTTGGTCCTGTCCCCGTTTAACTCCCCTGTGCAGTGTTTTCTCCATCTGATGGGTAGGGGGGGGGGGGCGGTTTTGATCCCATCCCCGTTTGACTCTCCTCTGCAGTATTTACTGCATCTGATGGGTTGCGGAGGGGGGGGGGGGACGGTTTTGAACCCGTCCCCGTTTGACTCCCCGGTTCAGTGTTTGCTGCATGTGACGGGAAAGGGGGGCGGTTTTGGTCCTGTCCCCGTTTAACTCCCCTGTGGAGTGTTTTCTGCATCTGATGGGTAGGGGGGGGGGGCGGTTTTGGTCCTGTCCCCGTTTGACTCCCCTATGCAGTATTTGCTGCATCTGATGGGTTGGGGGGGGGGTGAGACGGGTTTGATCCCGTGCCCGTTTGACTCCCCGGTTCAGTGTTTGCTGCATGCGATGGGTAGGGGGGCGGTTTTGGTCCTGTCCCCGTTTGACTCTCCTTTGCAGTGCTTTTTGCATCTGATGGATAGGGGGGCGGTTTTGGTCATGTCCCCGTTTAACTCCCCTATGCAGTATTTGCTGCATCTGATGGGTAAGGGGGGGGGGGGGACGGTTTTGATCCCGTCCCCGTTTGACTCCCCGTTCAGTGTTTGCTGCATGTGATGGGTAGTGGGGCGGTTTTGGGCCTGTCCCCGTTTGACTCTCCTGTGCAGTGTTTTTTTGCATCTGATGGATAGGGGGGCGGTTTTGGTCCTGACCCCGTTTAACTCCCCTGTGCAGTGTTTTCTGGATCTGATGGGTAGGGGGGGGGGAGGGTGCGGTTTTGGTCCTGTCCCCGTTTAACTCTCCTGTGCAGTGTTTTTTGCATCTGATAGATAGGGGGGCGGTTTTGGTCCTGTCCCCGTTTAACTCCCCTGTGCAGTGTTTTCTGCATCTGATGGGTAGGGGGGGGGGGGGGCGTTTTTTTTTGTCCCGTCCCCGTTTGACTCCCTGGTTCAGTGTTTGCCGCATGTGATGGGTAGGGGGGGGGGGGTTAGTACTGTCCCCGTTTAACTCCCCGGTTCAATGTTTGCTGCATGTGATGGGTAGGGGGGCGGTTTTGGTCCTGTCCCCGTTTAACTCTCCTGTGCAGTGTTTTTTGCATCTGATAGATAGGGGGGCGGTTTTGGTCCTGTCCCCGTTTAACTCCCCTGTGCAGTGTTTTCTGCATCTGATGGGTAGGGGGGGGGGGCGGTGTTTTTGTCCCGTCCCCGTTTGACTCCCTGGTTCAGTGTTTGCCGCATGTGATGGGTAGGGGGGGGGGTTAGTACTGTCCCCGTTTAACTCCCCGGTTCAGTGTTTGCTGCATGTGATGGGTAGGGGGGCGGTTTTGGTCCTGTCCCCGTTTGACTCTCCTGTGCAGTGTTTTTTGCATCTGATTGATAGGGGGGCGGTTTTGGTCCTGTCCCCGTTTAACTCCCCTATGCAGTATTTGCTGCAGCTGATGGGTAAGGGGGAGGGGCGGTTTTGATCCCATCCCCGTTTGACTCTCCTCTGCAGTATTTACTGCATCTGATGGGTTGTGGGGGGAGGGGGGGTCGGTTTTGATCCCGTCCCCGTTTGACTCCCCAGTTAAGTGTTTGCTGCATGTGATGGGTAGGGGGGGGGGCAGTTTTGATCCTGTCCCCGTTTGACTCTCCTGTGCAGTGTTTTTTGCATCTGATGGATAGGGGGGGCGGTTTTAGCCCTGTCCCGTTTGACTCCCTTGTGCAGTGTTTTCTGCATCTGATTGGTAGGGGGGGGGGGGGGTATTGGTCCTGTCCCCGTTTGACTCTCCTGTGCAGTGTTTTTTGCATCTAATGGATAGGGGGGCGATTTTGGTCACGTCCCCATTTGACTCCCCCTTTCATTGTATTTTACATGCATTTTGTTAGGGGGCCTGTTTTGGTCTTGTCCCCGTTTTACTCCCATGATTTTTTCTGATGAGATTACTGACGCAGTCTTCAATTGCTCCTTTTAATAGGCTAGAGGGGGCCAGTCTGGGCCTGACCCAATCTGACTCTCATCGGTTCTAGATTAGCCCCCCAGGGGTCATTTTGGCACATCTAAATTTGTCCCAGAATGACTCCCGGGAGTGTATCTGGGCCAGTCCCAGATTTACTCTCTGTTGCATGGGGGGCTGTTTTAGGACAGACCCACTTTAACTCCCGGGAGTCATTCTGGTACTGAAAAATGTGCGCCAAACTAACTCCCGGGAGGCTGATCTGGAACACAGTAGAGTGCATAACATCAATTGTTCCTATGTAATCTTCATTCACCAGAGAGTGATTTTGGAACAGGCTGGGGGTCAATCTGGTCCAGGACCAGAATAACTCCCGGGAGTAAATCTGGGACGGCCTGGTTTTACTCCCGGGAGTTAATTTGGGCCAGGGACGCTTTCGGCACGTTACACCGGCCTGCACAACAGCTCATAGTATACAGCGATTGTGGTTGCTACTTCTGAACACGTCGGAAAAAAGCTTACACAGCATAAAGTGTATAAATAGTAACATTGAACTTGACCGTACAATCCGTGTAGGCACTATATTTCCGACTTGTAATAATAGTGGGTGTGTTCTCTATGTCGTAATCCGCTCACCTGCACATTAGTCACCCGAGACTACTACATTCCGGTAAATACGTTGATCAAGTAATTAATTAATAACGAAAACGCAATTCATTGATCCATTTAGTGGCGCTGCTCTTTCGCTGAGAAAGCAGACCGAGTTCCACCCAAAATAAATATAGATCTACACCAAAAAGATTTTTTTAAAACACAATATATATACTGAAATCATCATTTAACACAAATTAGGGATCAGATTGACCAGTACATATGTACCCCCCCCTCACCCCCCCCCCCAAAAAAAAAAAATACAATAACAATTATTTATATAAGGTCTGATGATTTCAGGAGCTGACATGTAATTTAAATGATATATATATAAGGTCTGATGATTACAGGAGCTGACATGTAATTTAAACGCGTTCAATTAAAAAAAATAACAATGACTGGTTGTCCGTACGTGGTCTGTAATAATTACTACATGGGTACAACATGTGGCCGCAGTATTTTCTCTATAATACCAATGCATGTTCGGTGTCGCTGCGGTGGATCTGTATGCCTGCCTATCTGTCTGTCTGCCTGTCTGTCTTTCTCTCCCTCTCTCTCTCCCTATCTCTCTCCCTATCTCTCTCTCTCTCTCTCTCTCGCTCTTTCTCTCTCTCTCTCTCTCTCTCTCTTTCTCTCTCTCTCTCTCTCTCTCTCTCTCTCTCTCTCTCTCTCTCTCTCAATGTGCTTGCGAGAGAATTAGAGGACATAATTAGTTTTCAATGTTAAATCTTATGGAATTTGTGCGAAGCTTTTAATAAGCTGTTCACCTTCTCTCTCTCCCGTATTGAATTTCGCAATCTCACCAGTTGTGTGTGCGTGTATACACACACACACACACACAAACAGATATATAATCTAATCTACATCTAATGTTTGTGTGTGTGTGTGTATGTGTGTGAGAGAGAAGATTGTTTGATTGATTTATTGTTGCTTTAGGTCCAGCGGACTCTTCCGAGCCAAATCAGGACCGGACAACCCCCGATCCGCATAAAAGATCTGCCGAAACAACCCTAGTGGGAAAATTGAATGCCCTCCACCGGCCAGTCACTTTACAATAAAGACATCCCACGCGGGGGACGGCTGAGGGTTGACCTCAACTACGCGAACACCCCGGTTACAAAAACAAAATAGAATACAACCATCATTATAAATCATCAAAAAAACACATACATATAAAATGCCTATAGTGCGAAATAATACAATCATAGGAAGCCCTAGTGACCACCCGGCAGAAAGCGTCCAACACTCCCAAGCTAATCCAACAGACCTCATACACAAACAAGGAGTCTTGTCCAGGAAGATTTTTCAAGAAAAAAGGTAGGTCATTGATCTAGCGAAGAAGAAGAAAGTATAGCAGAGTGATAGGACAGTTCAGGAATGGGAAAGAGCAAATGATGAAGACAGCGACAGTGGGAATTTAAAGCACTAAATTTCCAGAAAGTGGGGATACTATTTATACTGAAACCCCCGGCACTCCAACGGGGGGAACTGTTGCCGCAGTGAATTAGTCATGCCTACAAAGGCAAGACAGGTTTTCAACTGGGGCTTTCACTGTTCCCTTTATAGGTTAGAACAATCTACAGTGACAAGATTGCTCATGACCCCAAGGGGTGAGAGAGAAGAGAGAAGGGGAGATAGAGAGAGAAAGAGTACATATAATATATAAACACGCATGTTGGTATGTTTGTGCGTGCGTGTGTGCGTGAGAGCGTGCGTGCGTGTGTGTGGGTGTGTGTTTGTATGTGTATGTGTGTGCATCCGTGCCAGTGCGTATATGCTTAATTTAATTTATTGGTATTATGAAGGAAATTGTGGACATAGCTGCTGCAGTGTCCAGTGTGAAACTTTCACAGGATTATCTCCCGTTCAAATGTGGCGCATTGCAACGCAGACTGTAACCTCTTTAGTCAGTAGGTCTAATCCTGTTTCTGTCACTATACTCTCATTACTCTCTCAGTGCTTGTAGTTTTTGAACTGCTACTTTTCAATATCAGCTGTGAAAAGCGAACCACTTTCTCAATCCAGGTCCTCCAGGTCTTATCATTTCGATGAAGAAGACAATAAGACAATAAAACAAACAAACTTACTCCACCTGTTCCGGTCTCATGATTTGTCATTTAAAATAGTTTCTAACACAATATGGAATTGAAAGAACGAGTAGATTTTAATTTACAACTTTTCTTCTGCGCTGTACTTTCTATTCTAGACGCTTCTAACAACTGGATTCCTACGCCAACATGGACGCAGAAACAAGCGACAAACTCTAACTAGAGAACTTTTTATCCTGGTAGCGCTTGTACCATTTACGGGAAGATGGCCAAGACTAGGAGTGGACAAAGGAGGATGAAGGTGATAAAGAAAAATAACGGAAAAGATGATGCAGATGCTACCCTGTTGCTGGCAACAGAGATGAGACAGGAGGCCGTTGACACCAAGGTCGCAACCTGCACGGAATCGGGAGCAGATGATGAATGTACCACCACCACCTCCACCTCCACCACCACCACCACAGTGAGTGAGATCTATGAGTTAAAAGATCTTGTAAAATCGCTTTGCTCCCGAATCTCCGTGCTTGAAAATATAATTCGCGAGCAAGATGTAAAAATTGATAAGTTGCTGGCCTTTTCGAAGCAGACGACGTGTGCGGCTCCGGGGAGCAAAAATAGTTCCACCTACGCAGAAGTTTTGAAGTTGTCAGCAGCTGGTCCCAACTTAAAACTCACGAAAATGCCACCAAAGACCGCGACAACCGTGCCGAGGTCCACGTTAGGTCGAAAAAAAGCAAGTTTAGATCAAGATATAGTAGAGGCAAGATATGATGTCAAAATACCTACGTCATCATCAGTTGACGTAACATCAGACGTCAGCAGAAAGGAATGCGGAAGTGGAATTATTATTCTGCATGACTCGGTCTTGAATGGTATTCAAGAAAAAAGACTGGGTCAATCTTATGGCTTCGAAGCTGTCAAGAACAAAGCCTTCACTATTGGTGATCTTGAGCCCTCCTTCAGGTCAGCATTAAACAACCGAAGTCCACCTAAAGCAGTTGTTATCCACTGTGGCATCAATGACCTGAAAAAACAAGACTCCAGAACTGCAAGCAAACAATTCGTCCAGGCAGTAAAGAACATCTCCTCCTGCAGTCCAACATCGAAAATCATCATCAGTAAACTGCCTGTAGTGTCCGACCCCAAGCTGCAACAAAAGAAAGACATGTTTAATGCAGTTGTATTTTCCGAATTGGCCGAAGAACACCAGATTTCATTCATCAGCAACGACAATTTGCCACTGCACGCCCTGAGAGACAAAGTCCATCCAAACAAGCGGGGCTCCAGTATTCTTGCTGGCAACATTGGTCGTCACGTTCACAGGATTGTGTGGGAGAAGCCACGTAGACCTGCACGGCGTTTTAACCGAGCAAACGACTTTCCAGGGTACTACGACTGGAAAGGGAATTACTACCCGCACTCTCCAATTCACTTCCCTACTAAATGGTACTAGTTAAGCCAGGACTGTTTGTTTCTGATTTCACAGCGTATTATACAGACGAATCAGTGATTTTATTTTGTGTTGTTTTTCCCTCTTCTCCCTCACGTTTGTTTCTGTAAATATTTGTTAACAAGCGTCACTGTATGAAAAGTGAAAAATTAAGTATTTTCCAGTGGAACTGTAGATCTATTTCGACTAATTTACAATATTTACAACAATACTTATGTGAAACAGACCATCATATATTATGTTTACAATCGTTACATGTAAACAAAAATAAATTGCCTAAATTAAAGGGATTCTATTATCCACCTGTATTTAATTTAAATTGTAACAAAGTGCAAGCTGCAATATACATTAGAAATGATTTAGACTATGACATTTTAACATCGCCTGTTCCGAAGGACTTGGAAGGCGTCTTTTCGTCTGCAGTGAAATTAAAGGTGAATAAAGAACAGTGTATTAACATAGCATCAATATATTACCCAAGAGGTACTGACAACATAGACAGTGACTGGATAAGACATTTCGACATTTCTGATCCATGGATAATATGTGGTGACTTTAATACTCATTCACCTTTGTGGGATAAAAGCTGCCATAGCACAAATAATAACTTTTTTAATGAAAATGTTATTGACTCTGACTTAATTTTGATTAATGATGGAAGGATAACTCGCATTCCTGACGTGTCTACACATCGTCCTTCAGCCATTGACCTGACTTTTGTTACTCCAGATCTGGTTGTGGATTGCGTCTGGGATGTTGAGACCGATTCCCTCGGCAGTGATCATCTTCCTATAATTATAATTCTTAATAACAATGTTGATACGCAACTTGAAGAAGATTGTGTGCCAAAGTATAACTATAGTCATGCAAACTGGGAAAGGTATCAAAGTTTACTACTGGAATATGATACTGATTTTGTGAATAATGATGATATCAGTTATGCATATGATAACTTTGTGCGATGTATTCACTTCGCAGCTTCTAATTCTATTTCTCAAATAAGAAAATCTGTTAAGAAAAAATATACGGGAAATATATGGTGGAATAGTACATGTGAAACGGCTGTAAAAGAAAAACGGACTGCATACAAAAAATGGATAAAATGCAGATCAGAAGTAAATTTTAAAGACATGAAAGAAGCTAAAATTAAATGTAATAAAATAATAGCGCTTGAAAAAAGATCCTTTTGGTCTGAATATTGTAAATCTGAAATTAATAATTCCAAAGATGCTATCAAGGTATGGAAGAAACTTTCAGAAATGAAAAATGGAATTCAGCTCCCACAGTGCCCTTTAAAATTAATAAATAATAATTTCCCTACTCCTAAAGAAAAAGCTGAAGAATTTGTCAAAGTGTTTGCAAAAACTAGTAATTCTAATAATTTGTTACATCATGTTAAAAATGAAAGAGAAATATTAGAAAATACTGAAGAATATAATGCGCCCCCACAAGATAATAATTTATATATTAATTCAGAAATTGGAATTAAAGAAGTTAAAAATGCTGTTTTAGAATTGGGAAGAAAACGATCAGCTGTAGGTTTGGATGGAATATCCTTTTATTTATTAATGCATCTCCCTGATAAATGGATAACTGTTTTACATACAATTATTAACAAATGTTGGATAACTGGCATCTTGCCCGATTCTTGGAAATCTTCTTTGGTAATACCTATATTAAAATCAGGGAAACCTCGGGCAGTTTCGTCCAGTTATAGACCCATTTCTTTAACATCTCACACTTGTAAATTAATGGAAAAAATTATATTACAAAGGATTTCGTACTATTGTATTAAACAAAATATTATACCTGTAAATCAGGCAGGGTTTCAGAAAGGGAGATCGACAACAGATCATATTGTTAAAATTACCACACATATAAAAAGACAATTTGCAAAGAGAAAAAGTGTTTTGGCTACATTTTTTGACGTAACAAAAGCATACGACCGAGTTTGGCATGCTAGACTGATGTATAAATTAAAACAAATTGGGTTGTCTGGTCGTATATATAATTATATTAGTACTTTTTTGACAAATAGAATTATAAAGGTTAAGGTGGGGAACTCATATTCTTCTGGTTTTGCTACTGATATGGGAATTCCACAAGGTTCTATAATATCGCAAATTTTATTTAATATATTAATTAGTGACTTGCCAACAGTTTTAGGTAATAGATTAACGCTTGCTCAATATGCAGATGATCTAGCTATATGGATGAATGTCAATTTAAAAAAGAAAACCTCTTTGTATGAAATAAAACAGATTGAAAAATTATATCAAAAAGAAATAAACAACATCACTCAGTTTATGAATCAGAATGGTCTCGAACTATCAAAAGAAAAAACAAATTTGGTACTTTTTAGTAATTGTCAGAAACCAAGACAACTTCCAAAATTAGTAATTGACAATGAACAATTAAAATATGTTAAAGAGGTTAAATTTTTAGGAGTATATTTAACATGCAAGTTACATTGGAAAAGACACATAGAGTATGTAATACAAAAGGCTGTTAGAAGTTATAACCTACTAAAAATTATAAGCAAACAATCTTGGGGACAAGATGAAAAAACATTAGTTCATTTAGCTATTGCCCTAGTGAGATCAAAGTTAACATATGGACAGGAAGCATATTTTTCTTCTCCAAATTGTTACCTCAAAAAGTTACAAAGCGTAGACAGTAAGGTAATAAAATTAGCTTTAGGAGTGCCTATTCATACAAAAACAACAGAAGCATATAAACTTGCAGGAATTATGAACTTAGATGATTATAGGAGATTATCTTGTGCGAAATATATAATCAGAGCAAAAGCTGTAAACAATAGTACAGATGAAGAGCTTTTTATTAGATCGGATGTAGATTTTCCAAAACATGCCCAAAAGGTGCACTCTTTTCAAACAATAGCAACATATACTAATGATATTATCCAGTTAGATATAACACATATTGAGAATTTACGTAAGGATATAATATCGCCAGTTCCTCCATGGGAACTTGAAACAGCATATTATGATATACATTATTGTAATGAAAAAAAGAGTCAAAATCAGAACCTTCTTGCAGTTGAAGTTCGGAATCATTTATGTGAGAAATATTCAGAAACTTTAAAAGTATACACTGACGGATCTGTGTTAGAAACAGGGGAAACAGGAGCTGCTTTTGTTATCCCAGATTTGAAAATATCAGAATCGTTTTATATAGGAAAAGGTTATTCTATTTTTACTGCGGAATTAATTGCTATATTAATGGCTCTAAATAAAATTTCTAGTTTATGTCTGAATATATTTAGTATAGTTCTATGCGTAGATTCTCTATCTGTTTTAGATGCTCTAAAAGCTAATATTAACTGTGAACGAAAAGAAATTATTTTTGAGATTAAGAACATTATTCATGGATTGATAATTAGTGGTACTGAAGTGACCTTTTGTTGGATTCCATCACATTGTGGATTTTTATACAATGATTGGGCTGATCATGCTGCAAAATTAGGTGCATCTTTATCAATTAAATTAAATCTGTCTTCCAAAGAAATTCAAAATAATATTGAAAATGATCTTGTAAAGAAACTTCAGTTCTATACAAACTATACAAATCTTCGTGGATTTCCCAGATCAGTTTCATCTACGGCAAACAGAATATTATTAAATTCAATTAAAACCAAATATTGTAAAAATGTAAAGTGCATTTGTGATGAACCTCTAACTCTAAAACATATATTATTTGATTGTATTCAGATTCATCCTCTTTTGCCCCTTGAAGTAAATTCTATAACATCAGTTAAAAACATTAGTAATGAATTAAGTGTGGGATTGGCAAAAGCTTTAATCAATTCTCCAGTCGCTCGTTTTATTTAACTGAAATTGTTATTGTTCTGTTAGATAGATATTAATAGTCCCTGGGTATATGTATGTGTTTATATGTGTCTGTTTAAATGCGTGAATCTGTATGTATGGTCTTTATCATCTTGATGAAAAAAGACGTTAATAAAACAACCAACCAACCAACGCTTCTAACATACTTCTAAGTAGCTAAAAAGGTTATTTTAAGTACCCTGCCACAACATTACTATACCGTGTCACTTTGAGTTTACAGTATCAGTTTTAGGTCCGTAAACTCTTTTAATTAATTGAAGTAAGCATTTAATAGTTTAGGGTTAATTCACTGCATTAGTGGCGTGATCAACGTTATATATTTTGGGAAGAAAACATTAGTTCATTTCTTTAGAGTAATTAAGGATTAACTAGTTTTGGAAAACCACAGTACACGTAATGCGATTATGCAAAGTAAATAAAACGGTAAATACCTTGAACATTTTTAATACTAGGGTAATGTGTGTGATAATTCTCTATCTCTCTTTCTGTCTCTATTTATCCCTCTCTGTCTGTCTCTGTTCATAATAATAATAATAATAATAATAATAATAATAATAATAATAATAATAATAATAATAATAATAATAATGATAATAATAATAATAATAATAATAAAAAAAAAATAATAATAATAATAATAATAATAATAATAATCAGCATTTACACAGCGTACAAACATCAAGTACTGAAATCCAGGAGTTGTAGTAGTAGTAGTAGTAGTAGTAGTAGTAGTAGTAGTAGTAGTAGTAATAGTAGTAGTAGTAGTAGTAGTTGTTGTTGTTGTTATAGCAGCAGCAGTAGCAACAGCGGCAGCGACAGTAGTAGTAGTACCTAGTAGTAGTAGTAGTAGTAGTAGTAGTAGTAGTAGTAGTAGTAGTAGTAGTAGTAGTAGTAGTAGTAGCAGCTGCAGCAGTAGCAGTAGCAGTAGTAGTAGTAGTAAAAGAAAGAAAGAGATTACTCTTATATAGCGCACTTACAAGCTCAGAGAGCTTCTCAAAGCGCTGGCCACTACTATCCAGCAATCGCAACATAGTTTGCTGAAGTCAGGATTCGAACCCACGTCGCCCGAGATGCACGTACACAAGTCGTGCGCTCTGACGACTGAGCTATCCCTGCCGCCGTAGTAGTAGTAGCAGAAGCAGCAGTAGTAGTAGTAGTAATAGTAGTATAGTAGTAGTAGTAGTATAGTAGTAGTAGAAGTAGTAGTAGAATAGTAGTAGTAGTAGATGTAGTAGTAGTGGTAGTAATAGTCGTAGTATAGTAGTAGTATTAGCAGTGATAGTAAATCAGTCCACCTAATCTATCTTTAAGACACACCAGACACGAGGTCATGTAGTTTTGTATCAAGGACAGAGGAGAGAGGAAGCTGCTATTGTAAACACCGACCTGGCCAAATGATAGTGACCACTTGATGTCATGAGAGAACATGCTTTGACTTGCTCACTGCAGTTCGTGGTAAATCACAGTGGACAACAGGCAACCTGAACAGCACAGCGTTTTGCACTACACACTAATAATAATGCTTGTTATTATACGCGCTTTTCTCCTAAATCAGACTCAAAAGGCTGCGATCTGTTATCCAGCGTGCACATGTTATCTACACTCTTGAAGGGACCCAATTTGAAGGCTTTGTTAACGTTTATCGCAAGTGAGTCTATCCTAAAATTCCCATTGTTATTCCATTAAACAATAAAATAAAGTGGGCTTTTGTTGCTCAAAACCAACACTAAAGTTTGATTGTTTCATTTCTGTACTGATAGGGAATGATTTCCCTTGTTTTATGGTGTCTGGGGCAAGGTTTGGTCTGTTGGGTCTAAAACGGAAAACCGTATAAGGTAACTTTCTTATGGGTTTATGGGTTCTTATCGGCTTTGGTATATGCTATTTTTAGCGCAAAAACGCTGGCTAATGGTTGTTAATAGGCACAATACTATGGAATTTATAAATCTAAAAAATAAACATAAAACAACAACAAAAATTGAATTTCAAAATAGTTAGTTTTACTCACATGCATAGCAATGTAAGTGATCTATGTACGCACCCGCCAAAAAAAATTTTTTTCCCAGAGTTTTGCACATCGGACAGACTTTTTTTCCCGATGTAATTTTTGGACTATTTAGGACTCATCTCGCACAGATAATAATAATAATAATAATAATATAGCATCCTGTATTATTATTATTATTATTATTATTATTATTATTATTATTATTATTATTATTATTATTATTATTATTATCTGTGCGAGATGAGTCCTAAATAGTCCAAAAATTACATCGGGGAAAAAAGTCTGTCCGTCCGGCTGTCTGTCCCCCGTCTCCGTCTGTCCGTGCAAACACGTTAAAGTGGCTAAATACTCAGAACCTATTTCAACTATCACAACCAAACTTGGTAAGATGGTGTATACCCACGAGACCTCATAATTAATCAGTGAATTAATGACTTCACTTCAAGGTAAAGGTCACAGGGTCAACAAATGTTAAAAAATGACAATTTTCACCAAATTTCACTTCTTTTTCTAGGTTATTAATATTGAACATGATTCTTTGATGCATGATAGGTATCAATGAGACACACATACTCACTCCAAGGTCAAGGTCACTAGAGCTGTCCAAAGTCGGTTAATGTATGTACTTTGAAGTTAGTTAGTTAGTTATTCATTGCTTATAGGGTCCAGCGGGCTTCAAAGAGCCGAATCAGGACCACAAAATCAAGACCACACCTTCGCTGAAAGAGGACTCGCCCCCAATCCGCATTTAGAAGATCTGCCCAAACAACCCTAGTGGTAACACTGAACGCACTCCACCAGCCGGTCACTTTACAATAAAGACATCCCATGCAGGGGAGGCTGAGGCTATACTCTAATTTATCGAACCCCCATTTACAAAAACAAAATAGAATACAAACATCATTATAAAATATCAACAAAACACATAAATATAAAATGCCTACATTGCTAAATAATAACATCATAGGAAGCCCCAGTGACCATTTGGCAGAAAGCGACCAATATTCCCAAGCTGATCCAACAGACCTCACACACAAATAAAAAGTTTTGTTCCGAAAGAGTTTTCAAGAAAAAAGTAGGTGACTGGTCTAGCGAAGAAGAAGACAGTATAGTAGATTGATAGAACAGAGTAGGAATGAAAAAGAACAAAGAAGAAAGACAGCGACAGTGGGAATTTAAAGCACTAAATGGCCAGAAAGTGGGGATACTATTTATACTAAAAAACCCGACACCTCTACGGGGGAAGGGGGGGGGGTACTTTGAAGTGACTTTAATCATAAACTATGAGAGATATAAAGTCCAAACTTGTATTTAGAGATGATAGATTGATCTTTCGTATATGTACCGTTTTTGCGTTGATCATGAAGGCCAAGGTCATTTTAGGCCCTTGCAAAAACATTTTTTTTTAAAGGTCATCGTACAGTGGAATGGCTTTTTATTTAACCCATAGAATGCAACAACATTGAGTTATTTGATCAGACATGCATTAGAGGTCATGTGAGGGTTAAGGTCATCCCAAGGTGAAGGTAATCGCAGGTCAAAGTCATCCCAAGGTCAGGTTGTTGGCATAATAAAACTTTTGCTGTACTTTATTTGATAGTACTTTAGTATATTTGGAGCCGGAGGTCAAGGTCATCTCAAGGTCAAGAGCATAGAAAGATCAAAGTCGGTATTCCTTTGCATTTTAATGCCAACCTTTCTTCTTCTTTTTTTTCTGTGCATTCATTTTCATGTTAATATTGCAAGTTCCATAAGGATCATGTGAGTCATGTGGGCTTTAGCTTCTAGTTTTGTTCAAAGCTTTTTTTTCAGTGAGTTAACACTCGCTGTGAATGTTAAAAGGAATTGTCAAGGGCCGGTGGGTGGTCAAAGTAGGTCCCTTTAAATACACGGTCTAACGCACATGTCTCACATACGTCTTTATAGTGCAAAGGTACGGGGAAATCATTATTAAAAGGAAAAGAAATGTGTTGTCTTCCAAACTGTAGATTGGCTGCATTCAATACCATAAAACTAGCAGCACGCTAGCGGTACTGACACACCAATCGGGAACGGGGTACCAGATCCTGCTGTTCTATATCCACAAACATTGTTTCTAGCGAAGTGCCCAATAGATCTCTGACACTCTTTCTGACTACGGCCGGATACCATGCAGGACTGACCACTGAAAGCAAGGTGTATAGACAATTCAAACACAAAAACACTGGCCTGTCCAAACTCTCGAGCAGTCAATGAGTTGACCAGTGTCTTGCTCATAATGGAGCATGATCAGAGAGGGACAGAGACAGAGACAGGGGCTTGATACGATCTTGTTTAAAATGTCCCTGGGACAATTATGTATTTATTATGTGAAAGAGAGAGAGAGAGAGGGAGAGAGAGAGAGAGAGAGAGAGAGAGAGGTGTATTTAAAGACAGAGAGACAGACACAGAGAGAGTCAGAGACGGGAAACAATATGCTTTAATGAATTGGCCCTGGACCCATTTTTGCCAATACAGTTGTGTGTGTGTGGGTGTTTGTGTGGGTGTGTGTGTATGTGTGTGCGTGTGTGTGATTTGGTGAGAGAGAGAGACAGACAAAGACAGGGAGACCGACAGAGAAAGAGAAAGACAGAGAGGTGTTGAAGGTGATGTACACGTACATTGTTTTAAAACAACAAAAGAAACAACTCCGAACAGTAATCCATTAGAGTGTCCACTCAAAGAACGGTGGTCGTCTACAAACGACAGCGACGACAATGAAAGCATGCGCTTTCTCTTGCACTGGCATTGAAATGTCGGCCGAAAACAGTTTCTGGTCAGTTATTGTCCTAAGTCGATTTACGAGGCACAGCCTAAATGGCAAAACACACAGGCATTCACAGACAGATACACAGACACACACACCCACACACACACACACACACACACTTTTCCTTTCTGTTCTTAAGTCAACCACCTGCTTCTGAGTTTATGTCGAAAGGAACATGTACTGATGATGATGATGGTTATGTTGAAAGGAACATGTACTGATGATGATGATGATGATGATGATGATGATGATGATGATGATGATGATGATGATGATGATGATGATGATGATGATGACGATGATGACGACGACGATGACGATGACGGCGACGACGGCTGGCGTGAATTCCATGTTGACTTTAGTCAGCGCTTTGAGGAGCGCTTTGGTCTGATCAATGTTCTGTATGACAAAAACCATGTCATTTTATTCAGTAACGCGACTAGCATACACAGCGTAACTGAGACTCATCGAGTACCTCTCACAAGTTTAGTGAGAGACAAATGTCAGCCTCGCTGGATCTCAGCCACGCAGTGTGGCGACTAGCAATGCGGTTTTAACTGAGAGCAGTGTGTTTTTAAATGTATAATCAGACAATGGTTATCCAAGTGCTCGTCCATCTCAGTCACAACATCCTGTGATCATTCAAAGGGTCTTCTGCCTTGTCAAATGACCATACTGGCTTCAGATAGAGTGAAGAGGGGGTGAGGAAGGATGGAGGGGGATCGAGCAGGAGTTAATGGTGGTGGGGTGGGGAGAATGATCATACTGGCTTCAGATGGAGTGTAGTGGGTGTGAAGGAGAAAAAAAGTGTATGATGGTGGTGGTGCTGAAAGACAGAGAGAGAGAAAAAAAGAGAGAGAGAGAGAGAAGTCAAAGTCGAAGTCGAAGTCGAAACCTTTAATAGGATAATAGCATTAGGTCCTTTGGACCTGTCTTACAGCTAGTCCTTAATAAACAATGCAAAACAAACAAAATAATTAACATAAAAGAATTTGAAACAAACATATTCCTTAACTACGGTAACAAATCAATAAGCAAATTAATGCATTTTAATACACATACTCTTACCCTTATTCCCCTCCCCATCCATCTCCTCCTCTCTCCGCACACACAAGCACAACCACACACGCACACGCACACACATGTAAATTCACATCTTCTTAGTAACTTAAATTGTGGCAGGGTAGGTAAGAACAAAGAGGTATACAATCATCTTAAATATTAAGAGCAAAGGGAGCTTAAATATTTATGGAGCCTTGTTTTAAAAGATGGTAATGATTTACTTTTCTTGACCTCTTCTGGTAGAGGATTCCACACGCTTGGACCAGAATAGGACAGAGATGTTTTAAATATGTCTAAGCGTGGTCTTGGAAATGTTAAATTATGTCGTGAAGATGAATAACGAGATGATGACTTGCTAAAAAGTGCTTTCAAATAAGCAGGAGCTCTATTGTTAATTATTTTATACATTAAAACGGCTTTATTGTAATTTAGATGTTTGTTAAGGGGAAGCATGCCAGCTATTTTTAATTTTGAATCAGTTTTGATGGAAGCGTTGGGGATAACTAATTTTGCAGCTCTGCGGTGAATAGAATTAATTTTTTTTAACAAGGCTTCACTGCAGCCGTCCCATATTGTTGATGCATAATCAATGTGAGGTTTGATATGAGCATTATAAAAAAAGTTTTTTAGCATCTGCAGTTATGATAGATTGAAGCTTAGACAACATAAATAATTTTGTTGAGAGAGTTTTACAAAGATGTTCAATTTGTGAATGCCAACTGAGTTTGTTATCTATGATTACGCCTAAAAGTTTATGACTTTCAACCTGTTTGATATTTTTTCCATTCACTACTAAATCAAGAGAAAGCGGAGCCCGCTGATGCTTTTGTCTAGTTGTTATTAACATAGCTTTTGATTTAGCTGGATTCAGTGACATATGGTTTAAACTGCACCAGTCAGTAACACTGTTAAGGGCACATTGAAGAGATTGCTGAATTTCAGCTATGTTACTGCCTTGAGTTTGTAATGTTGAATCGTCGGCTAACATATGACACTCAACAGAATTATCTGCGAGATGTAAAGGTAAGTCGTTAATATAAACACAAAATAAAACAGGACCTAAAACAGATCCTTGAGGAACCCCATGCTTGATTTGGCCTACAGAGGAATTTTTACCATGGACATGTACGAACTGCGTTCGTTGACTAAGATATGAATGAAAAAAATCCAAGGAAATAGAGCCATTGAGATACAGTTCAAGCTTTTGGAGCAGTATGTAGTGATTAACGAGATCAAACGCTTTGGAAAGATCTAGAAAAACAGCTCCTGACAACGTAGAGTTATTCATAGCAGAAAGCCATTTGTTAGTTAAAAGAGCTAATGCAGTGGAGCAAGAATGGTGACTACGGAAACCAGATTGTAAGGAATGAAAAAGATCAAGATCCTCTATATATTTTGTAAGGTGAGTGTGAATGTGATGCTCTAGTATCTTTGAAAGTGTAGACAGCAGAGATATCGGACGATAGTTATTAAGATCAGAACTTACTTTTGACTTAGGAAGGGGAATAACCTTAGCTTGTTTCCATGTGGTTGGAAATGTATTTTTAATAATGCATAAGTTGAATATGTAAGAAATGGAATTCACAATATAAGGCAAAGAAAGTTTTAAGACTTTATTACTAATTTCATCAGGACCTGCCGACTTTGTATTTTTAAGTTTTAATATATATTTTACAACTTCATTTATGGTAATGGGTGGTATTTTAAATGGTGAAGAGGTACTTGTTCTCTGCTTACAAAATGTAATGAGACAATCTGAACAGGTGTATTGTGAATGTTTTGAGCAATCCGATTTCAGTACAGAAGTAGCGACTGAAAGAAAATGGTTATTGAAGGCATTAGCAGATAAATTGGATGGAATTTCATGATGATTTAAAGATGAGCCCTTAATAAAAGAATTTAGGGCATGCCATAGGTGAGAAATGTCACTGAGAGAGAGAGAGACAGAGAGAGAGTGAGAGAGGTGGGAGGTGGGAGAGAGAGAGATGAAAGAGCGAGAGATATATATAGAAGAGAGAGAGAGGGAGAGAGAGATAGAGAGAGAGAGAGGAGAGAGATAGAGAGAAAGAGAGAGAGAGAGAGAGAGAGAGAGAGAGAGAGAGAGAGAGAGAGAGAGAGAGAGACTAATATCGTCATAATAATAATAATAATAATAATAATAATAATAATTACTGTATTTATAATGCGCTTATCTTATAATAATTATAACTCTAAGCGCGCACTCACAACTCACGCACGCATGTGCACGCTTTAGACAATGACACATGTAACAATTACGCAAAAAATACATTCACTCAAATATACTCATACCACAAACAGACCAGACACTATATGCAAGAGACAGCTGGCGATGGGGTGCGTAGTGAGGTCATAGTGTTAGAACTGCTTGAAAAGGTAAGTTTTGAGGGCAGACTGGAAGGAGGTGGGAGAGGGTTTCTGACGGAGAGAGAGTGGAAGAGTGTTCCAGATGGATGGGCCGTAGACAGAGAAGGAGCGGGACCCGAACGTGCTGAGTTTGGAGCGAGGAATGCGGAGGCGGAGAGGGTCGGAGGCAGAGCGAAGAGAGCGAGAGGGAATGTATGGGTGAAGTAAGTCAGAGAGATAGAGAGGAGCGGAGTTGTTGAGGGACTTGTAGCAGAGAGACAAGGTCTTGTATTGAATGCGTTGGGAGATGGGAAGCCAGTGTAGGGCTTTGAGCAAGGGAGTGACGTGGTCATGTTCTACTGATAATAAATCACGCGCAAACTCCACAACTTCTACCTCACACCTCACAACATTTAGTTTCAACGTTAAAACAAATTCTGAACCAACCCATTTGAGATAAGGGTGAGGAAGGGGAGGGATGTTAGGATGCGAGCGGTGGTGGGTGAGGGAGACAGATGATATGGGTACAACGAATTGTGAAAAGCCTTTAAATCTGAAAGTCTATCGATCTTGTTTTTTGTTTCAACATGTGTATAGTTTTAACAGGCTGACACACATTCACTTTGTCTCCCTTTCTCCCCTCGCCTCACCCTTCTCTACAAGCCCCAACGCATCTGATCCCTTATATCAGCACTTTGTAGCCGATTTCCTTACTCCGATTACAGAGAGATGAGATGGTAACAATGAGATGCAGAATGTAGCATTAGAGAAGGTGAACACGATCAGGGGGATTAGTGACGCTACAATGTCACCGGGTTATCCTTAGCAAAACTACACGGGGATCCTGCATCACGCCAAGAGAACGGGAGTTGAAACGATCATTTTGCACAAATACAATACTCTCACTTTGTCTCTGTCTCTGTCTCTGTCTCTGTCTCTGTCTCTCTCTCTCTGTCTCTCTCTCTCTCACATGAAAGGGGCTGTGGGTGGGGGATTAATTGTAGAAGACAAAATGGCCTCGGAAAGGATAACAACAACAAACAAAAAACAAGACCACGTAGATGATGACACACTTAGAAATATAAAGGAGGACATTAAGAGAGGGAAACGACTGTCCATCAGAAGGGAAAGGAGGAGGGGAAAGAGCTCTGCAAATTATCCGGTATGGTGGATGCTGAAGTGATGTTGTTTTTGCCCCATGCCCCGCCATGTTGCCACCGTTCCATCAAGGGAAGCAATCAGACAGTCGTTTTGTGAGGTCGTTTAGAGTTAACCCACCATTTCGAGTTGCATCTTTCTATCACCGCGCTGTTTTCGCCACATGTTCGTTGTAAAAGTGAGCCTGCTGGGGTCATTTTTCAAACGTCTACACTAGATCATTGAGACTGTAAATCCCCATTATTGAGGTCACAGCTCTGTGATTGGCGTACACGCAACTTAAAACGTCACTACGGTCCCTGATAACGTCACGGGCTTCGCTATCAAAGGGGTCACCAATGCAGTCACTTAGCGTCACTACAGACTGCAGGCACAGCATTATTCTTCTTGGCTAATCCACCGCAACACATTGCGGCTTGTTGGTCACGTTCCGTCTTTGTTTCTGATTCTTCTTGGGTCCGTACAAACCATGCATTTACTGCAATAGAAGATAAGAATACCTTTTGCACCCTCGGACACGATGCAAATAATTTAAATTCGACACACACACAAATTATGAATATATTAGGAAATGGCCATCTCTAATTAGCATGCACTGGACATTTTATTTTATTTTAGTTTTTTAATTTTGCAAATTTAATCTAGACATCAGACACATTTCAAACTATGCTCAGAATTGCAATTCGAGTGGAAATGTGATGCAAACCTTTTGTCAGAAAGCACACAAACACGCAGAAAGTCATCCTACAGACACCGAGGTAATCATTTTTAATCTTCCCTCCCTCATTTCTTTTCTGCTACCAAACACACATTTTCTACGTCAAATTCGAGCGTGTGTGTGTGTGTGTGTGAGAGAGAGAGAGAGAGAGAGAGAGAGAGAGAGAGAGAGAGCGCACGTGCATGTGAGTGAGTGTATTTGAGTGCGTGTTTTCTGATGGTAGTGTTGTGGTTTATAGGCAGGTATGTGGGGTTGGAAGGGTTAGGGGTTTGTGGGGGAGGGGGATAGTTTATGTGTGTATGTGTGTTTGTTGGTGTGTGTGTGTGTGTGTGTGTGTGTGTGTGTAGGTGTGTGTGTGTGTGTGTGAAGAGATCGTACAGATGAGTTGATTCCATCACAATTTTCATTGCGATACCTCATTAATAAAAGGTTATTCTTTGGGAACGATAAAGAAGAAGAAGAAGAAGAAGAAGAAGAAGAAGAAGAAGAAGAAGAAGAAGAAGAAGAAGAAGAAGAAGAAGAAGAAGAAGAAGAAGAAGAAGAAGAAGAAGAATCGCGTTACTTCACTCTTCTCTGTTCGAAAGTGTCTTATTCTTGCGGGTATTATAATTATTTGGTCTAATTAAGCAGACTTACCCGTGGTGTTATAAGTTGTAAGCGATCACGTGCCGAGCAGCTGATCAACTGTGAAGTGGCTGTTAATGTCAGACAATTAACACACTCCTGTCGAACACACGTGTCAGTGTTTGTCTACAATTGGGGGTTGGGAGGGTTAGAGTACTAGTGATGTAGACCCAGTGTCTCCTACAGGATCTAGTGCTACACAGGAACGACTCCTCTTCACTGGCCCCACTCCACTCCCATCCACACCTGAACACCAAATGGTTCCTCCTGATTTCAACTCAACATGTTCCTCTGTATCGCAAGAAGCTATACAGGATGCCCCATGCCTATACGAAGTACATCTTGCCTCAGATCCCTGGTCATAAACTTCCAAAGCCTCCACCCCAAAAAAAGCAGAATTGTTAACCCTGCTAAACACCGCTGACCCAGATATTGTGATGGGTACCGAAACTTGGCTCAAGCCTGAAAATACCAGCGCAGAATTCTTCCCACCAACCTACAACGTCTACAGAAAAGATCGTCCATCTGGTTATTGTGTTGTGCTCTTAGTAGTGAAAACCAGCCTGATCTTAAGTGAAATCCAACATGGATCATTGGCACACTCAATACTGGTCCAAATCGAAACACATAAAAAGAAAGAACCATTTATTGCTGGCGCCCTGTATCGCACACCATCGGAGACAAGCACCCAACAGATGGAAGAGATCCTGAAAATCTTTGACGCCATCAAGACCAACGGTGTTGTTTGGTTGGCGGGAGACCTTAACTTGTCTGACATAGACTGGGAGAACCTAAGGATAAAATGAAATCAGTACCCGTTGAGCATCACCAAAGCCTTTTTGGACACATTAAATCACTTAGGTCTTCACCAAATTAACAATAGACCTACTCGAGTTGAGAACATCCGATACATTTTCCCCACAAGCCGCCAGGGCCTTATAACAAAGAGCACCACTGTAACTCCACATAGTGACCACGACACTGTCTTAACCGACAGCCGCATCTGTGCGACCAGAACTAAGCCTGTGGTGAGGAAAGTCCTGTTGTGCTGGAGTACTACGGCATCCGAGGCAAGACGAGAGATTGGATTGCTTGCTTTCTGTCCAATCACACACAGCAGGCGGTTGTTGCAGGCACAAAGTCGAATGTGGAATCAGTCCTCTCTGGTGTCCCGCAGGGCTCCGTTGTTTGGCCAACCATCTTCCTGATCTTCATCAACAATATTGCTGATGGTATCCATTCTAGAATTAGACTCTTTGCTGATGACACTCTCTTTTATTCCTATATCTAAAACCAGGCTGATGTCCAGTGGTTGCAGGAAGACCTCGACAAGTAGGCAGCATGAGAACATAGATGGCAGATGGCTTTCAACGTAGATAAAAGCAATGTCCTCTTTGTCACCAGAAAACGCCAAAGAGTCCCCTCAGCGTATTACCTTCATGGACAGCAACTTGCCAGCGTTCTAATTGCAAAGTACCTTGGGGTCGAACTGACTGAGGACCTGCACTGGCGCAAACACTTCGACTCAACAACAGCCAAAGCCAACAGGGCCTTCGCCTTCGCATGCTGAAAACTCAAGGGATGTCCAACATCGGTGCAAGATCAGTGATACAAGGGCTTGGTTCGACCCGTACTAGAATATGCTTCAGTGGTATGGGACCCACAGCAACAAAACCTACAAGGCACCCTTGAGTCCGTACAATGCCGTGCCGCAAGCAGGATCCTCAACAACTACAGTAGAACCGCCAATGCCACTGCTATGGTCAGGAACCTTGATTTGGAACAGCTTCAGCTCCGCAGAACAGTTGACAAGGCGTGCATGATGTACAAAATCCTGCATGGCCTTGTTGACATCGTTCCACCTCCTGGGTTGTGCCAGCCAGTTTCTCGCTCTACCAGAGGCAGAAGCTCCAACTGCAGAACCGATACCCATCTGCACTCGTTCTTCCCCTCGGCAACCAGAGTGTGGAACAATCTAAATGATGTCAGCGCTTCCACTCTGCCAGCATTCAGAACGGCTAAGGGCCAACTAGTATCCAGTGACCATCGGACCTGGTATACAGTTTTAAATTTAAACTCTCAAATGACACCAAACTGGTTCGCTCAGCTTAACGACTGAGGCCGGCCATGCGCACCCCCAAAACTGTGGAGTTGTTTCTCCGCCTTGGCGGAGTATCCACAGTATCCTGATGAAGAAGACAATTTGGAACGCAATCAGCGGTTGGCCGGCGAATGAAACTCTCACATGGAATGAAATTCATAATATTGCCCCTATTAAGAACGGAAGAAGCGTTTTATGATACATCCACCACTAGGAAACAACGCAGCGATCACAAAAATGTTGGCAGAATTTCTCTCAAAATTATGCAAACACATAGTTCGAGAGAAAATTAGGCAGACTTTCTCCGACTGTGTACATTCCCATAGATCCATCCTCAGATTATGAAAGTTACTACAACAAATTAAAAGAAAGAGTGAGAAAACAAGTTCATAAAATTAGGCAGACTTTTATTTCATACATTATTACATAAAATTAGGCAGACTTTTATTTCATACATTATTAAGCCTACATAAAACTAGGCAGACTTTTATCTCATACATTATTACATAACATTAGGCAGACTTTTATCTCATACATTATTACATAACATTAGGCAGACTTTTATCTCATACATTATTACATAACATTAGGCAGACTTTTATCTCATACATTATTACATAACATTAGGCAGACTTTTATCTCATACATTATTACATAACATTAGGCAGACTTTTATCTCATACATTATTACATAACATTAGGCAGACTTTTATCTCATACATTATTACATAACATTAGGCAGACTTTTATCTCATACGTACATTATATGGATCTGAAGGTCCCGGGTTCAAGCCCTGGCCGGGCCATTGTGTTGTGTCCCTGGGAAAGACACTTTACTCCTGTTTTCCTACTCCTTCGGATGAGAGTATAAACCGAGGTCTAGTCTGTGTCGCATGCATTCCATCATAACGGACTTTAAAGATCCTGACGCTCATGTCCTAGACGAGTGAGTGCCGGTAACAAGAACACACCCAGCATGCACTTGGTCCTTCTCCCCCATCCCTGGCTGCCCAGGATTGTGCTCAGTTGTCCGGGCGTCAGACCATGCGCCCAAAGGCTGCGGGTGGGCGTCTCGGGCGGTTTGAGTAAGATCCTGTATCGGCCAGCGCCTTGATCCTTAAGCTAAGGCGCCTTACAAATGACGACGAACATTATTATTACATAAAATTAGGCAGACTTTTATCTCATACATTATTACATAACATTAGGCAGGATTCCTCTAAATCCGCGAAACTCCCGTTGATTGCCAGATTATATAATATTATTACAGCAACAGAAACAGAAGGAAAAAAAGAGGAGAAAAGGGGTAGAAAAAACAATTACAGAATATGAGACAAAATCTCTCTCAGTCTCAGTGCTATGACCGTAGATCATCAAATCCTATCAATGTAAGACCACACCTTAAGAGCCGTATGTATCATTGTGTTCGTGTCAACAATGTTGTTGGTCTTGCGTGGCCGCGGTGTTTGCTTTTAAGGAAAGCATTTTGGCACACATCCGTCTGCATCCATCCGTATTTAACTGAACAGGTTGCACTTCCCCATACTGTGTAAGGCAGCGAAAGGCTTTAGATGCAAATTAAATTAAATTAATTAAATTATGAATTACATTATGTTAAGTGAAATGAATAAATTAATTTTAAAGTTAAAAACAAATGCAAGTTATATTCATTAAATTATATTAAACAAACTTAAATTAATTACATTAAAAAAGTATGTTATAAAGATGAAATTAAATTAATAAAATAAAGTCAAATAATTTCACATTAAAAATAATTGAGTAACGTTAAAATGAAAACAAATGTAATAAATTAAATTAAATTGAAAGACAGAATTGTATTTGGATAGGACCGTCAATAAACACCGAATTACGATTTCATCCAGCCAGCTGTGAATGGGTGTATGTACTTGGCTAACGTGGCAATCAAGAGAGGTCAGTCAGTGAGAGTAAGGAATACGCAAAGAAGTCTCCCTTGTATTCCCAGCGGAACGTGAAAGAACTCGATCATTCTGTCAAAAAGGGCAGGAGACGAATTCAAATAAAACGCGCACATACATTTAGATGGTTAGCGGCTCCCAGTGTCCACGCATGGCGCTTGACAGTGCGCTTGATGCCCAAAGCTGGCACCTTAACGCGGCTTGAGTTAGATCCTGGTGTTTTTTTGTCCGTCCATGAGCAGCTCTTTGAGCTGGTAAGTGTGTTACATATTAGGAACGATTCGTTCCATTTTATTGTAATTTTAAGATTTTTGATCAGGTTGTTTTTCTTTTTTAGTTTGTTTGCGGAAGGTGTCACACAGTTGCCTTGAATTATCCCTTCCCAATACTTTGTCACTTGTCCCTATACGCAGCACCTTTGCTCCTTGGTGGTCTTGGCCATTCCGAGTGGCGCGTGCCGGGACGTAAAACTCGCGTCACATCAAAGCTATAATGACGTCGAAGATGATGATGAACTGATCGAAAGCCAGGTGGGGTGGGCGGTGACGGTGCACATAATATTGCGGTTGATGACTGTCACACGGATGATCTATCTCGTGAGGGTTTGAAATTAGGTGGAATTTTCGCACACGCGCGCATATACGCGCATACACACACACACACGCACACACACACACACACACACCTTTCTTCCCTTCATCCCCCGACCACTCCCGCCCTCATTCTCCCCACCCACACATCTTTTCCTACTCATTACCGCGTTTATAGTGAATGAACAATCATTTAACGTCTACACCTACCATTGGCGATATATCCCCGTGGGTGGGTGGGGTTTCGGGTTTCCGTATAAATAGTATCCCAATTTCTGGAATTGTCCCACTGTCTTCTGTCTTTCTCTCTTGCTCTTTTTCATTTCCTGCTCTGTTCTATCAATCTGCTATACTATCTTCTTCTTCGCTTGACAGTCATCTACCTTTTTTTTCTTGATAAAACTCCTCCGGGATGTACTATTATGATGTTTATGTATTTAGGTATAATAGGTATTTTTTTATGTTTTGTTTTTGTTGATTTTTATATGTATTTTTTGTATTCTATTTTGTTTTTTTAAACGGGGGGGAGACTAATAGTTTTAACCTTCAGGGCGTCCTGCGTGGAGTGCTTTATTGTCTTTATTTGCTGGTGGAGACTAGCTTTTTTACTTTTACCACTAGTTTGTTTCAGCAATCTTTTTTATGCGGATCAGAATGGGATGGGGAGACGGTGATAAACCGTCCTAGAGAAGAGGGGTGAGGATCTAAATCAACACTGAACTACCAGAACAATCGTAATGTTAAGATGGACAGTTGTTTTTTTAAATGGCCACTTTTATCTCGCCCACCACGGGATTCGAACCTGTGTTGAATTTAGAATTCACTGTATATAATAATATACTCCACTCTCATCCGAGTCGTGTTTCCTTAGCGTATTGTACAGTAAGATCGTAATCTACCCCCATGCAAAATGTGTTCATCAAAATACATGAAAAACCTAATTCAAACTTCGCAAGGAAAAAAATAAAATAAACAATAAATACAAAAATTAAGGACTATATCAGAAAATAAATGCCTTGGCAGTGTGAAAGTGAAAGACCTTTCTGGCTACAATTTATTCTTAGGTGAGTAGATAAGACTTTACGCCGCACCTGCATCTGAAGAAACTAGCCTCTATAGTGAAGGCCTTACCCACCCACCCCAAAAGCCTGAGGATCTCATCTTTGATATGATGATGATAATCATTATTGTCAGGGTGGCGACGTGGTGATCGTCCTTAACGCTGATGCAATAGGACGTTAAGCTTCGTTGTTCCTCCTCCTCCCCAAAAGCCTGCAGTTTTATCCTTTTAATCCCAACCCTCAGCCCCGAAAATCTGCAAAATAGGTGAATATCTACCGGTGAATCCTTACACGTTACACTTACAGTGCGCGATGAAACTTCTGTAACTAACAAAATGAGACCATACAAAGCTAACAAGCAAAGCAGGTAAGCGTACACATAAAAACGCACCACATAAAAAGGTTTTCTATATATATCATGTATTTCCTAACAAGTTTCTTCAGGCGTTAAATGCCAAGTGAATTTTTTTTAAATGCCAATATCACAAGCACTGTAGGTAACGAAGGATAATTATCGGCAGGTAAAGCCAAAGAACTGCTAATTGTTATAATGTGTTGTTATACCAATACAGTGTTTCAGGCATTAAAAAGAACAACAAACAAACACATTATTTTCTTCTAACTTCTATTTACAAATTGTCACCCCACACATGATATATTAGTTTTAATTCGGCCTTGTGCATCCCTTTCCTCACCACTCTCAATCACAGTCGGTTGGCTCATCAAGCTAAAAGACAGAATGGAGGTGGAAAAAACATAAACAGGTGAGCCTTCATAACTAGGCATAGGCTTGATTAATTTTTCCACTTCATCCAATGACCTGCCCCAATCCATTTAATTTTCACACGTCAGCAACCTCGCATGGTGAATGCAGCCCTACTGCTTCAGGTACGAGGGCGCCTGCCCGTGCTATCGTTTATACCTGAAGCGTAACTAAGCCATCATACATCGTAGATGAGCCTTCGAAGATTACTCCCTCTTCTTTGATAGGGGAGCACATATATACGAGAGACTTATCGGCTCATTTACACTGAATGACTCAAACTAAAAGTGAACCCGAGGTCTACATCAAAACTGCGGGGAATGAAACTTATGCAATATGGCTACCAGAATTAGGTCTATTGGCTAAATATATATTATATATTCATCCCGTGTATGAGCGTATGTGTGTGTATGTATGTGTTATGAGTGCGTGATTGTGTAAATTCGTGAGTGTTTGTGTGTGCGCGAGTATGTGTGTAGTGCATGTGTGTGTGTGTGATAATTATATATATATATATATATATATATATATATATATATATATATATATATATATATATATATATATATATATATATATATATATATATATATATATATATATATATATATATATATATATATACACGCTCAAGTGTACGTGCGTGTGAGCATGCGTGTATGCATCTGCTTGCCTCCATAATAACCTAACTCATTTGTCGCTAGCTCATTTCATTTGTCGCTAGCTCAACGTCGTGGACTACCAAGAAGAATAATTATGCCGGTCCTTTCCGTGATGAGCTAAAAACCAGACAGTTGGTTTTCAATGTGGCCACTTGCAACCGTGAAATGTGCGAACTGTTGCAACCAATAAAATTCGTCCCTGACATCAACCAGGTCACGTGCTTGCCGCACTTTACGACAACCGTGCACCGAACCGCAGACAGCAATCTGTTTTTTTACGACAATCTTTACGACGGTCTGTCCATATGTTAGCTAGCAAGAAATAAATTAGAGCTTCAGAGAGTACATCAAGTGATTATCCATAAGTCATAATCCTAATTTATGTCCTCAAAGCTTGCGAAGTCTACATTTTTTAATGTCATTACGTGTTACATTTATATGCATAGGCTAGTATCACAACAGCAAACATAATGCTAAAAACAAACACCTGCTGTCTTAATTTTCTTAGAAAACTAAACGTTTTCTAAGACCTCCGTCTATAAAGACTAAATCAAATGATTCGTAATTCTGTCTTCAAAGCAGAAAGGCCCTAACTGCTCCAACATTTTACACAATATTTGTTGCCTCTATTTTAACTGTGGTATCTTATTTGACAAGGTGTGTAAGTCTACCTACACCAGACTCACAAGACATTATGTTAAAACTGCATGCTCTGTTCAATATGATTTTTCCTAAACAACTAGCAAATCCGGCGAATCATAACTCAGTCCTCAAGCCTTGTTAATACTACCTCCATTACCTGTGCTTCGTCTAATGGGAATACAGGTGTATATCTCTATACAAAACATAATAATAACGTTAGACTATACTGTCATTTTTGTTTATGTGTGTATGGAAACATGCAAAGATTACTATGTAAACCACACCACCACTCCACATTAAACCCACACTCAATGGAGGGAAGAAGAAGGTAGAAAAAGAACAACAACAACAAAAACAAGAACGAGAGAGAGAGAGAGAGAGAGAGAGAGAGAGAGAGAGAGAGAGAGAGAGAGAGAGAGAAATACATGCATGTGTGTGTGTGTGTGTTTGTTTTGTGTGTGTATGTGTGTTTTTGTTTTATGTGTGTGTGTGTGGGTGTGTGTGAGTGTGTGTGTGTGTGTGTTCTTGCTTAAAAGGCCCCAGTTCGAAGGTTTTGTTCACTTTTGGCAAAAACGGGTTTACCCTAAAATTCGCATTGTTTCTCTATTAAACAACGATAAAGTGGGCTTTCGTTGCTCAAACCAATCGCTAAAGTTTGAACTTTCCATTTCCGTTCTGACAGGGAGTTATTTCCCCTGTTTTAACGGTACAGCCTTGTGATCTTTGACCCTATTACTGAGAGAACCACGCGGCTGGAAGTGTGCGTTTTTGGGTGTCTGGGGTAGGTTAGGGTTAGAGTCTATTTTATCAACCTAAAACGAAAAACCTTAGGAGCAAAGGTTTTTTAACGGTGTCTTTCTTTTACGGACTTCGAAAGCTGCTATTTTTAGCTCAAGAATGTTGGCTGGCTAGCCAACGATTGTTGCTATTAATAGGCACGTTAACTTCGGAATTCATTTATTTTAAAAAGAACAATAACTTGGGAACAGTTACTTATTGTTGTAAGTTTATTTCTTCAGTAGGACAACACTCACTGTCAATGGTGAAAGGATCTTTCGAAGGGGGCGTGGTCAACGTGGGTGCATTTAAATTATGTTCATTACGATAATTGACTGACATATCTCCCCATCCATCTCACAACTAAAAGGGCAAAGCCCATATACTGACTCATATGCTCCTTATGGAACTTGCAATATGTACAATGAAAATGAGTGCCCAGAAGGGGAAAAAAACCGAAATGAAACGGTAGAATTGAAATGCAAAGCAGAGAGATTCCTGGTCTATGATGCAAAGTCATAACGACTTTGATCTTTCGATGCTCTTGATCTTGACCTCCGGCTCCAAATACACTCATGTACGATCAAAACAACTACAGCAAAAGCTGTATTATGTCCACACAAAACAACTCAGAAAACCAATGACCTTGGAATGACCTTGACCTTCAGGTGACCTCTCATGTCATATATGATCGAATAACCCAAGATTTTAAATATAGATAATTTCCTCTATATGATTCCTATCCTATCCTATCCTGTCCCATAACCCGAAGGTCGTAGGGGCACCACAGATGATCGCCCAACCAGCATACTCCATCTTTCTCTGTCCTCAGCAGCCCTCATGGCTTCGCTCAGTGTCAAACCAGTCCATTCTCGAATGTTGTCCTCCCACCTCTTTTTCGGTCTCCCCCTTCTTCTACCTCCTTGCACTGTGACTTGCAGAATGGTCTTTGCAAGGCCTGATGATCTGGTGACGTGGCCATACCATCGGAGTTTCCGTTTCTTCACCACAATATGATTACCAATTTTAAAACGTTTTTGCAAGGCGTAAAATGACACCTTCAAGATCAACGCAAAAACTGAACGGATCAATATATCACCTCTCAATACAAAAAGTTTGGACTTTATATCGCTCATAGTTTATGGTCAAGGTCACCTCAAAAGTACCTATACGAACTTACTTTGGACAGCTACAGTGACCTTTACCTTGAGAGAAATTGACCAAATTGGCATAGGATGTGTGTCTCATTGATGTCTATCATGCATCAAAGAATCATAAGTTCAATGTTAATAACTTTGGGGGAAAAGTATATCCTATCCTATCCTATCCTATCCCATAATTCGGAGGTCGTAGGGGCACCACAGATGATCGTTTAACCAGCGTACTCCATCTTTCCCTGTCCTCAGCAACCCTGATTGTTTCGCTGTTGTTGACATGATAAGTATCATAACTAAGTGAAATATTTTTTTTCCTGATTGGAATTGAACCTACATCCTTCGACATTAGGAACACACGCTCTACATCTGCGCTAACAGGCCACCCAAATCTGTATTACACAAACACACAAACATACACCCACACACACAACCGTGTAAAAACGCCGTTGTGGTGACTTTCATGAAACTCTACATACGTTACTTTGACATTTTTACAAATGTGTTCATTTTTTAAAGCTATCCCAAACCCTAACCCTAACTCTAAACCTAACCCTTAACCTAACCCTAAGCCTAACACAGCCCTAACCCTAACGGAACACTGTTTTGACGTCAAAATAACGGCGCCGTCAAAAGAAAGTACGTAGAGTTTCAAGTGTATGTCAGAGTAAAGTCGTTACTACCTAGCCACACAGCTGAGGTTACACAGTATTATCATGACTTTCCCGAAACGCCACCTACGTTGTGCTGACAATGGGTCATATTTCGTCCCCATTTTTAAGTACTTTGAAGTGTTCGACCCTAACCCTAACCCTAACCATAACCCTAACCCAGCCCTGGATCATTGTTCTGATGTCAAAACAAGTAGGCATGTCAATACAAGTTATGTAGATGTTCACTGATTTGTCCAGATAACATTGTGTAAACAAGGACACACTCGCACGCAAACACACACTGAGGATACCTATTTTATTCCAATCGGTATAAATGCTAAAAAAAAAAGTCAGATTTAGACAAATAATAATACGAATAATTAAGTTTGTAGAATATAAATAATTTAGTTCGCCCCCCCCCCCCTTTCCGCTTCCTACTCTTATTTCAATAGCATCAATGTCTTTCTTCTTGTGAACGTTATCATCGCGCTGGTTTTTTAAATCCTGATAGCATGAGCTTCCTGAAACTCCTAAGAGTTAAACTTCCTGATCCCAAAATTGTTTGTTGTTGTAAAATGAAGATGCTAATTTGTCTAATGTACACAAAGTTTAAAACTTCCATATAGGTTTATACACTCCTTCCTCCCTGCTAACTCTCCCTCCCCTCCCTCCACCCCATACCACCTCCGATCATTTCTCCTCCATTCCTAAAATATCAAAGACATCGAGCCCATATTTAAATTGAGAACTCCTTAAATTAGAGTATACAGGGGCCGGGTAGCTCAGTTGGTAAGAGCGTCTTGCTAGTAATCGAAAGGTCGCTGGTTCGAATCCCGGATTGGTCAACGTGTGATCATATTATTTTCCCCTTTACCAACAACTGGCCCGCTGGTGTCAGTATAAATCGGTCCAGTAGTCACCTATATGCGAAAGGGTCGTGTGACTATAATCTACAAACAAACAAATTAGAGTATTTATTATTTTATTTCATCAACTGTGTGCCAAAGCAGAATTTCATAATTTCAGAGAACCACACAAAAGTGAAGAGTGGTTGAACAACACGTTTGCCCTCTTCAGTTAATCTAATGTTTAATGTAAGGTTTAACGTCTACACCCACCATTGGCGATATGGCAGACGGCAATAACCATCCCAGGGAACAAGGTGTAGTGACCTAAATCAACACTGAACCACTAAAGCAATCCTACAGTGAAAAATGGCCACTTTTTATTTAACCCACCACGGGATTCGAACCTGGGTCATCGATGTGCCAGGCGAACGCTCTACCACTTGAGCTATGGTGGTGAGACTAAACTGCCTATTCCCAAACGCCCAACATAACGGGACCAGGCAACAACCAATAGCAGCACGGCACTGGACGCCCCATTGACAAGAGGAGGAGCTTAGACTCCCTTTAACAATAGAGGGAACGCGACAGTCACGGTGGGGTGGGGTCTTGTCGCACGAGCGTCCCATGCACGCGCTGGAGACAAGGAAGCGCCAAAAGCGATTGGTCCAGGCGGTGGAGCTGAAATTGGCTCGCACGCGCTATAAAGAGCGTGTTACGCACGCGCTGCAACGTCAAATGTCGGCGGGTGGCGCGTGCAAGAAGGTTCATAGAAATTGATGACTTGATTCCCTCGATTCAGTCAGGTCTGTGGGTTGGAACGGTACTGTGAAAAGACATCGTGGTTGAGGTAGCTGCCGTATTGGATTAGCTACCCTTACAGACGGCTCTCTTTCTCGTGTATGGTAAGTCTCAGTTTGTTGTTACGATAAATTATGTTAACATATGGTCAGTATGCTGGCTGTTGTTTTGTTTCGTGGAAATTGAGAGTAGGTGGCCTTAGATGCGCGATGATACCTTTCTATCATAGTTTTTACCTCAGTTTCTTTATTCTGTTGGAAATATCTTACAATATTGTGCGAAGCGATTCATGTAAAATTAAATATTCATTGTCTTTCTTGTTTTCCGTTTTAATAACAATCATACTTTTTATTTAAAGAGTTGTGTGCACAATGGTATATAATACGAAAACGGTGAATGTGGGTGGGTGGATGGAGTGTAGGTGGGGGCAGGGGGAGGGACATAATCACTTTGCTAAAGAGCCAGCAGAGTGATAACAGTTGTTTTGCCGGAAACTGAACCGACATTGTTGGTATTGGAGAAAGAGAGGGAGAGGGGAGAGAGAGAGAGAGAGAGAGAGAGAGAGAGAGAGAGAGAGAGAGAGAGAGAGAGAGAGAGAGAGAGAGAGAGAGAGAGAGAGAGAACGAACACAAATTTAATTCCTGAAGGCATTGGCCTTTAGAAAAATTGTCATACTACAGTACATGGAAAACAATAAAAGCAAAACCGAATGCAAAAGTCCAAGGTCATGGCGACGATAAAACCATCCGCGTCTCCTGTTCCTGAAAATGAGTGTCATAGTTATGGTAGCTTAATGTTTACATACAACTTTCTACAAAATATATTATGGTCTATAAATTTTTTCTGTCTCACTGAGCAGTTCATGTTTGTACATACTGGTCCATCATTCTTTGTTTCAACATTGAAACAAAAGCAGATTCACATCCTACGCCCTTCCACGCATATCCAAACAAAGTGTGCTTAACTATTGTTTCCAAGCATGCTTTGCATCTATCGTCCATACTTAAAAGCATGGAATAAGCTTGCTTTGGAAGCCTTGATCCATCCATTTGCATCAACTTTAACCAGTACTTGATGCATCGAACTGCACTATTGATATACAAAGGGTATCTCCCCAGTTCAGCATAGGCCTACGCAAATCTGTTTGGCACTTTCAGAGGTACTCTAAGAAAACGCTTGCAAGCTAATGACTGGACTTTTTCAATACTGTCCAGTCTATTCAAACCCCACATTTCAGAGGCATGCCCAGAGAGAGAGAGAGAGAGAGAGAGAGAGAGAGAGAGAGAGAGAGAGAGAGAGAGAGAGAGAGAGAGAGAGAGAGAGAGAGACGGATAGACAGACAGAAAAACAGAAACAGAGACAGACAGTGAGACAGAAAATAAACCAGACATGGACATTTAGGTTGATACAGAGAGAAACTTAAGCAGAGAGAAACTTAAGCAGAGAGAAATTTAAACAGAGAGAAACTTAAACAGAGAGAAACTTAAGCAGAGAGAAACTTAAACAGAGAGAAACTTAAGCAGAGAGAAACTTAAGCAGAGAGAAACTTAAGCAGAGAGAAACTTAAACAGAGAGAAACTTAAACAGAGAGAAACTTAAACAGAGAGAAACTTAAACAGAGAGAAAATAAACCAGACATGGACATTTAGGTTGATACAGAGAGAAACTTAAGCAGAGAGAAACTTAAGCAGAGAGAAACTTAAGCAGAGAGAAACTTAAACAGGCAGAAAATAAACCAGACATGGACATTTAAGTTAATATTCGATGATAATGTAAGGTGGCCCTGTAGCCCAGATTTTAACAGTATAATAATGTGTTTCCGGCTGTTGTTATTGCTGTGGTAATCATACCCCCACTACACTACAGTATCTTTCATTTTCATTTGTCTCGCTACATACCCCTTCTTCGCTATCACAGTGCCCATCTACCTCCCCAAAAATAAAACATCAAAGATAGTAGACTACGCATTAAAACAATAACAAGAACAATAACAACAGAGAACTTGTTTGACGTTGTGCTCGAATTACATCTGGCACCAGTACTAGTTTCCATCTTAAAGCAACACGTATAGAAGGTCTTGTAATAGTTTATCAACAAAGACAATCAGCCATGTGGAGTAGGAGTCATCATCCAATCGTACGGTACAGCAATTTAGTTACTAGTTAAGCCTCAGTTCAAGCATAAAGAGCAATATATAGATGCACGATTCTACAAGCGAACGCGTTACATCGACTTACCACGATGAAGCTCATTTTAAAGCGGTCGTAAGTACTGTACTAAGAGTGAGTCTTATTTCCTTCATCCTCTTACAGAGGTGAGGCTGATTCTCCAGTCGGATAACAGGTTTCCCTTATTTGCACCCGAGCATGTCTGTAAAACTTAAAGCTGTGCGCTGTGCAAGCAGATGATTGAATTTAGAGGAATTGCCGAGAGAGACGTAAGATGCCTTATGTTATTTCAGGATCTTATAAGGATGAGAACCTTTCATCATAGTCATTCACGGTTCACACATTACCCTCTCTTTTTTGTAAATTATGTATAGGGTTCCGTTCTGTTTGTGTTCAATCCCTGGTGTAATTCATGGTCAAAGCTTGGTCAATTTGGAGTTGAAGTTTTGATCCGATCTTTGGGACTTTGTGTTTTGGATCATGTTTGTAACTCGCGGGTTAATTAGGGTCTTGGTGGCTCAAAAACCAGTCGCTTGTCATCACTCTTCCCAAAAACAGTAACCTTCAGGAGTGTGAAAATTTCCGCACCCTCAGCCTCCTCAGCCATCCCAGCAAGGTCCTCCGGAAAATAATACTCAACAGGTTGAAACCACAAGCTGAACAAATCATAGCTGAAGAACAAGCAGGATTCAGGGCAGGGCGAAGTACCACTGAACAGATTTTCAACATCAGAATAATCTGCGGGAAATACCTACAGCACCACCAACATCTATATTATGTGTTCAAGACTTCAAGAAAAGCGTTTGACCCAGTCCGGCATGCAGCTCGGTGGCCAACCATGAGAATGTACAACATCAGCCTTAAAATTATTAAAGTCATCAAAAACCTGTATGACAAGACTACCAGTGCGGTTCTCCAAAAACAGCACCATCGGGAACTGGCTCAGAACAACAATCGGCGTGTGTCAAGGAAGCCTACTCTCTCGGACACTCTTCAGCATCTCCCCAAAGCGCATCATGTCAGATGCCCTTGCAGTTCACGAAGGCACAGTCAGCATAGGGGATACAGCAATCTACAACCTCCGTTTCGCTGCTGACACTGATGGATTGGCTGGAGAGGAACAAGAACTTGAACAGGCTTGGCACCACCTCCAGAGCCTATGGAATGAAAATAAGTGCAGAGAAGACCAAAATAATGACCACACGGACATCAAAGTCCAAGGCCATTCTTTCAAGACAGTGCTTAGCTTCAAATATTTAGGAGCCATTGTATCAGACAATGGGTCCAGGCAGGAAGTTTTCTCCAGGATCGCACAAACAACTGCTGCCCTGAAAATGTTGAAGCCCATTTGGAAAGACAGGACCATCATTCTACATTCCAAGGTAAGACTGCTGCGCTCCCTTGTCATCTCCATCTTCCTATACGCTTGCGAAACATAAACTCTCACAGAAGACCTACAACGAAGAATACAAAGCATGGAGATGAGGTGCTACAGAAGACTTCTTGGCATTTCCTATACCCAGCACATCACTAACGACCAAGTCCGACAGACCATCACACAAGCTATTGGACAACATGATGACATGCTCACAGTGGTGAAGAAACGGTAACTCCGATGGTATGGCCACGTCACCAGAGCATCACACCTGGCAAAGACCAGCCCTGCAAGGCACGGTGCAAAGAGGCAGAAGAAGAGGGAGACCGAAAAAGAGGTGTGGGAACAACATTCCAGAATGGACTGGTTTGGCATTAAACGAAGCCATGAGGGTTTGGAGTACGCTGGTTAAACGATCATCTGTGGTGCCCCAACGACTTTCGAGTTACGGGGTAGGATAGGATATAGGATAGGCTCAACAACATACACGTTTTGGTTTATGGGTTTATAAAGTATTCAGTGATGAGAGGAATGTGAAACTTGGTCACGCAAGGTGATGATGATTTAAAACGCACTCGCAAAACGGACATCGCGTGTAAACATGTTCGTTTAAGTTAGGTCATATCAATTTATAAAGTAAATTTAAATGTAAGGGAAGTATACCGAGTGGGCGACAGAGTGTTTACGTGTGCATAGTGCATTTTTATATTTTATTTCTTATGCAACTCAGGTTTGAATGTCTATAACGTATTTGAGCAATAGTTAATGCCTGTCATATTCTCTTGTAAGAGGTAAAACAGATGTATTGAATTGAATGATGATGATGATGATGAGGAGGAGGATGAGGAGGAGGAGGAGGATGATGATGATGATGATGATGATGATGATGATGATGATGATGATGATGATGATGATGATGATGATGACGATGATGGTGATGACGACGGTGATGACGATGATGATATTAACAGTTTGCTTACAGTAAGGAAAGCCTTATAATATGATCAAATCTTATAATACTGGAAATTTGAACTATTAGTTAAGTTCTCCTTCTTCTTTCTCCTTATCCGTCTGTTCCTCCTTCTTAGTCATCTTCTTAATTAACATTTTGCCTGCCCTCAGACTTTCAGTTCTTCACTTAAAAAAGACAAATAACAAGATAGCTAACCATTCAAATGTAAGTCCGTATAACACACACGCTGATCAGAAAGTATTTTCAAAAGTGGTAATTTTCGTATGCCTGTTCTGTCTCGGTATAATTTTACAGAAGCAAAATCACAACATGGGAAGATTGACGCTCTTTGGACAATCTTCAAGCCAAACTTGGTCAAAATCGGCTCCTACAATTCCGAGATATAGCCCTAGCGCAAAATGTGTTTAGAAAATGATGAACTTTAGCGACCTTGACCATTAACAAAGTGCAGATATGGTGTACGTTAAAGGCTGAGCAATAGTTTAAGTAGCTGTATAATAATAATAATAATAATAATAATAATAATAATAATAATAATAATAATAATAATAATAATAATAATAATAATAATAAGTACTCCCCCAGGAAGTTCCTTTGGGATATCCTAGAACTACTCTCCCTCACCCCCACCTCCTTTTCCTACAAGTACTCCCCCCCACCCTCACTTATGTTATATCGTTATGTTATATCAGTTTATAGTCCCCTCTCTTCCCGAAAAGGATCATCATTCAATGTTTATTTATGTACATGTATGGTTCTGTGTTTTCACAAGGGGGGAGTATTCCCCTTTGCATTGTTTAGTTAGCTTATGTCATGTCCGTGTTTTCACTAGGGGGAGTAAACCTACTTTTGGAATATCCCAGATATACTATACCTTCCCCACTTCTTTCTAGCATAAGGGAGCATTTCTATGAAACACAGCCCCCCTCAACCCCGCTTCCCAACCCTCTTCTCACATCTTTCTTGGCATTAGCCTTACAGTGGTGACCTCGTGGCGCAGTGGGTTAGTCGTCGGTTCCCAATGCCGAAGGTCGCGGGTTCGATTCTCGCAAGGGGCGAACGTATGTGACTTAGGTACGAGACTATTGAGGTCACCGAGGGTTTTCTCCGGGTAGTCCCGTTTCCTCCCTCCCTTCAATAATGGTATTGGATGCAGTCAATCTAAAAATGTCAAAACTAAAAAAAATTCGATTTCTTTTCCGACCTCTAATAGCGTTCTCCATGCCTTTACACCCCATGTTCGAGTGATAGATGTGTGTTTGTTGATGCGTGTGAGAGTGGGTGATACATGTGAGCGTGTGTATTAGTACAGGTCGCCACGCTTTGAGCCTGATTGACGATTTGGGAAAAGCGCATATGTAGCATCCATTATTATTATTATTACTTTTTAGGGTGTAGTATTTATGGGATGCTACACCGGCTGACCGACCAACGGACCGACACTGAATGATTGGACATGAGTTGCAGTACCTGTATACCAAATATTATGAAAATTGGTTCTGTCGGTGTAAGATATAGAGCAAAACGTGTTAGCAAGGAAATTTGCTTTTGAGGTAGAGCAAATGCGATGGTCCGGCATGGGCTGACCGCTATCCTCGGTAATGTTCCTATCACGTTTGGTCAAAACCTGTTCAGTTGTTTTTGAGATATAGCGTGCAACAGACCGAAGGACAGACTGATAAACATAGAGAACATTGTGATTCTCGATTATTTCAAAGTATTTCCAGATTTGTCTGGAAACAGGAAAAGAAAAAAACAACACAAAACCAACGGCCATATCACCAAGGAAACGGCAGGAAACGGCCATTAAGTTTCCTTATTTGGCAAATACTCAGTCAGTGGCGACAGCAAAACATCCGTAAGCCTTTTTTCAGTGCTTGTGATGGAGAGCATCACTTTTGTAGCAGTACTGCTCAGTTCACTGCACTACAATAAATATAGTAATGCCTGTGCACGTGCCTTTACACAAGCGTAAACAAAATGTATTCTCTTTATTTATTTTATTGTTCTTAGAAAGCGCTTTTCGACCTCAAGAGCTGCTCAAGGCGCTGGCCGATACAGGAGGTAACTTTAGCCGCCCTAGGCGCCAACATGCTGCATTAGGCTCATCGTCTGATGTCCAGGACAACTGCATGAGCATGATCTTGGGCGGCCGAGGATAGGGAGGGGTGGGTGGAGGGGGGAAAGAGAGAAGGACCTAGCGCTTGCTGGATGTGTTTATAAAGCTGGACCTCACCCGTCTGTAACATGAGCATCAGAATCTTTAAAGTCCGTGCGACGTAATTCGCATTGCATAGATTAGATCTCGTTTATATTATAATCCAAAAGATGTGTATTTTAATTAGTGACTTTGTTCATGTAAATTTTAATTAGTGACTTTGTTCATGTACATTTTAATTAGCGAATTTGTTCATGTACATTTTAATTTGTGATTTTGTTTATGTACGTTTTAATTTGGTAAAGAAATAGACTAGTTGCTATTTGGGTATGGAGGATATCCACAAACAAGTGATTGAAACATATTTGTTTTTTTCTAGATTGTTTCTGTCCCTATGATACCTTCTACATAATGTTTTTTTTTCTTTGCACATATTAAACTTAAGGTTATAATTAACTTCGTGAAAGTTACAATGTGCTAAAATGACAGTGCTCCTGAAAAAAAAAAGTAACTGAAACCTGACAATAAGGTACCTTTAATTATTTTTTGAAAGGTCTGATTGTGAAGAAAGTAGGTAATCCTGACCTTCGGATGAACCCCACCCTCCACCCTCCCACATACCCCAACCTCACCCTCCTACAATGTGCTAAGATCGTGACAAATGAATGGTTCGCAGGCAAATGTTGGGGGTTGTCACAATTAAAGAGCGAAACTCATAACAAGTCCAATCAATAACAACGCTATAGCTAGATTCAAAATATTTTTGGCATCAGAGGCATGGGGGTGTTTGGAATAAAGGGAGAACAGACTATGAAATAAGATTGAAAAAATAACAACAGCAACACACAGGCGGCGGAAGGTGCTCAGGATTGGGGGGGCACACACACATTTTATTCACTGACATCAGGACCGGACCTTGGAAAAGTCTAGGGAGAGGTTACAGATTCAGCGAAGGCGCGAAGCGCCGAGCCTTCTAGGGGGGTCCGGGGGCATGCTCCCCCGGAATTTTTTTTTTCAAGGATGCAAAATGGTGCAATCTGGTGCAATCTGAACCTTGAAAAAGCCATTTGTGATGGTCTGGGACTTTGAGCTTTTTGAACAATTGAACTGACAAACTCTGGGGTACAAAAATTATCCTCTGCCCCTCCCTTTAAAAAAAAAAAACACACACACACACAAACATTTATTTATCAGCAGAGATGTTTTGTATACTATTATTATTCACTACTTTTTGTTGATCGTTAACGGTATAAAGCTTTACCTTGTAGTTTATGAACATCACCGCCCTGCTTTCATTTAATTCAGTCTTGCTGCACTAGGTGCCTCGGCATTAGTACCATTTGTGAATTGTATCTTCTGGCAAAACAGTTCACTGCCTCTTTGAAGTCAATATCAACATCCCTGTGCACTTTCAGTAAAGCAAGTCCATTGAGTCTCTGTTGCCCCATTGTAGAGCGCAGGTAGTTTTTCAGGTTGCGCAACTGACTGTTTGAACGCTCACACTCGGCAGTAGTGACAGGCAGGGTGCAAAGGTTCTTTAGCATGATGAACAGGTTGGGATAAAAATCCCTGTCACAATGTTTCAGTGCTTCTGATGCCGTGGATGGGATGATAGCTGTCGCATTCTCAGCAGCACTTCGCCTTTTGCAAACCCACCGTTGGTATTCTGCATCAAGGGTAGCGTTGTTTGGCAGGTCAGACTCCCACAACATTGCCAATGTCTTCACCCCTTCTGGAACCTGCATGAAACCATCCTGGTTGTCTATTAAAGTGCTTGGCACCAGACAGAGATCCTAAAGTTAGCCGCCTTCCTGGTGTCACCCAGTGCATGTGGGAGGAGTTCTAGCTGAGTTTTGAGTCTGTCCAAGTCGATGTCAGCGGAATATGTATCTTTGATTTCTTGAGGAATTTCTGGTCTCTTCACTGCTGCTCCATCACTTAGAAGAACTTCAATTTTCCTTTGTAAGTCGAGAGCTATTTGATCAAACCGGCTCTTTAAATGTTCTTTGATGTTTTCAATGGCCTCACAGTATTGCTGTCTGTACTAAGCAGATGGACAAGAGTAGCTGTGACCCTGTGAGCCATCGTCCAGTCTTCGTGGAGGCTGCTTCTGTCTAGGAACGCAGGGCTCATCACACAAATTTGCAGCTTTCGTTGTGATGTCAGCAAAAAATGTCTCATAACAATCTTCATGCCGCATGCTTTCCAGTGTTCTCAGACACATGTCAGCAGCGTTTACTGCGTCATCACAAGTCGTTTGTTTTCTTTGAAGAACTGCCGCCAGCTCTTCAGTCACAGCAAGGATCTCATCTTTTAATCTTTTTGCAACTCCTGACTCATGACCCTGAAAATTACTCGCCCCGTCGTAGGCTTGGCCCCTGCAGTTTTGCACTGGCAAGTCAAGTCTGATCAAGCAGTCCTTCAGTGCTTTAAAAATGGTCTCAGCACAGGTATTGTTAACTTGCATCAGTCCAGAGAAAGGGGGGAAATATTGGTTTGAACCTCCAAATAGTGTTTTATGAGGGGCTGAATATTGGGGGGGCAAATGTATAGGTTTGCCCCCCCAATATTTTTCTAGGGGGGGCCAGTGCCCCCCTTGCCCCCCCGCTTCCGCCGCCTGTGCAACAGTATACAGAATAAAATATGCGCCCAAAGGCTGCTAGTGGGCGCCACGGGCGGCGTGAGTTAGATCCTGCAGTGACCAGCGCCTTGAGCAGATCTCGAGCTGGTAAAGCGCTATTTAAGAATGATACAATTGAAAACAATCGACTGACGTTACAAATTCTAGAGATATTGAAAGCTTACTACCTATAAGTCTAAATATTGTGAAGGTAAAGTTTAATATTGCGGCGCATTTATCTTATGAATGAAAACGAACCAATTAAACAGACAATAAACACAGAACAAATACTGACAAATACTTACGTTACAATAAATCCAGTGACACATAGTCGACAATTTCAAGAGAGAAAAAAAGTAAGCAAACACGGGAAGAAGAAGAAGAATGTTGAACTACTAAGGCATGATTGGAAACAATTTTAATCGATCTAAATTTCGATGATTTAGAATTATTTTTTACGTATAAAATCTATGGAGCAAAAGACAGAACAAGCTTGAAAAGAAATTTAAAAAAGCAAAAACAAATCAAGAAAAATAGAGATGGTTTAATGAAAGAAAACGTGACCAGGAAAAAAAAGGATCTAAAAGACGACAGAACAAAAAGAAAAAAATAGAAAAGGGTGATAAAGAGAAAAACAACAACACAAAGCAAAAGAAAGCAATAAACTAAAGAAAAAAAAGAAAGAAATGTTAAATGTCTATATTTTGAAAACCCCAATTGCGCAGTGCACTTTAAAAAAGTATTCCAGTTTCCTATTTACGGAAACTCCGCAACATTTTATAAAGGTTAAATGCACTTTTATTTTTATTTATTTTTTTTTTACCATTTATTTCTTTATTTATCTCTATGTATTTATTATTTTACTTTTGAAGTGGCATTACCGACCTCTAAAAATAATTAATTTTTTTTAACGCAAACATTAAATATTTGATAGGCGGGGTGCCGAAATTTAAACACAGGACAGATAATCACCCGATCCTTCACCACAGGCACTCGATCACACGTCAGAAAAACACAGGCACAGATAATCACACGACAGATAAACACATGGACTGATAATCACAGCGACAAATTAAAACAAGAATGTTAAACACGCGACGTATAATCACAACAAAATAACATTTAAAACTCACAACATTTAATGATTCAACAGCAACAAAGCAAAAGGTTGTTTTAAGGCCGACAGCAAAACCAGCGAGAGATGTTGAGAGGTAGCCATGATGATTATGTTCTTGATCTTTATTGCTGACGATTCGATCTCTTAATGTCTTCAAATGAGCATTACACTTGTAACTGATACATATTGCAACGCCAAAATATTTCTCCACTTTTTATTTCACGCACTTTATCATACTCAAAATTTCTGAATATTACTGTTGGACGTCCTTTTGTGGAAACACCAAACGTAGCAGAATTTGCGTGTGTCGCCATATCAACCATTAACCAGAAAAACAATATATTTCAGATTGAAATCTTTAACTTTTAACATTACTAACTCTACTAGAGTTCTACTATACTAGGTTTCATTGAACTATACTCACTTTCCTATCAGTTTAAATGTTGTGATTATATGTTGTGTGTTTTAAATTCTTGTGTTAATCTGTCGCTGTGATTATCTGTACATATAGTTATCTATCGTGTGATTATCTGTGCCTGTGTTTATCTGACGCGTGATTATCCGTCGTGTGTTTAAAGGTCATGTAACTGACAGGCCTATAGGAGAAGAAAACGACGAATTTGAAGATAGGTAAAATAAACATGACAAAACATATGGTCTTTAATATGTGTGTAGTACTAGCACAATGCACGTCCACTTTTATTATAACCTCCCGTGTTGTCCGCCATAAAGGGACATGATTATTGTTTCTATTTTTTTCAGTGTGAAAGGGGAACAATAGGTGTTTTAATGTCACCCCGATAGCTCCCAACATATAATAATAAAACTTAGTTTTAATAATAATTATTGTTTATTAGAAATAATATAAACAGAGAGACAGTCAATGTTAAAAATATAAAACCGTAATATCTGTAACAGTAATGATAATTGTAAATATCATAAAGGATATAAAGAGGAGTCTGTATGATCAGCGTAAAAGAAGATCGTTCGTTTCTCTTCCCACGCTGGTTACTATGCTTCATTTTGTAAATGAAAATTTTATTATTATTGAATTCCTGTAGTAGCAGTAGTAGTAGTAGTAGTAGTAGTAGTAGTAGTAGTAGTAGTAGTAGTAGTAGTAGTAGTAGTAGTAGTAGTACATTACATTACATGATTATTGCTTTAGGTCCAGCGGACTCTTCCGAGCCAAATCATGACCAAGTAGTAGTAGTAGTATCAAAGACTTTAGCAGTATCAACAAACTTCAAGGTTGATGGCAAGGGATTCTCAACATAAAGAAGAAGAAAAAGATAAAGAACGTTTTCTATATTTATAAATATAAGGGTCGATTATTTTTCGTACCTATTTCAGAGCTGCAAGGTGTGATCTGATTGGCCCACCCGCCAGGAGAACCGGCTGTATGGTGATGCTCGTGGAGAACCAGCCAATGCCCGCAGCCGGCGTCATGCCACGTGACCGTCATGGCGTTTTCCACGTTCCCATGGCGACGCCACCTCCCGCCATGACACCTTCCCACAATTTCGGACATCAGTGGGACATTAACGACAGCACGCTGCCACTGGTCAGTTTCTTTAAAGTCATTTTATACACACGTAAGACAGAGGACATTTTCGTGTCCAAGGTCAACCGCCCTATTTAGCGCACGACGCTATGCCAAGAGGGCATACTCTTATACATGAATTGAGATGAAAGTGCATTTGGTAGCCTTAGAAGCCATAGTAAATAACCACAAAAAGAAGACTTGGTGGAACTGCATTGCGGCTGCCGTGCATTCACTGCAAAATAAGCTTTTATCCCACGAATTCTTATTCTTCATTCTTCTTCCAATAAGCAAAATATTCAGGATAAATTTGTTGACACTGAGCGAAGCCATGAGGGTTGTTGAGGACAGAAAAAGGTGGAGTGCGCTGGTTAAACGATGAGCTGTGGTGCCCCAACGATTTTCGAGTTACGGGATAGGAGAGAGAGAGAGGGAGAGAGAGAGAGAGAGAAAGCGCGCGCGCGAGAGAGAGAGAGAGTGAGAAAGAGAGAGAGAGAGAGAGAGAGAGAGAGAGAGAGAGAGAGAGAGAGAGAGAGAGACTGAGAGATTCACCTAAGTTTTTAGGTATTACCCGTTGAGGTCACGAATATGTTCCACAATCCGAAATCATTTTTTCAGATTAATTAATAAGTGAATAAATCACTGAATAAAGTTAATTTGTGTTAGTTAATGAGTTCTCCCTTTTCCCCTCCTCCCTCACCTTCCCATCTCTTCTATTCTGTCTTGCTACACAATGTCCCCCTTCTCCTTCCCTCCCCCCACAAAAATCAATGACATTTTCCCCTCCCATTTTGCTTTCCGGCACATGCTTCATACAGAGAAAATGGCCGTGGTCAGACACGGCCCAAACCAGATGAGTCAAAGATCTTCTGAGTAAGCGCTTTTCTCAGCTATCATGGACGACATTTGTCTTTGCTAAAGTTTTAAAGGTTTGAAATACCTGGCTACCTCACCATTTTACACACACCTAATTAATTTTTTTTTTAAAATCTCTCTTTTTTCTTTTGTCTTTTAGCAGTTGGCGAAGGTTTCAAATAAACCGAAATATTGACAGGTTTACAAACATTTGTATATCGGTTACTGTCTTTACGTGTTTTAGTTGGTTTTTCAATTACATTCACACGTCACCAAACCAGGACTGTACACCCCGAATGTCCACAGTATAGAACGTGAGACCTTGGTATTCAGTGTGTAGGTCCCTCCTGTCAAATTTTCTTTTGCAAATGAGGACAATACTTCATCTTGTATATTATATCTTATTGTAAAACCTAACCTTCACACGACAGTCCAAGATGCTCGGAGTGAGACTAGCCACATCTATTAAAAACCGTAAAGCCGCCAAGTCCCTCTAATTACTGTCATAAGTCACCTCTAATGACTGGGTTTCCGGGGTCCACTGGGATATGAGAAAGTCAAACGGTTCCTGATACTCGATCCGACCACAGGGCTAAAATTGTGAGCGTGAACCCGAATCAGAAACAAGAATCAGGGGCTCAAGGGAGATAGTTTTTAACACCACTAAAAAGGATTATGCCCTTTGGGTATTTGACTTCGTTCATCTCTCTCTCTCTCTTTCTTTCTCTCTCTCTCTCTCTCTCTCTCTCGTTTTGTCTTCAGGCTTTATTCTTGGATGGAAGGGTGGGGGAATGAGGAGGTGGAAGGAAAAGCATACAGGGGGAGGCAAGTTGCAGTCCCGCATTAATCTTCTGTTGTTCCCGACTCTTTATGATGGGTGAAACACCATGGTCAAGCGATATGATAGGCCTCTCATGTGGTCACTCCCTGCTGACCGCTATGGCAGTGTCTATAGTATGTTTCTCTCCCTAGTGAACAGCCATTATTAGATTCAGTGACCACTAGAAAACACAATGTACCGTTAAAACTGGACATCACCAAAAGCAAAGCGAGAGAGGGCGGGTGGGGAAATTATCATGATGACTGTTCCTCCCGCTGCTCGATAAACTAGAAGCTTCATCCCTTCGCCCAACCCTTCAACCCACCCACCCCCCAAAGAAAATAACATAAAAGATGTTGCCGTCAAGAAGATACAATCTTGAAATCTAAATGATCTAAAGTCTACACATCTATAGTGCTTTCTTCTAAGACAAATAGGCATTAGTGTCAGCCATAGGCAATAACGCAATAGGTTGCAGTCAATCTGAACAGCGGGATACAAAGAAAAAGGACGAAATCTCTTGTTGCTGAAGATACTATAGAACAAATAATCTTGGCTGAATTGACTTAGCGGTAGTTTTTTTTTCCTGACTCCAACCACAACGATAGCATGATGATGATGATGATGATGATGATGATGATGATGATGATGATGATGATGATGATGATGATTGTGATTTTTGTAGATGATGATTGTGATTTTCGTATGATGTTCGTAGACCAAAGTATCGTTATAATTATCATATTTGGCTCTATTGTCTTTGCGCATCGTGTGCAGGCATAGCCATCACAATCTATCTGTCCATAATTATATCCCTATATCCATCCATTCATCCATCCACTCCAACCCATCTAATCGGAATCTTATCCCATTCTAACCTATCGGCATAATATCCAGTTCCATCCAATCGGCTTCACAGCCAATTCTAGCCTATCAATCCTATCCCATCCATCTTCTTACCGTTCATCGAATCCATCCATCGTATCCCATCCGTCCATTTCATCGATGTTCTATCCGTCCGTCCATCCATCTATCCATCCATCCATCCGTCCATTTATCTACCAATGACTTACCACTATGGCTGTGTTTTTCCCAACAGCCGGATCAGTTCGACAAGTTCCAATGCTGGCCTCACGGTCATTGCCGATACGTCTATAGTCCCCAGTCAGATGACGGACGCCGCCACGTTAGCGGTTGGGCCATGCGCAACACCAACAATCACAACGCCCTCATCTTGAAAAAGTCGTGTCTTGGGGTGCTGGTCTGCTCACAGGACTGTCTGCTGGACAGCGGCATCAAAGTCCACCTCCGGCCAGCCATCTGCGACAAAGCCAGGCGGAAACAAATCGGTAAGACTTTTGGGGATACCTTTTGATCTTTGTTCTGAAAGAAAAGCCTGTTGTTGCGCGATTTTGTGTGTGTGTGTGTGTGTGTGTGTGTGTGGGTGGGTGGGTGGGTGGGTGTGGGTGTGTGTGTGGGTCTTGTTTTGTTTTGTTTTGTTTTGTTTTACCAAATGTTTTTGGTTTTGTTTATTGAAATAAATTGATTAAGTGGCCTAACTCAAAGGATTTGCTTATATTTCTCAAAAATTAGTTTACCCTAAAATTCGAATTTAAAATTTAAAAAAACTTTTTGTTAGTGTGGCATCACTCACTGTGAATTTAGAGAGGGTCTGTCACACTAAACCCAAATTCAGCAACTTTAAAGAAAAGACTAAATAAATATAACTCAAAATAAATAAGAATAAGACATGAAAAAGTGGGTGGTATGTGGGTTAGAGACACGTGTACAAATACAATAACTTAATAAATTGTGTCATTTTCTGTCTGGCAGGCAAATCGTGTCCCAACCCCAAGTGCTCGGGCATTTTGGAACTGCTACCCTGCCGGGGCCATTGTGGCTATCCCGTCACGCACTTCTGGCGGCACGCTCACGGTGCCATCTACTTCCAGGCTAAAGGTTACCACGACCATCCTAGGCCAGAAGTCAAGTCCGTGGCGGAGAGCAGACGTGGAATGACAGGTGCCCGACAGTATAAATCATTTATGGTGAGTAGCGTTTAGTATTTTGATTTCAATGTGTCTTTGGTTTTATTAACATGACTTGTAAGATATACCTTTTACTCCTTTGCCCACCTATCCCTTAACCCCACTCCCTCTCACCCCTCTGTAATGTTGCACCACTCTCTAATGTGGCACCCCTCTGTAGTGTGGCACCCCTCTGTAATGTTGCTGATCAGTTATTGAAAACTTTTTTTTTTAATTTTGTTTGTTTTACGAATCGGTAACTTTTTTTTCTGGACATAAGATCTTACTGACATTCTGTAGGGTTTTCAAATATTGCTGTTTGTTTTAATGCGTTCTCATATCTGAAACTGTTCTCCTTGTGGTCTCTAAAGGTATCAGAAGTTTTCGGGATGGACAGGAAACGACACATGAGCCCAGACTCAGGTGAAACAACGCCAAGCAAGAAATTTATAGCAGAATACACAGGTACTTCAACATTAAAATTTTAATCTGCTTACTCCTTTTGGGGCGTGGATTATACAAATAACAACAACAAAAACAACAACTGCTACTACTACTACTACTACTACTACTACTACTACTACTACTACTACTACTACTACTACTATTACTATTACTATTACTACTTCTACTACTACTACTACTATAACGACGACCGAGACGACGACGACGACGACGATGATGATGATGATGATGATGATGATGATGATGATGATGATGATGATGATGATGATGATGATGATGAGGATGACGACGATGATGATGATGATGATGATGATGATGATGATGATGATGATGATGATGATGATGATGATGATGATGATGATGGCGATGATCATGATCCAATCCAATGTTCACTTGTAAATCACACAACTCCATCTCAAATAAATAAATACATTAAACATAATCCTTTGAATACTAAAAACAAAAGAATGCAGTAAGAAAATAAGAAGAGGCAGTATTTGGTTTCATCGTTATAACACTGATTATTAAAATGACGAGATTACTTTATGTTTGGGTTATGTAAGTAATTAATATATATTCATTCACTTTCCCCATTGTTTGTTTGGATTGCTAGATTGCCAGAAACCAAAACTAGCTGAATGATTGATTTTGTTGTCTAAGTGATTGATTGATTGATGGTGTTGTGCAGGTGAGGAGGTGCTGTGTTCCTGTCCTCCTTTTGAATGCACGTGTAGCAAGTCCCGCCCTTCTTTCAAGTCACTGCTGAACCCAAATGACGTCATCAAAGACTCCGCAATCCAAACCCCCCCTCCTCCTCCCCATCACCATCTCCCTCATCCTCCCTCGCTGCTGCCTCCTTTCACCCAGATCAACATCACCAACACCTATGCGCCACCAGCACTATCAGGTGGCCCTTCAGTAGACGTCTTCTTGCGAGGGTCCGGGGGAGGGATGAGACAGGGATACGGTCCCATGGACAGACTCCTTCTTCCTCCTCCTCCTCTTCACCCAGGGTCTGGGAGTGGTCAGGGGCTGGTCAGTGTTGCCCCTGTAAACCTCCGACTGGGCGACCCCAGTGCCTTCGAAGTGCCTGCGTCGTTGTCCTCATCGTCGTGCAGACTAAGAGCTCACTCTTCATCTACTGCTGGTCTGGATTCTTGTGACAATGCTGATCTCATGTTAACTAGAAGCGAGGCAAGGCCACGCAGTATGTCAACTGCAGCGCCCTGTAGAACGGTCTCGGACTATTCGCCGTCTCGATATCTTGGTGACCAGCAAGGACTGGGATTGGTGGGGGATAGTGACCACAGCACGCAGTCGCCGAGTTTACGTCAGCAGTCCAACACATCACTTTCTACCATCACTGCCAGGCTATTGACGTCATCCACAGAGGCCTTGTTCGGAGGTCCATCTCGCATGGAGGAGCTGTGCACTATGCCTTCAGTGAAGGAAGAACCGCTGGACTGCCCTAGACTGTCGCAGTCGTTGTGTAGCAGCAGTGAGGGCCATAGGCTTCAGATGAGCGAAACTGGAGATGGGGACTCCGCTTTAAAGCTGGATAGCTGTAGACCTATGTCGTCATCTTCTGCACTGACTGCCAGTGAAGCTCTGTATCATGGTACATCGTCGTCATCCTTGACCTCACATTTCCTCACGTCCCCCGCCGTTAGCGCAGCAGCGTCGCATTCCCCTGAGCCCATCCTTCACGAAGTGTCGAGTTCTCCCACCTGCTATCCTATCGTGTTAGGCTCTTCCCCCGCTACGCCCACCTCCACACCAACCACTCCCATCCTCTATCCCGGTAACGCCATGACGCCGGACAGTAAGCCACGGTTTGAGGAGCTGCGTCCCGTGCAGACGCGTCATCCGTATGGGGGTTCGACTCCGCGAATGGCGCTGGACGTGCTGCACAACCCTTCAGCGTTCTATTACGGCGACGATTTTCAGCCGCACAGCACAAGCTTCATGCCCGCGGCATCCAGACTGCGCGGTGACGGCAGCGGTGGTATGGCCGCATGTACTAGCAACCCTCAAGGGTCAGGCCTGTACGGCAGCGACCAGCAACTAAACCCCGCCATGCCCACGTTCTCACGTACAGACGGGGATCCATCAAGCTGCATGAGCGGTGCGGAAGGTTCTGGGTGGTTCGGTAACCGCTGTCCCCCTGATTGCGGGGGGTTCCCCCAACGACCTGCGGGATCTATACCCCCTTCCCCTTCCCTGCTGCCAGGGCAGTCTGGAAGCCAGCAAGCCTACTCCAACATGTACAAACAGGCGTGCAACCACAGCATCAACATCACGCTGACATACAATTGAACTGTGAGGTGTTCTGTTTTAACATACATGTATTAGTAGACCTTCTACTGCGTCTAATGGCGTCGCTCGTATCTAAACGATAATATTGAGAAACGTTACAAAACTATCTCGCATTTTTTCTTCTCTCATTTTTGTGCCCATTAAAAAATTTTAAAGCCTTAAATTTAACTTGGTAAAACTATATCCCGCACTAAATATCAGTTGACTGAAACTGTCAACCAGACTTAGACCAATGCTCCAATCAAAGAAACCAGTCGCGAATGATTAGCCCCGACTTTTGGGGGAAAAAACTCATCCGAAGGATCTGTTATTACTCGTTTTGGTGGTATTCAGGATTCGTGGCCTTGACATGTTGTGTATTAATGATTGAATGAATGACCGAGCGATTAAAGTCTTACTTATCTAGTCTGTAATATTCACGCTGTGAAGGCAAGTAAAATGGGATAGAGAGAACTATTTTGGTTAAAGTTTTGAAAGAGTCGAATAGATCCAAGTTGTTAGTGTATTATGTTTTCTTAATAAACAATTTTGAATGCATTCCTTCTGTTTTTACAATATTATGTTTCCTCGTTGCCTTTGAGTTAAGAAAAACATTGCCGAAGTTATTTAGAATCCTGCATGTTTTTCTTGCCATGTAAACAATGTTTTGAATATTGTTTATTAATTACAATTATTTTTCTGCTGTGGCATTTGCGAGTTTAGAAAATTGTCGTTGTTGAAGTCATAATTTATATCTCCGGCATTGTTTTGCGAATGAATATTGTATGAATGTCCACGTCTGTTGCAAGCCCGCTGTTGGCTGACAACGCATATTCTGCACAGGATCGTAGATATTGGTTAACTATTAACTATATTGTAAGTATTTAAAATCAGTATATATTATATTTAAGATATTCGTTTTAACTGCAGTGTGTTTTGCTGTCTATGGGAAATGCAATACATCGCTTAAATCATCATGATTGTGTTTTAAAATTACCTCGTTCTCCGTCAAAGTGCAATTATACTGGAACTTGCCTAGTTATATTATATATGTATATAAAACTAACATGTTTATGTATCTACAACTAAGTTTTGTTATTAATAATACTGCAGACGTTATGCTTTGTAGGCTGTTTTCTCCCTAACAAGTGTTCATTCTTAACACACACACACACACCCACACACACACACATACTTGCGCAGACACCGTTATTTGGACTTTCCTCTATCGCCACATACGTTCTGTGGACAATGGGTCGACCCCGTTTTTAAGTACTTTAAAGTGTTCTAACCCTAACCCTAACCCTAACACTAGCCCTAACCCTAGCCCTAACCCTAACCCTTACCCTAACCCTAACCCTCACGGATCATTAAATGGACGTCCCAACAAGGAGGTCTGTCCAAAGAACGTATGCAACTTGCACTAGTTTGTCCCAATAACGCCGTGTAAACATCCTCACGCACACACACACACACACACACACACACACACACACACACACACACCTGCACAAACAAACAAGTCAACGAGTCTATACTTATCCTACTACTACATCGACAACCATGCACTGTGAAAACTGAAAATAACTTGGCTGACGTGGAAATCATTCCTTGTCAGTACAGAGTAATCAATAACATTCCTATTTTGTTTATATATTTATGAAAGGCGCACTAGTATGCGCCTTAAGCAGCTCTTTGAGCTGAACTTTGCGCCACGTCGAAAAATGTTTGAGTGCATGTTTTTTGCTGTTATTGTTAATTGAATATTTTCCATTGATCTGATGAAGCTGTGGATCTTATTGTCCGCAGTTTCTTGCATTTAAATTCCAACGATATTTACAATTTATTGTTCAAAACTGTATTGTGTTCATCATAACACGTGTTTACAGTTTGTAAACATTCCTGAGAGGTTTTTAATAACTATTGTTAAACGCGTTGCATTGGTGATTACGTTCTTTGTACGTTCTGTGTGAATGAGACAATGAATTGTTCTTATACAGCGCACTTTCCAGCTCAAAGAGTCGCTCAAAGCACTGAGAGAGAAGAAAGAAAGAGAACAAAGATAGACACTGAATATAAGGGAATAAAACCACCACACCTAACCCCACCACCACTTGTTGTTAAAGCGCGTGTGTGCGAGGGGAAGAGTGTGCATGAAAATACAGATCTTCCCAATATAGTTATATCTGTTGACACGAGGGAGATGTGAGTATGCGGAGGTCTTGAGAGATATAAGCTTGGGGAGGTGTTATTTTGAAAGAAAGGTGTATGTGGGAGTGGAATGACAGATGGTGAAGAGGAGAATGGACTTTGTGTGGTAGGATTAAAACCTACATGTACGGCCTGTTGATTTCATTTTGAAACAAGCGTTGAAAGTTCGTGCCTTAAATACTTGGAACTGTTCGTATTCTATAACTCAAAAGTTGTGTATTATGACGATCTGTACATGGCTCAAATAATTATTTCCATATCAATTATTATTTATATATGATACAATATGTCACTCAAATGATTCTTTTAATATTAAATTAATTTGCCTATGACTCAAATCATTATATGAACAGTATAATTATCTGTATATAATTCAAATAATTATTTGAATAAAATTATATTTTTGTTTCGTATCTCAAATAACTCTTTGTGTGTTATAATTAGGCCTATTACAACTAATTAAGTGTAAGCTTACTGTTACATTAAAATAGTATTTGAATATTAAATACATTATATCTTATACTCTTTAATTAGTTGTATATACATTAAGCGCTTATTATAAATATTTGTTCATTACAAGTATTTGTACAGATTTAAATTAACTATACAGTCCTGCCTAGTGTTCACGTATAAGCTTACTTGCTCATACAAATTGTTTTCGGGTTTATGTGAAATTGTTTTGAGATTGCTGGCAATAAAGCGTCGTTTTGTTTTGCTCAAAATATATTTTGTTCTATACCGAGCTGGATGATTTAAACTTGAACTCCGATCAGTCTTCTCGTGTCTGTTTGTCTGACTCTGCCTTCTCGCTCTCTCTCTCTTTCTTTCAGTCTCTCTTTCTTTCAGTCTCTCTCTCTTTCTCTCTCGCTCTCTCTTTCTCCCTTTCTCTCTCTCTCTCTCTCTCTCTCTCTCTCTCATCCTAACTTTACTAGACAGTAGACCGTTGCAAACAATTCAGCTGAAGTAAGGCTTAAAAATAACAACACCCGCTTGCACACGCATTCATGAACATACACACATGCATATAGAAAAAGAAACAGAGAGAGAGAGAGAATGAATGAGTGAAAGAGAGAGAGAGAAGAGAAAAAGAGGGAGGTAAGGAGACTAAAATAGAGAGAGACTGAAAGAAAGAGCTAGAGACAAGGAGAGAGACAGAGACAAAGAGAGAGACTGAAAGATAGACTTAGAGACAAAGAGAAAGGCAGGGAGACTCATAGGAAGAGATAGAAACAAAGGGATAGAAATATAAGAGAGAGAGAGACTGAAAGAAAGAGAGAAAGAAATAAAAATAGATTTTAATAGAGACAAAGAGAGAGACTCAAAGAAAGACAGACAAAGGGGGAGAGAAAGACAGAGAAAGAGAGACTGAATATAGACTTAAATACAAACAAAGAGAGAGACAGAGAGACTGAAAAAACAGAGAGAGAGAGAGAGAGAGAGAGAGAGAGAGGGCGAGCTAAAAGAAAGAGAGAGACTTAAAGAAAGAGAGAGGGAGGAAGAGAGAGAGGAGGGAGAGAGAGGGAGGGAGACAAATTGTTGATAGAGAGAAGAATATAATAAATACAATGTTACTTTGTCTAAGAGGAAGATGGAGAATGAGATCGGCCTCAGCTATTAAAGCCACCTACTTTTCCAAACCTGGAAACAAAATGAGAGTTAATGGCGGTCTGTAATGGCCGTTAAGGGCCGCTGACTTATAAACAACATCAACACATATGGCGGCGGCACCGGATGTTTAACTGCAGCACAGCAAGCGGTGTGTCTAGGGCAATTCATCTTAAACCGTCAACGTCAGCTATATCAACAATTTGGCATTGAAAGCCCTTCAACGGGTATTAAAAAAAAGTAACGGGACGAGCAACGATGAACGTTAAACGTTGTGGAAAACTGCTGCAAAGAGACTCAATGTTCATCTTTTTGCTTAACTCGCTGTTCATAGTGGGTCTTTGCAAGAATGATTATGCGTTTATGTTCAGTCATTGACTCGCTCTTCATTGCAACTGAAATACGGTTAATGAATGTAGAGTTGCACATCCATTGCCTCAACAGTGGGTACACAAGTGTGTGCTCAACACACCAGAAACAACCACCCCAAAAACTAACACAAAAAATCCCAGAGGAAACAATTACGTTTTATTCACACGAAAACTATCTAAGCTATATATTTAGATAATTAGTTAACACACCCGTTCACCCACACACAACCATAATGAATACAAAACTGGTAAACAAAAAAGAATAATAAATAAGATAAATATTTTCTTTAAAGTTTTTCTTCCCACCGCCTATACAGTTTCATAAGTGGCTGTAGAATTATTAATTACTTAACTAATGATATAGGCTGGGCTCGGCGTCATTTGGTGTGGACTAGGCAACATTGGTCAAGGGTGCTCTTTACAGACGAGTCTCGGTTCTCCTTGTCTTTCAACGACCGTCGAGAGAATGTTTGGAGGCGTCTACGGGAGCGTTTTGCTGATGCGACTGTGCGCGAGAATGACCGCTTTGGTGGTGGATCTATCATGATGTGGGGTGGCTTCGCATTAAACTTCAGAACACCCCTGCTTCAAATTCATGGCAACTTAAGCGGTATTGGCTACAGGGATGACGTCCTACAACCTAGGGTTCTCCCAGCTCTGCGGGCCATTGGGGAAGGTGCCATACTACAGGACGATAATGCCAGACCCCACCGAGCGCGTATCGTCAATGACTTCCTGCAGCAACAGCACGTCATAAGGATGGATTGGCCTGCTCGATCACCCGATTTGAACCCCATAGAACATCTGTAAGATGTCTTGGGTCGACATACACGTGTAAACCTCCCTCCAGGAGCTAACCTTGAAGTTCTGGCCCAAGTTCTCCAGCAAGAGTGGTTGGCCATCCCAGGAAACATCCTCCATAACCTGATACGGTCCATGAGACAACGATGCCAAGACTGCATTGATGGAAACGGCGGTCACACCCGATACTGACTCTATAGTTTTTTGGTTTCTAAAGTTTTGATTTTGTAAATGAGGGGTATGTCCAGTTAAATTGAATTTACTCGAATTTTAAGCGACTGATGTCTAAAATCTTTTTTGTTATTGATGCAGAAATGATTGCAATAAAATATGATGAACTAATAAATTGAATTCGTGTTTCTGATTTAAAGAGAGACCCATAGTACTATGTCCAAGTGGCCCTTGTATTATTTTGAGTAGTATATATACATGTTTATTATACACATATGCTTACACCCGAGCAAAACGGCCACCTAGGGATCGTTTGCAGTAATTTACGCTACCGGTGATAATCCTAGGTCCGGCTAGGAGGACACAACACACAGAAAAGACATGTCCCAGTGGTCACAGTATTACATGCACCTCTCTTCTTCTGGCAAATAAACAAACTACGCCCGCACAATCCCCAATCTTAAACTTTGCTGGCATGCACTAGAGTAAATAACTGTTACAAATTTCTCTCTGTGACTGATCAATTCGGCCCAGCACAGCGGTTTTATTGATTTGCACCCTCTAATTGAGTGCGCACATCGCTGACTGCAAAACACAACTTGCACGGCACGTGAAAATACACGCCTGCCCTCATACCCATATAGCGGCAATCTTGACCAAATTAAGTTGACGAAGCAACACTAAAACAATGCACGCGTTTTAATTACACTATTTGCAAACTTAGCAATAAACTTGAATTTATTGTATCTCCATCGCCTTCCATTATCTATAACAGGCTTAGAAACCCTATCTTAAGAGGTTTAGAAAACCGAGTCGTGAAATGGAGCATGTTGCTCTTAAAGGACCCACTTTGACCACGCCTCCCCTCCACAGATCAGTTTAACATTCACAGTGCCCCACTGAAGAAATTAAACATTCTTTCAAAGTATAGTTATTTTCTGTAATCAATATATTTGTGCCCATAATATCACCTAGTAGATCGTATTGGTGTACTGTAAAACAGGGTAAATCACTCCCTGTCAAAACTGAAATGGAAATTTCAAACTTTAGAGGTTGGTTTGAGGCAAAAAAAAGTCCAATTTATCACTGGTTAATATAACGACAATGCCAACTTTAGAAAAAACAACCCCCCCCCCAACCCCTCCCCCCCGGGGTGCCGGGGGTTTCAGTATAAACAGTATCCCCACTTTCTGGAAATTTAGTGCTTTAAATTCCAACTGTCGCTGTCTTTCTCATTTGCTCTTTCTCATTCCTGCTCTGTTCTATCAATCTACTATACTATCTTCTTCTTCGCTAGACCAGTCACCTACCTGTTTTTTTAAATCTCTTCCGGGACAAGACTCCTTATTTGTGTGTGAGGTCTGTTGGATCAGCTTGGGAATAGTGGACGCTTTCTGCCAAATGGTCACTGGGGCTTCCTATGATGTTATTATTTAGCAATGTAGGCATTTTACATGTATGTGTTTTGTTGATATTTTATAATGATGTTTGTATTCTATTTTGTTTTTGTAAATGGGGGTTCGATAAATTAGAGTACAGTCTCAGCGTCCCCTGCGTGGGATGTCTTTATTGTAAAGTTACTGGCTGGTGGAGAGCTTTCAGTTTTACCACTAGGGTTGTTTCAGCAGATCTTTTATGCGGACCAGGGGTTGTCCGGTCCTGATTTGGCTCGGAAGAGTCCGCTGGACCTAAAGCAATAATCATGTAATGTAATGTAAGGGTAAACAAAGAATCTTTAATATGATGAAGGCCGGAAGTCAACGGTAGTCCTGCTATTAAATATTTGTTTATGGCGATAGATTTTTTTATGGCTCTTCCCTGAAACAAAACAAACAGGAAATGACAAGTAGAATACCTGGCGACACCTCGGGTGACAGACTTGGCTAATTCTCATTCCACAAATTGATTCAAAAGTTTTGGATACCAAACTATGCATAGTTTTGTTGTCTAGCAGACATTGCTCTCTCTCTCTCTCTCTCTCTCTCTCTCTCTCTCTCTCTCTCTCTCTCTCACTTCCACCTCATACCCCTGTTCTGAATTTTCCTACTTTATTAAGTTATAAAGCTTCGATAAATCCCGCCATATCTTCTCCACACCGCATGCGTGGGCGATAGCACGTGCACAGTCTGCTCAAGAAGAAAAAGAACAACAAAATTTGAGCTGATGAGCAAAATTAATTGTTACCTTAAAGGTTTTTTCCTTCTCCCTAACCCTCATCTTGTCCTTTGTACAGTCTTTTTTTCGGAGATGGGGAGTGGGGTGCGTGGGGTGTGAGGTTGAGGGGGTGATACACATTTGCCAATCAAATCGACTGACACCGCGTGACGACCATCAGTATCATTCAATCCAACGTCCGCTTTCTTTTCCGCACTGTTCATGAAATGCTCTAACCGACGTCATCTACCCAATGGAAAATGGAGAAAGACGCCAGAACAAAAAGGGGAGATAAGCAGTTAATGAGCTAAATACCAGCCACGTTTTTCATCCCGGCAGGACCCAACCAAAGCAAAATTTTGTCCCTTCTATTTTTAAAGTCCGAGCTGCGACAGTTTACTCCATAAATCTGGATGATGCCCTTCAATTTCACCCCCACCCCTTTCTACCTTACCCCCAAAGCAGAAAAAAGGGAGCTAATGAGATAATGAGGTCTTTTCTGCTCACGCTGACTTATCTCCCATAACCATCTCCGTCTTCGCCTTGACAAGTGAGCTGCGGTGAAGGACAGGTAAAATGGGGT
>CM072516.1:39563525-39576025 GCA_036898135.1 Oncomelania hupensis
TCATCATCATCATCATCATCATCATCATCATCATCAAAGTCTCTTTCAAGTCAGAATCACTGTTGGTCCAACAACTAATTCATTTATTTTATTACACGGTAATGAGGTTTGCCCTCGCCAACAGTCCATCAATTGTTCTCCCGACTTTGCTAGCACCCTCGACAACAAAACTCATCATAATCTTATTAGTCGAGTCACTGCTCTTCAAAGATTCTTCCGCAAACTATTTTGCATATGCAAATTTGACCGACGCAGCGTCTTGGGATTTTCAGCTCTTCGTCGTAAGAGTTGTACTTCATGGGCACACAACTCAGAATCACGATGTGGTCGTCTTTCTTTGACGAACAACACAAGGTCGGTGTCCGTAATCATTGAAGAAGAAATAAAACCTTGACAGGGTAATTTGCTTTGAGGTGAAAGGACAATTGTAAAGAAGCACAACCCTATCTAAATTAGCATCGTTTTGACTAATGATGCAAGGTTAATTAGCTGTTGACGAAGTTGGTTCATTACGAAGGTTAACAGATGGAAAGTCGCCATGCACAGTTGCCGCACCTGTCTATCACAGGCACATTAGATTTTAACCTTGGATGTTGGATTTGGGGATAATATTCTTCGCAGGACCGAATTTGGGTTACTTTTTCAGCGAAAATGCGGCAGCCACAGGGCCGCTCCACCCAGGACAAAGGTGAACGTGACGTAGTGCTTGCTGGATGGGTTTTTGAATCTGGCATTCACCCGTCTAGGACATATTCTTCAGGATATTTAAAGTCCGTGGCATGGAATATGTGCCTGGAATACTAGACCTATAGGTTTATATTCCATATAGGAAGGATTATACATCAAGCTCCAGTTCTTCAAACGTTGCTGGGCCTCTGTCACGCTGCAACAGACATTTAATATAGGCCCTCTAAATAGCACGACTGCGCTTGGTAATCAAGACTCCAAATATTGCCCGAGCGTTCCTTAATAAGGCTGATGTTTGTCTAAATTTGAATATTGCGTGAACAGCCATTAAAGTAAATATTGAGTCATTGATCGTGATAATGTCTCATTGCATTGACTGATTAGATAATTGTTAGATTCTTGGTTGGATGAATGAGTAGGTGGATTTACATACCGCGAACATTTATGTTACTTATTGCATTCAATGTTTAGTGGGTTTTTAAAAAATAATTTTAATAAAACAAAAAAAGTTAGCGCTGCGTTTCATGCATGGAAGAGAGCGTTTAAGAGAGAGGGAATTTTCACAACTTTGTAGACGTCCATCTGTACACCTTTCACGACCCACGTGCCTTAATATTGTGCCATACACACTCTTATGCTGTCCATCAATACTCTACACCTTCGTCACACTTAATGTGAGCCTGAGGTTTACATCAAAATTGCGGTGGATGCAATATTTAACTTAAGAGAATAGATGACTAAATATTTTTATATTACAACACACGTTTGTGTCTCATATTTGCGAAATTTGAGTCTAAATGTGAATCGTGCGCGAGCGTCTTAGGTCGTCTGCTACTGGTTGATCCTATCCTATCCTATCCTGTCCCGTAACCCGGAGGTCGTGGGGGCACCACAGATGATCGTTTAACCAGCATACTCCATCTTTCTCTGTCCTCAGCAGTCCTGATGGCTTCGCTCAGTGTCAAACCAGTCCATTCTCGAATGTTGTCCTCCCACCTCTTTTTCGGTCTCCTTCTTCTTCTACTTCCTTTCACTGTGCCTTGCAGAATGGTCTTTGCAAGGCCTGATGATCTGGTGACGTGGCCATACAATCGGAGTTTCCGTTTCTTCACCACTGTGAGCAGGTCATCTTGTTGTCCAATGGCTACTGGTTGAGCTCCCTTAGAATGGCCTCTACATGTACAGGTGCATATACATGAATTCAGCGGAGCGTACCGATACAATGACAGCTGAAACTTCGTGGATTAGCGAAGAGTATTATTGTGTGCCTGTTATATCAATTGACGCACAATGACGTTTACGTGAGATATAATTGCTTATCAAACCCCGTGACGTCCTCTTGAATCCCAGTGACTGTTTTATTTCTTTATACCTTTATCGGAGAGATCTCATATTAATAATGTAGATTAAAAAACTAAATCTTCTATGATTATAGTAAACATGCAAAGAATCCCAGTGACTGTTTAATTTGATTTTACCCTTATCGGAGAGATCTCATCTTAATAATGTGGATCAATACGTAATCTTCTATGATTATAGTATCTAATGCAAAAGATGGAAATAAATTACCTCAAACTCACTTTAAGAAATAGATCACACAGCATAGCTGAGACTACTTCAGTGAACGACGTTTGCCTCAGCAGACTCAGACACTCTGAATGAAAGTAGGCGATACCCCCTGTAACAGCAGAAATAGTGTCGACAAAATGTAGTAAATTAGCTTAGCGCAAAATAGATAGCATCGATTAAAACGTGACGTTAATTCACGAGTTATCTAAAAAGAAGCCCACACATGTTAAATTAACTTCCTCCTGACAGTCATGCCGCCAGCCTCTCCAGATAATATCTAACAGACTTAGCAATTCATGACTGTACTTAGCTTACCTGCCAAACTGACCAGAACGTCGTCCCCGTTAACTAGCTTACTCCCCCGAGATGACCAGGGTCTCCTACAGCACTAAGTAGCTCCCGAGACCCATATCTCTATTGAATCTATCCTACATTCTACCTCTGACACTTCAATTCAAGGATAATTATACCTGTCTGATAAATAAGGCAGGTGAAGGAAATATTCAAATAAAAACGAATAATCCCCAAATTGCGAGATTAACTAAAACGAGAGTTAAACGATTGGTCAGAAGACCAGGGAACCCCTGCATGTCCTTGGTGGCCCAACCTTAGCTAGTCAGTCGAACACGAACTACGAAGCCGCGAGGGTCAAACCCAGGAACAAACTGCAGTGTCCGCCTATCTCCACCTCATCGAGAGAGTGCGAGAGACTAAAAGACGGTTTCACAGATCCCAGAGTCTAGAAGTAAGAACACCAGTAGTTTTGATATGTTTATATTATATTGATTGCCATGTATTAATAATATGTTCATGATATATATAGTTACAGAAACCAATTATTGTTTCTGAGACAGTATGCATGTGGATTGATGTATCAGCCTTAAGATTCGGATCGAAGTGTGCATATGGGAACCTTGCAGGTGTCTGATGCTATGGACACTTTGCAGAGGAGATCGCACACTCATATCTGACGAGAATATTGTAGCCAGAGTTCTGACTTCTACAGGTCAGCTCTGGGACGGTTTGTGGAGACAAACTCATGACGCTTGCTTCCGTGGTACAGAAGGAGAACAACCAAGATTCTACCTCTCCACGTCCGAACTTTGCAGCTACACGACTCACCCGCTCAACCTGAGAGGCAAGACTTCTCAGAAGGACTCCAGCGTACGCCGACGCGATACAGCTAGCTAAGTCACCCACAAATGCAAACTGAGTTCTACCCTCGAGAAAACCTAGACGACCACAAGATCATTTATTAAACTACGAACATTCAAATCGTAGACTTGCGTAGCATAGGATGAAGAAGACCTGCTGACAAACTTTCCCAGCACATCGAACTCTTAGAATTATTAATTTACCTGTTTAATGAAGTACATGTAAAAGTTGTGTTGAATATATTAAACGAGAACTTACCTACTTACGACTGGTGTCATTCTATTTGTATTGTTGGGTAGCTATTAGTTTTCTTCTCTTGAGGCATAATAATCTAGTCTTTTGATTAGTAATCAGCGTTCCTCAAATTGAGCCAAATGATACTAAAAAGCCCGAGAACAAATATAAATTTTATGTGACCAAGCACCGTGATCTGTCTCTCACACTGCTCTGGAATTCTGGTAAAAGAACGGTCGATAGTGGTAGCCTAACGCCCCTCTATCAATAAGTCTTACCCCCTAGTAAGATAAACGTATCTTCCCCAGAATATCATCACACCCCCAAGCATAGTCTGCAGTACTGCATTATCTTCAAATGGAACGCATGTAAGGACGACGACAACGATGATGATGATCAGGGACGGATGTGACGGTGGGTCTATTGTTGCTGGGCTCAGCACAATGGAATTCTATTACCCACTCGTCTTTCGTCGATGGGGATCGCTAGTTAATCTCCCGGTGACTAATCTTAATACATTTCTAAGTTTAGCTCGGTCTGTGTTTAGGCTGGGCTACAGAGATAGAAAGAAAATTGTAAAAGATTCACTGTCACACTAGCTCTCACACGGTTATGAAACATAGGTAGTCCAGCCACTTGTTAACAGTAAATATCACACATTTATTTCCTCTACTCTATACGAGATCTGCTAATCACGATACAAACTTAAAAGTCCAAATATCACTTCGAATGTTTCGCTCCTTGATAATTCTAGGCAGCTACTGTTTCATCATCGAGCTATTGGTGCGTTCTGCCCAACGGGTCAGTCTTCTGGAAAGGTGGACTAGTGATGTCCTTTTCTCACAGTTTTGGTGCACTGGTGCAATATAACTTAACTCTCGTTTCGATGAGCTGTGTTGTGGTGGATTCTTCTCCTTGTTGACAGACTGGTGGGCTCTCGTCGCACAGTGTTTGAGGCGCCCTTGCAGGCCGAATGTCAATGAAGACTTTTACTTGTCTTGCTTCTGCTCAGGCCCACGATGCCTGCTCGTCTGCAAAATATGAGACAAATTTCTGCAACACCGTGTATACTAGGTGTGTGCAGAGCGTCTCACTGAAGGCAGAAATAGCCCTCAGTGATTAGCTCCACTTATATATATAGCGACGAACATTCTGCGAAGTCCATGGTCCACTGGAATCTCCACTCTAATTTCCTATACATATATAAATATATATCATGGCTAAATACACACATAGAGAAATAATTAATATTATACACATTCTCCGGTACAGCCACTGGTCTGCAAGAATACATATAGGCTAAACAACAGTGGGTCCGTAGGGAATACGTCATGGCGTCGAACTGGTCGTGTTCGCCACATGGTCATGCAAAGTTTGACTAACAAACACAATTCTAAACATGGCAAACTTCACAAACATAATTCAACAATAATATCAATAAATCGCGAGGCAACAAAAGATAGGTCATTTACCTTTTTGACAATGTCAGGCTGTGGCTAACTAGGTTGAATAGAATTTCACCAGTTCCTGCTTTTAGTCTTCCAGTGGGGAGATCTATTAGAGCCGAGCTCGTCGAACGAAGGATGACTCTCTATCCCTGTGGTAAGCCGGAAGCCCGGGAAATCTAAAACTACAAGAGGCTCCCTCTAGTATGGGTGGCGGTACTACTGACTATACGTAAGCTGAATTATGTCACCGCCTCACTGAGCCAGCGTCAGCATACAATGTGTAGCATATAGTAGACTTTCGTCGTCTGCTGCACCCCAACGTTAATTTACTAAGGTTACAGGTTAACAGCACATCACCAACGGCGAGAAGCTATAGTGCTGGGTAAATCTAGTCTCTCGCGACAGCGGATCAAGGTAAGGTAAGGGAGGGGTTCCAAATTGTGGCCAGGGCCCAGACCCTGTTGATGCAGAGGGGCACAAACAATTGCTGCCCTGGCGAGGTGGAAGCCAATTTGGAAAGACAGGACCATCAGCCTACATTCCGAGGTAATACTGCTGCGCTCCCTTGTCATCTCCATCTTCCTATACGTTTGCAAAACATGGACCCTCACAGCAGATCTACAACGAAGAATACAAAGCATGGAGATGAGGTGCTACAGAAGACTTCTTGGATTTCCTATACCAAGCATATCACCAACGACGAAGTCCGACAGACCATCACACAAGCCATTGGACAACACGATGACCTGCTCACAGTGGTGAAAAAACGGAAACTCCGATGGTATGGCCACGTCTCCAGATCATCAGGTCTTGCAAAGACCATCCTGCAAAGCATAGTGCAAGGAGGTAGAAGAAGAGGGAGACCGAAAAAGAGGTGGGAGGACAACATTCGAAAATGGACTGGTTTGACACTGAGCGAAACCATCAAGGTTGCTGAGGACAGGGAAAGATGGAGTACGCTGGTTAAAAGATCATCTGTGGTACCCCTACGACCTCCGAGACACGGGCTAGGATAGGATAGGAATAGGATAGGAAGGCCTTGTGAGGGCCGGGGTGGGGGAGGAGGGGAAGTGGGGATGGAGGGCGAAGACCCTTATGACGCTGAAAATAATGTAACTATATAAGGTGCATTGTTGGCCTATCCTGGAAGATAATTCATTTAATCACTAGTGTAAATCTATTTATATTTTATGTATATACGCTCGAATCATTGAGACGGCATTGTGCGGCTCAATATGAGTATGATAACACTGTCATTATTTCCAAAAGTGCACGCACGATCATAATGCCACACTGCTGAAAACCAACGAAAAAGAAACGCCATAGAAACTACTTCCAGTGAAAGAGAGAGAGAAGCAGGAGCATTTTTGCGAGGGTAATGCGCAGAACCAATGTCACACAAACATGCATTGTGTGTTTAATTTTAATTACGTATTACAAATAGTGTGTCTGATTGATTTTAGCTCTTCAAAGTTGCCTAAATATGCAATTGCAAATGCTTTGCATGCAATTTTAGTTTGCTAATATCTCTGCTTCTAATAACAATTATGTCGCTGTTTTATTCACCTTCATGCCAAACCAAAACTGACTCCTTGCCCAACTCTCCTTTTGCACCACCTCTGTCTTTCTTCAGCGGTTCTCCCTTGGACGGCGCTCCTATATCTGCCATTGAAGAAACTGACAGACTTTTTGCCTTTATTTGATAGTTCTTATTTCTCTTAGTCGCCTGCCGCTCCACCACACACTGACTCTCGATTTCATTTCAGTATTTTAATTTAACGTCTGTTCACTCTAGATGATATTAGACAACAAAAGAAAATAAATAAAATGAAAGAACAAAATTATAACAACTTGCCAACGGGTGATTTTAAAATAACATGAACAATATTATAAATGTCTGTATGATAGAAAATGTCTTCCTTTGACTGGCCGTATTTCTTGGTATTAATACCCTGTACTTCTAATTTTGACATAATAATTGGGCATTCAAACAAAATATGTTGTACAGAATTTTTTCCTGAACACGGACAATTAACGTCCGAAGAATATTTTTAACAACAAGAATTTATTCTTAATTTAATTACTATCTTTGATATGTTTATTTCATAATTAATTGCTGAGCATTTTTTAAAGGTTGCATGTATTACTCATTAGCCTTTCAATTTTAGAAATCATGTTATTATATCTATCCTATCCTATCCTATTGGGGCATCACAGATGATCGTTTAACCAGCGTTCGCAACCTTTCTCTGTCCTCAGACATGATGGCTTCGCTCATGCTGCTGACGTATAGCCACCCCCGCTAGAGTGCGCCACAGGTATCGGACGAGATTTTCGCGGGCTTTGGCTGACCGCAAGGCTTGGTAGTCATTCTTTGTTAGAACCTCACACGAGATGGAGCTACGCTCTGAAAAATCTATCTCAGAAAGACTAAGCAGGTGACGGGTGAAATTCATCCATCGCAGTATAGCCACAGCCTGACATTGTCGAAAAGGTAAATGATCAATCTTTTGTTTCATCGTGATTTATGGCTAATATTGTTGGATTATGTTTGTGAAGTCTTGCCATGTTTTATCATTGTGAATATATGTAAAACTTAGCGTGAACACATGGCGGACACGCGACCGGTTTCGCCACCATGATGTAGCCCCTACTGTCCAACTGTTGTTTCTCCTATGTGTATTATTGCAGACCAGTGGCTGTACCGGAGAATGTGTATATTGTTAATTCTCCGTGTGTTTAGTTTAGCCATGATGTATGTATATGTATAGGCATGATGTTGGAGATTCCAGTGGACCACGAACTTAGAAGTATGTTCGTCCCTTGTTTGTATAAGTGGATGCGATCTCAACTGAGGGCTGTTTCTGCCATCAGTGAGATGCTGTGCACACCCTTAGTAAACAAAGCGTTGCAGAAACTCGTCTTATGTTTTGGAGACGAGCAGGCTTGTTGGTCCGATGCAGGAAATAGACCACTAAGAGTCAACCCTGACATTCGGCCTGCAGGGGAACATCGAGCACTGAGCTCCGATAGCCCAATAGTCAACAACCAAGGAGGAGACACCATCAACACACCTCAACGATCCAGCTAAGTGCCACAGAAAACGTGCACACACACTGATCTAGAAGAACTGTGCGGTAGTCCACTCTCCTGAAACCAATATTAGACCAACCAGAACAAATAGCCCAATGATGAGACAGTAGCAAATATCCAGAACAGTAGCAGCATAGACCCAACAAGGAACGAACTATTCAAAGTGAATTTGGACATTTAAGTTATTAGAGTGTTTAGAGAATTATGTATAGAGTAGAGGAAATAAATGTGTGATATTTACTGTTAACAAGTGGCTGGACTACCTAGGTTTCATAGCCGTGTGAGAGCTAGTGTGCCAGTGAATCTTTTACAATTTTCTCCCTATCTCTGTAACCCTATCCGCACACAGACCGAGCTAAAGCCTAAGCATTGTCGGTTATTCCTCACCCATCCTATCCTATCCCTTAAATCGAAGGTAGTTGGGCACCATAGATGATCGTTTAACCAGCGTACTCCATCTTTCTCTGTCCTCAGCAACCCTCATCGCTTCACTCAGTGTCAAACCAGTCCAGTCTCGAATGTTGTCTTACGACCTCTTTTTCTGTCTCCTTCTTCTTTTGCCTTCTTGCACCGTGCCTTGCAGGAAGGTCTTTGCAAGGTCTGATGCTCTGGTGACGTGGCCAAACCATCGGAGGTTCCGTTTCTTCACCACTGTGAGCATGTCATCGTGTGGTCCAATGGCTTGTGTGATGGTCTGTCGGACTTCGTTCTTGGTGATGTGCTGGGTAGAGGACATGCATGCCCAGAAGTCCTCTGTAACACCTCAACTCCATGCTTAGTATTCTTTGTTGTAGAACTTCTGTGAGGATCCACGTTTCGCAAGCATATAGGAAGCTGAAGATGACAAGAAAAGGCAGGTGTTTTACCTTGGAATGTAGGCTGATGGTCCTGTCTTTCCAAATGGGTTTTAATCTTGCCAGGGCAGCAGCTGTTTGTGCGATCCTGGAGAGAACTTCCTGTAGAGACCCATTGTCTGATACAATGGCTCCTAAATATTTGAAGCTATGCACTGTGTTGAGAGATTGGCCTTGGACTTTGATGTCCATGTTGATGACCTTGGTGTTATTGGTCATCATTTTAGTCTTCTCTGCACTTATTTCCATTCCATAGGCTCTGGAGGTGGTGTCAAGCCTCTGAACTAGATGTTCAAGTTATTGTTTCTCTCCAGCCAATCCATCAATGCCATCCGCAAAACGAAGGTTGGAGATTGCTCTACCCCTATGTTGACTGTGCCTTCGTGATCTGCAACGGCATCTGACATGATGCACTCTAGGAAGATGTTAAAGAGTGTTGGAGAGAGTAAGCATCCTTGACGCACACCGATGGTTGTTCTAAACCAGTTCCCGATGGCGCTACGGACTGCATTGTAGCCTTGTCATACAGGCTTTTGATGACTTCAATAATTTTAGGGCTGATGCAGAACACTCTAATGGTTGCCCACAGAGCTGCATGCCAGACTCGGTCAAATGCTTTCTTGAAGTCTACAAACACATGATATAGATGTTATTGGTGCTGTAGGTATTTCTCGCAGATTATTCTGGGGTTGACAATCTGTTAAGTGGTACTTCGCCCTGCCTTGAATCCTGCTTGTTCTTCAGCTATGATTTGTTCACCTTGGGGTTTCAACCTGTTGAGTATTATTTTTAGAAGCACCTTGCTGGGATGGTTGATGAGGCTGATGGTGCGGTAAGTTACACACTCTTGATGGTTATCCTTTTTGGGAAGAGTGATGACAAGCGACTGGGTCCATGGTTTAGGCCACTCCCCACTCCGCCAGATATTGTTACAGATAATGGTGAGGCCGTCAATCATCGCTTCTCCTTCTGCATGAAACAATTCCCGGGGTATGTTGTCCACTCTCTCTGACTTCCCCTTCTTCGGCGTTGCACTGCTGCCTAAACGTCTTCTCGGAGAATTGGGTTGATTTCTTCCTCCTCTCTGTTCTGTGGACATGTTAAAACTGATGGGTCTCCGTTTGGCAACCCATGACAGTGGCTAGAATGTCTTTGTGGACCAAGAATCCACCGTTTTGTTCGTGCCTGTCATCTCTCCCGCTGAAAAAAGCTTGTGGCCTTTGTCGGTCGTTGTTTCACATAGGCCTTTCCAGCGCAGTTCGCTGATACCTAAAATGTTCCATCGATAGTGGCCCAGCTGTGGGCCAGTTCTTCTAATTTTTCCTCCTGACATTACAGGTTCCTATAATGATGTTGTCTCTTGAGCGGATCCTGCTAAGTTGTCCATCAGTAGCACACTTATCACCTCTGTCCTGGTGGCCAACAAAAGGCGCGGTCCTTGGTGACCCGGGCGACGACCGATCCAGTATGGAGTGAGTGGTTCTTTTCATCATACAGTGTGCCTTGGGCAAGAAAGACCTGGCAGGGCCCAGTCCTCTCCAGGCTGTTGGCCACAGCCAAAATCCACGAGTACTGTGTGGCTCGCGTTGGCCCCGAGCACGCATACTGAACGCAAAAAGATATACATTTTAATACAAGGGTTTGGAAGCGGACATGATTGAGGGTGATATAAGATTATGTCCTCAGAAAGTAAAAGATCTGTCAGTCATAACAAACCTACATCACTGATCATTAGGTTAACTGATTTCCAAAACTATGCTAAGCTTTTCCAAATCCAAATTAATACAGAATTTGACGACATTGAATACATACAAATATGCAAGAGACAGAACCTTAATATCCTAAACTTTTACCGCAATTTTGTTCAAAACATGAGGGCTACGGACAATAAAAATATTAATTAAAAGGTTGTATGCCATAATACCATTAATAATAACATTAAAGATATGTCAGGGGTGGGGCAGAAGGCAAACGTGTGTGTGTATAGGGTGTGTGTGTCTGTGTGTGTGTTTTTTTTCTTTCTTGCCCGAGGATGAGTTTCAGGCTCCCTAGAATCTTCCCTCCCCCACTCCTTTCTCCCCATAATCCGCACCTGCTTAGTTTAGAGATAAACAGATAGTATTGAACAAAACCAGATGCTTATTTACCAGCTCTCTATTGGGATGTCCGCCTCCATTAAATTAACCTCCTTGAGATGTTCATCTCGATAGTATATCGTAGAACGCGCCATAAAGAATCAACTTAACCCCCTTCATACTTCTGGTCGGAGTCACTGGAATGATAAGTACTTACTCGCGCCATATTTCTCATAAATCTATCCTAAATCACTCCCTGGACACTCGGGGTAAGAGGCACAAAAAAACAGAAACAGAACCAAAAAGTATAGTCAGACTAATTATTATTTATTCCTTTATTTTCTATATAAGCTATGCAGAGACACATGCTTATGTACACAATCCATCATCTGTCTACGTTTCTTTATATGTTAGTTTGACGGATTCATTCAGTAATCTCTCTTTGTTATATACCCTATTTTTAATTGTAGGAGCGTATACTTTGCACCAGAGTATATTTTTCTATGCCGCTAGTCTTCTTTCCTTTCTTCTTTTAAACGCCAGTTTGGAGTAACCTTACATGTACCTACTGATAGTAAGCTTAAGCTTATGCTTACGTAAGCTTAGCTGCTTAAATAGCGCCATATAATAATAATAATAATAATAATAATAATAATAATAATAATAATAATAATAATAATAATAATAATAATAATAATAACAACAACAACAACAACAACAACAACAACAACAACAACAACAACAACAACAATAAGGAGCAATTGCATTAGACAGTGGGTCCCGACAGGAAGCCACTCCAGGATGCAATTTTTGTTTTCCACATCACGTCTGAAAGAACGGGTAAATGGAACGACTTCACAGTAAGCTTACTTTACCTTAGCCTAAACCTACTAATATTAGTATCATTAACTTAGTATTATGATTATATAAATGTGCACGTTCAACATTGGGCTACATAATTTTACATTATATGTTGCAGTATAGATGTAGGCTTGCTTACTCAGTGAACTAAGCTTACTCTTCTTCATATGAAAAATAACAAAAAAACGACACAATTCACAATACTTGTAACAAAGCAATTCACAATGCATATATGAAGTTTACTAATTAATAATTCTATAGGAATACATAATATTTGTACACGTATAATAATACAAATGTACAAACACATTTAACAGAAAAACCAATATCTAAGCTTGGAAAAAAAATATCTAAGTTTGTTGTCACAAACTTTGGCCTGTGAAGACACTAAAGAGCACGAAAAGGAGGTAACAACTCTGTATAGTTTAGGTCTGAAGTCGTTCCATTTACGGTATTTCTCAGACGTGATGTTGGAAAAAATATCGCCTCCAGGATAGCACAACTGCTGCCCTGACAAGATTGAA
>CM072516.1:39581025-39611025 GCA_036898135.1 Oncomelania hupensis
AGCAATAATCATGTAATGTAATGTAATGTATAGCGAAAAATGGTAATAAAACAGTTATGGTATCAATCATTTCACCCTAAATAGTCGCTATGAATGTGTCCTGTAATTAATACCTTCATCTGTACGGAAACCTTTAGTGTGTAGTTGTCCCTTAATTATTATTGGGTAGGCGTCTTTGATAGTTGTAGTGTTCTTCTTAGCACACAGCACCCGCCATTAGTGTAACCAGTATCATCACCGCATTGTAGTATCATTGAAAGTAGTATTAATTTTGTTTAAGAAAGATGGCACGAATCTGAGCTGTAGAGTGGCAGTCGAAGTCGGTACTTCGGCGCGTGGTTGGAAGAATGACGAAATAGCCTAACCCAATTTTTGACGGAAGCTCCGGAATCGAATTAGCCAGGGGAAGGCCACCTGATGTACAACACAATTCTCAGTGACGTCCCAGTCACGTGATGCGCACACTCGCATCAGCAATTCGCGTGATGCGCAAGAAAATCTCAAGGGTTGGAAATGGCGATTACCAGGATTGAGATACGAAGATTGTACTTGTAATTTGTGGCTGAGGAGCGGGAACAGCCTGTTTTGTCACAAAGCGAAGACGCAACAAATTGTTCGTGACACGCGACGCAGTAATGAAACTTTCTCTCCTGGCCCCTGACCCGTGACAGATCGTGACCTGCGACAAGCGTCTATACGCACCGTGATCCGATTATTTTATACTCGTCGCCTACCTTGCTCGGTCCATCCAACCGATGTCATGCTTGTCATTCCTTTCAGAAAATGATTTTTAAAGGGCTGAAGTTGGCTATCCCCTTTTTTCTGCGAAAGTACTGCAGCACCACAGCTATGATTTATACTATACTATACTATACTATACTATACTATACTATACTATACTATACTATACTATACTATACTATACTATACTATACTATACTATACTATACTATACTATACTAATCTAATCTAATATAATATAGCTTAATTTAATTTGATTTAATTTAATTTAGGACCTAGTAGTACTGTTCTTGAGGAACTCCGTCGTCGTTAATGAATGTTTACGAGCGATGCTGTCTCAAGTCAGAATTGATAAATAGAGGGGATATAGTAAGCTTGATCTAAATAGCTCAAAATTGTTTTTTGAAAACTTCACAGACATTTTAGTGTTTTAAGAATCAAGGGGTTAAAAATTATTTATTTAGTTTATTTACTTAATTTGTGTTTTATGAACGAAACAGGTTTACAGAAAACTACCTTTAGTTTTTAAAAGTCTGGGTACACTTCCAGTGGTTGGGCATCCAGTAAAGATGGACAAAGGTAAGCCTACTGACATTTCATGTATATGAAGCACAAAATGGTCAAAACGAAGACTGATACTTAAGTTTTTAAATCCGTCAGCACTTCTAGTGTTTTTCGAGACTAAATTTACAGGTCAATCACCCAAATTTGAGTGTTTAGAAAGTAAGCCTAAGTCGCACAGCAGACCGGAAGAAATGATTAAAATTAGTATTGTTAAAATTTAATCTGTAGACACTTCCAGCGTTTTAGGCACCAAAAATTTAAAGATAGAGAAGAGCGTCCTGCGTCTTCTTCACTAAAGAGACTAAGCTGTCATCGCGCTTTTGTCCGATTAACAGTCAGATTAGCTCTACAATAATAGAAGGATGGGATCCGAACCCGAGATAGTTGAAAAGGAGGGGCTCGAACCAACTAAACCCTGAAAAGAATTGGGAGGAGTACGTTACCTCCCACCTGTTCCACTTTAGGCTGGAGTTGTCTCCCTGTTCTTGAGTTGCCTTCCTTCTTTCTAATTGTCTCTGGAGTTCGATTGTCTTTCCTATATGAAATTGCTTCTCTTCGGTTGGGTTTGCCTTTCTTGCCTTCCTTCAGCTGGAGATACTTCCCTCGACTAGAGTTGTCCCTTTCTCTCTTCAGCTGGAGTTGCTTCTCTTGGATGAAGTTGTCTGTTTTGGCTTATGTGACGGCAGCTTTTGTCTTGCAGACGATCTGAAGAGATCATAAAAATGAGCTGAAGACGATCCAAGGAGGTCAAAATACAAGCACACACACACACTCACCCACACACGCACACACACACACACACACAAATAGGGAAAACGAGGGTGTGTGATTGTATAGACAATAATACTCGATGATCTAGGAGGTGAGGGTTGGTGGAAGAAATGCTGAAATCACAAGACAAGATAAAACAAAACAGACAAGATAAGACAAGACAAGACACACGCAGAACACCCGAGAGCCTACCTAAAAAAATGTGTAGATTAGCTTGAACTTCTAAGTTAATCGTGTGGACTGTCTAGTGAGTTAATGCACGACGTATGACCCAACAGGCTCAGATACTCTGTATAATAAAACGTTTTCAGTAGTGGCATTAAATCGGTATTTTTAACACACCGCGAAGCTGAAACTAGCCGAGGCTTACGATGGCCTGTCCACCCGTCGAGTCTCTGATACGCAGTGTGCCATTTGAATTCTTTCTTTCCATCAATCAGGATCAGAATCTGTATTGTCCCAACCAAAATCACAGATTTGTTTTCTCGCATTGTACAACAATCATTAACAATAACATTCACACAACACAGTCAGTATCGAATAAAACTTCAATTCATTCGAAGCCAAAAGCGTCTTTTAGGGTTTTAAATAGTTTTATGGAATAAAGCGCTTTTGACTTAACACATTCTCTTCTCAAGCTTCCCCTAATTTTATGTCGTCGTCCTCCAACCCCTTCGCACACCCCTGGTCCTTTGACTTCTCCTTTCTTCACACACCCCATTCCTGGTCTCATCGCCCTCTCTTATCTCTCACCCCCTCCTCCGCCCATTATCCCTCCGCCACCACTTCCCCCAACTCCATTTTCCATCACTTAAGATCCCTACATCTTCTTTAACTCCCAGCCCACTCCCCGACACTCCTTTCCCCCGTCTTCCTTGTCCTATGACAGAAATTTAAATATGAGTATTTCTATATCCAATGTCATAAAACTGTGATTCTCATCTTTTATTATTATAGTATCTGTTTACACACGCGCCTTAAAACTCACAACACCAAATTACGAAATGTATAGTCCTAAAAGAACCAGGAGAGAGTGGTACCAGACCTGTTAATAAGGGGTAATAAAGAGTTTGAAGATGAGAATAGGGTATAAATTTACGAAAAACAATTGTGTGCCTATTATCTAGTCGTGTCATTGTCATTGTTCTTATAATCACTAACAACGACAATGTCATCTGCCTCATCTGCCGCGTTGCAAGAATCCTTTCCAAACTCATCCCACAATAGCCTATCATCTTCTTCTTTCTTCTCGCTTTGATCGTCTTTATTCTTGCTTTGAGGTTTTCCTTCTTGTCTTTCTCCTTTGGGTTTTTATTTACTTTCTGCTTTGGTTTATGTTTTGTTTTCGTTGTTCGATCCCATACAGCATGACAAGGCGCTGTTAAAGTCTGTTGTTTAATAGCATGATGCCCACGAACCAGAAGGATGATGATGGACTTATCCAAACAAGTGTACATCATATTATTATTGTTTGTCCTTTAATTCCTTGAGCTTAGGGTAATCCTAATTAGCCTGCAATGGGTGGCTCTCCTGCTCCACCGTCGCTGCCTGAAATGGGTCCTGCTTTGCTTTCCATAGCTGTCCCGCGCCGCAACCAGCTCCTGCGGTGTCCTTTTAACGCACAGTCGCTGGCACAGCAGTCACGTAAACGGTCCATCAGACAATGACATAGACATTATGTACATTATCGAAATCTGGCTGTACTCAGCGGGTGCTGAAGCGAAGCTAAAGGAGCTAGCTCCGCCAGGTTACTCTGTGCCGTCCTGTGCTCGCGACTCGCTTGGTGTGGCTGACAGAGGTGGTGGCATTGTGTTAGTTATCAAAGACTCCTTGTTGAAGCATGCTACTTTCAAACGATCACCCCTTGACCACCCTTGTTTTGAAGCCACACTTCTCATGATGACTGTAAATAACACTAGACTGAATGTGGCCTGTGTGTACAGGCCACCACCAAGCAAGAAAAATGGCTTGACTTAATCTATGTTCTTTGATAAGTTACCTGACCTTTTCATGCACTGTGATGCTCTGCCTGGTACAACAGTTCTAGTTGATGACTTCAATGTTCATGGGTATGACCTAAAAGACGATTTTGCTATTAAGTTCTGTAATCTGCTTGACATATTTTCTTTCACGCAGGCAATAGCTGATCCGACTCAGAAATGAGGCCACACACTTGACTTGTTAATTTATCGCTTACCAGATAACATTGTTTCATGCTGATATGTTTCACATGATTTGAAATCTGACCAAAATGCAATCCTATGTCATCTGCATGTCGCTAAACTGCCTGTGTTCCACAATTACCATTAATTGTCGCAAACTGCGTAGCATCGATCCACTAGCTTTTAAGGCTGACCTTGCTACCCTATCTCCAAAATACTCTATTGTTGACTACAATATTACTGTGCAAGCTGCACTTGACAAGCACGCGCCTCTCTGCCAAAGCACCGTCCGCCAACGTAAATTTAACCGGTGGTTCAGCAGCATTGCTGACCAGTTCCATCAGCTCAAACGTGAGCGGCGTCAGGCAGAGAGACGCTGGCTGAAGTCAGACTTGACAGTTCACAAAGAGATTTTTGAAACCATCAAACACAAAATACCCAATATGATAGAAGAAGTAAAAACATCATTTTTTTCACATCACAGATCGCTCAAAGTAAAACTTTCAAACAACTCTTTCAGAATTTCAAATCACTCCTCGCAAGGAGACTGCTTCTCCTTTGCCTAATATATTCGAAGACAAACAATTCACATCTGTTTTCTTCACCTACTTTTCTGAGAAAATCCAAACTATCTGCAATAGCTCTTCCTTCTCCTCTACCATACACTTGTCCTTGGCAAACACATTTTCTGCCTGTTTATGAAAGTCAGCTTCGTGACATTCTCAAAAACACTGTTCCCAAATCTTGTGAACTTGATCCCACCCCTACCAAGTTAGTGTATGAGCACCTTGGAGCCATTCTCCCCTCCTCAACATACATCATCAATGATTTTCTTCTATCTGGTATTGTCGCAATTGAACTCAAAACTGCAGTCGTAAAACCCTTGCTGAAAAAGACCACCTTGGACAAAAACGAATTGAAGAATTACCGACCTGTTTTAAATCTGCCCTATCTTTCAAATTTTTTGCAGAAAGTGGTGCTTAAGCAGCTCCTAAAACATCTCGACAACAACCTTTGCAATCCTCTTCAGTCTGCCTACAGAGCTGGTCACAGCACTGAGACTGTTCTTCTGCGTGTTTGCAATGATATTCTTTCTGCCCTGGACCATGACAACATCTCTGTTCTTCTTCTGGACAATTCTGCTGCGTTCGACACGAGCGATCATGCCATCTTGCTCAATCGCTTTGAGAGTCTGTTTGGCATTCAGTCCACGGCTCTCCGTTGGTTTTCATCGTACTAACAAGACAGTTCTCAATATGTATCTGTCAACAATTCTTCCTCTGCTACTTGTCCTCGCCTCTTTGGTGACCCGCAGGGCTCTGTTTTGGGTCCTGTTTTGTTCGTGCTTTACACCACTCCAATGTCCTTTGTCATCAAGCAACACTCTGTTGATCATCACCATTTTGCTGATGATCCACAACTTCAAAAGTCTGCGAAACCTTGTGACACTGACTCTATGATGGACACACTACGTGATTGTACTACTGATATTAAGACATGGATGACAAACAACATGCTCAGACTGAATGACCACAAGACAGCAGCTCTCCTTTTCTCCAGTTCAACTCCTATCTCTGCCCCTTCTCTTACCATTGGATCTTCCACTGTTCTCTATTCTGACAAGACCAGAAATGTAGGAGTTACCTTTGATTCGGAGCTCTCAATGAATGATCACATTTCAAAAGTATGCCAAATGTGCTATTTTGAATTAAGGCGAATCAGTTCAATCCGTCTCTTCCTCACTGTAAATGTCACAAAAACACTAGTTACTTCTTGTGTACTGTCCAGAGTAGACTATTGCAACTATATACTTATTTGGCTGCAATGACTCTACCCTAGCACCCTTCAAAATGTTCAGAACGTTGCTGCGAGGCTTGTTTTCAAATCAAATCGTAAACAACCATGTACCTCTCTCTTGCGCAAACTTCACTGGTTACCTGTTTTATAACGCATAAAGTATACAGCAGCCTGTATTTGCTATAATATCATCACTGGATCAGCTCCCGAATATCTTAATGAGTTAGTAACTCTGTACACTCCTTCTCCGACCCTTCCCTCTTCGAGCAATACTCGACTCCTCCGCCAAGGCCGCTACAAACGGCAATCACACGGTCTCCGCTCTTTTTCTATCTGTCATGTATCATTTCACAACGAAACATTGAACAAGATGACAAGCCATTCAAATGTATTCCAGACACTCGCACACAAAGCTGATAATCAGCATTTTTAATGTTCGTGGCCATATTGTGACTCAATTTTATCCTAAAGATGCAAAATAAAAACATGTAATTATGGACCACTATCTAATCTATCTGCTAGCAAACAAATTCTAAAAATCGGTTCCATAAATTTTGAATTAAAGCGCAAAATGTTTTAATAATGTTTTTAGCCACAAAATAACTCTAACATACCTTGATCTTTGCGGTACAGAAATTATGACACAGTTTGGTCAACATCCGTTCAGTGGATCTTGAGATATGGCGGGTCACAGACCGACCGACAGACAGACAGACAATAATTAAGACGGACCTACCGACATTTTACCCGCTCTGATCCACGACTATTTTAAAGAATTTCTAAAAAAAATTAATCCGGAAATACAAAATAGCAGAGGTCAATGAAGTGAATTAAGATCACAGGCAGTTTGAAAAAACCAACCATAGCGTACAGTATATAGGCCTTTATGAACAGCACTCATAAATAACATTTGTTTTCAATGTCACCCCCGTCCCCATTGTTGCTACGGTTTGGAATTTCTGTGCATAGTCTATTATTTTGCAAATGTAGATATTTTTGTTCCATACACCATTTTGTCATTTATGTGTTAATCTATTTAATCGTTTTTGTGTATTGTGTCTGGTAGGTAGCATTTTGGGAGGATTAGTATAGTATAGTATAGTATAGTATAGTATAGTATAGTATAGTATAGTATAGTATAGTATAGTTGTGACGACACGAGTTTTCAATGCACGATAATAGTAGTTGTGCCGTAGTTGCATATTGTGCAGAGTTGCACGTCTCTAGTGATACAGTGTACAAAGTTTTGTATCAGCGGTTTCTTACTGCGTATGTAAGCCAAGTATGTATGATTTTCACGTGGGTATGATGCATAGTCGGGGAAATTGGGATACTGAATTTAGCTCGATACCGTATACTGTGAACCGGGTAGATTTTGGCCCAGCAGAGTCAGGTTGGTAGCTGTTGAGAGCAGACGTTTTTGGACGAGAAGACTGTGTTATCTTAGGATAAAGGATAGTCAGTTTTCGTAAGGGCAGTGTTTGTGTGATTCGAACCACCCAAGGTCTTGCCCTCGTCGGGACAAGAATGACCAGGAAACTGTAAGGGAAAGATTGTTACTGCCACTTATAAGTGTTAGTAAGTGTAGAGTACCTTCTTAAGGTTGTGTGTCCATCTATTTGGAACCTTCCAAGGCTCAGGGACTTCGCAAGTACTGAGATGCTCCTAGTGCAAAGCATAGCAACAGCACTTTAACGAACTTTATTACTCTCAAACGGATAACATTTTGTGGTGTATTGCACAGGCGGCGGAAGCGGGGGGGGGGGGGGGGGAAGGGGAGCACTGCCCCCCCCCCCCCGCCCGAGAAATATTGGGGGGGCAAACCTATACATCCCCCCCCCCAATATTCAGCCCCTCAAAAAAACTTATTTGGAGGTTCAAACCAATATTTTCCCCCTTTCTCTGGACTGATGCAAGTTAACAATGCCTGTGCTGAGACCATTTTCAAATGAATGAAGGACTGCTGGATCAGACTTGACTTGCCAGTGCAAAACTGCAGGGGCCAGGCCAACGATGGGGCGAGTAATTTTCAGGGTCATGTGTCAGGAGTTGCAAAAAGATTCAAAGATGAGATCCTTGCTGTGACTGAAGAGCTGGCGACAGTTCTTCAAAGAATACAAACGACTTGTGATGACGCAGTAAACGCTGCTGACATTTGTCTGAGAACACTGGAAAGCATGCGGCATGAAGATTGTTATGAGACATTTTTTGCTGACATCACAACGAAAGCTGCAAATTTGTGTGATGAGCCCTGCGTTCCTAGACAGAAGCAGCCTCCACGAAGACTGGACGATGGCTCACAGGGTCACAGCTACTCTTGTCCATCTGCTTACTACAGACAGCAATACTGTGACGCCATTGACAACATCAAAGAACATTTAAAGAGCCGGTTTGATCAAATAGCTCTCGACTTACCAAGAAAAATTGAAGTTCTTCTAAGTGATGGAGCAGCAGGGAAGAGACCAGAAATTCTTCAAGAAATCAAAGATACATATTCCGCTGACATCGACTTGGACAGACTCAAAACCCAGCTAGAACTCCCGCCACATGCACTGGGTGACACCAGGAAGGCGGCTAACTCTAGGATCACCATCTTCCAAGCACTGCCGGATGAACTGAAAGCTTCTGACTCTGTGCGACGGATGCTGAGTGAAGTGGATCAACTTTTCAGACTGTTTGTCACCATCCCAACCACAACTGCAACGGCTGAACGCAGTTTTTCAGCCCTAAAGCGGGTAAAAACATACCTTCGGGCAACGATGACGCAGGAGCGTCTAAATAATTACCCCCGTTGGGGTGCCGGGGGTTTCAGTATAAATAGTATCCCCACTTTCTGGAAATTTAGTGCTTTAAATTCCCACTGTCACTGTCTTTCTCATTTGCTCTTTCTCATTCCTGCTCTGTTCTATCAATCTGCTATACTATCGTCTTCTTCGCTGGACCAGTCTCCTGCCTTTTTTTCTTGAAAACTCTTCCGGGACAAGGCTCCTTGTTTGTGTATGAGGTTTGTTGGATCAGCTTGGGAATATTGGACGCTTTCTGCCAGGTGGTCACTAGGGCTTCCTATGATGTTATTATTTAGCAATGTAGGCATTTTATATGTATGTGTTTTGTTGATAATGTATAATGATGTTTGTATTCTATTTTGTTTTTGTAAACGAGGGTTCAATAAGTTGGGGTGAAGCCTCAGCCGTCCCCTGCGTGGGATGTCTTTATTGTAAAGTGGCTGGCTGGTGGAGGGCATTCAGTTTTCACACTAGGGTTGTTTCAGCAGATCTTTTATGCGGATTGGGGATTGTCCGGTCCTGATTTGGCTCGGAAGAGTCCGCTGCACCTAAAGCAACAATTATGTAATATAATGTAATGTCTAAATAATTGTCTTATAATGTATGTGTTCAAAGACAAAGTAGATAAACTAGACCTAGCGCAAACTGCTTACGAATTTATCAATAGAAATGAACGCCGTCAGGCATACTTTGGAAAATTAATGGTGTAATTTCCCATGCTAAATGACATGCATGACTTTTGTTACTGTGATGGATCAACATTGTCAGGTCAGTTTCTCTCCCTTTCTCTCTACCCCCCCCCCCCCCTTTCCTCTCTCTCTCTCTCTCTCTCTCTCTCTCTCTCTTATATGCACAGTTGTAGAAATATATGATATATCTTTTTTTTTCTCTCTCACATAGTGTCTATGAAAATAGTTAAAATTATTTGGAGTAAATGTCCAGGGCCGGACCCTTGAAAAAAAAATCCGGGGCAGCATGCCCCCGGATCCCCCTAGAAGGCTCGGCGCTTCGCGCCTTCGCTGAATCTGTAACCCCCGCCCCCCCCCATCTCACCCCCCCGACTTTTCCCAGATTCCCGGCCCTGATGTCAGTGAATAAAATGTGTGTGTTGCCCCCCCAATCCTGAACAGCTTCCGCCGCCTGTGTATTGTGTCTTGTATTGTGGTGGTGGTGTTTTATCCGTGTGTCACAGGTCGAGAACTTAAAAGGTGAGTGTGAAACCAGTAATTCTATTTCTTCATGGCTATGCACTCCGAGCTTGCGTACGTGAATGAATGATGTTGAATGAGGGGAAAAGGGAGAGATTTTTCTAATAGTATTTTTTTATGATTTTTATAGGATTTTCTTGTTTAAAGATGTAGAATGAATAATGTTGTTGATGTTGCTGCTAAAATGGGATCAAAGGGTGATGATGAAATATGTATGTTAAAATGAGAGAGAAAGGGGTGATGAATATGAGGGAAGGATGACGATGTGTTATTGCATGCTAGAGAGGGACCATTGTGGATGAAGGGAGATAATCTACTATAGCGGGGAGAGGGGTGATGAAGGTGATTAAGATGGTTGACTGGAAGTGTGGTTATATGTGTAATGTATATTTGTATAAACAACTATGTTTATGAAAAGGAATATAAATTGTTAAATAAGAATTGCATTAAATTGTTTACATGCACATATAAACAGGTCAAGATGGCGGACGGCGGAAGGAGATATTTGTTTGTATAGGGTTAACCTTTTGTATGAAATATGTTAGTAAGACGATTTATTTCGTTTACAGATTGGGCCTATTACGATTATTATCATACCTACTACTAATTCATATTACTTCAACTTCGACCTTCACTTCCACTACGAATGTTGGCCTGAAGTCGCCGTCGTTGCTACCGCTACCTTCTCCTCCATGCTGGTGTGAGGGTGCTGACTGAGGGTGTGTGTGTCACCGCTACTTTATCCTCCATGCTGGTTTGAGGGTGCTGACTGAGGGTGTAACGTAACTGTAGATTATAGTCACGCGACACCGAAGCGTATAGGCGACTACTGGTCACATTATTCTGACACCAGCGAACCAGTTGATGGTAAGGGGAAAATAATATGGTCACACATTGGCCAATCCGGGATTCGAACTAGGTACCTTTCGGTTACTAGTAAGACGCTCTACCAACTGAGCTACCCGGCCCCTCTTGACTGAGGGTGTGTGTCACCGCTACTTTATCCTCCGTTCTGATGTGGGGTGCTGTCTGAGAAACTGCGTGCTCGTCACCGCCTGGACACTTCGTGTGCCCCGGACGACAGGAACGCTTTCAGTTAGTCAAGGGAGGTAATTGTTCGGTAGATATTGGGTTGTGGGTCTTGATAGGGGTTGAGGGTGGTTTAGTATCCCATTGTCCTGTGTGTGTGAGTTAGATTGTTGAATAAAATAGTGTAATTGTTCATCTGGCTTTTGTGTTAGTTCTTTTGTTTTGAGTTTGTATCCCCTCACTCGCTGTATGAGCTGACGTCGCTGAACCCACTAGGGTGACGTGACAATAGCATAGCATAGCATAGCATAGCATAGCATAGCATAGCATAGTATAGTATAGTATAGTATAGTATAGTATAGTATAGTATAGTATAGTATAGTATAGTATAGTATAGTATAGCGTAGCGTAGCGTAGCGTAGCGTAGCGTAGCGTAGCGTAGCGTAGCGTAGCGTAGCGTAGCGTAGCGTAGTGTAGTGTAGTGTAGTGTAGTGTAGTGTAGTGTAGTATAGTATAGTATAGTAGTTTGCCCACCGCCGTAGCTCAATTGGTAGAGCGTTCGCCTGGCACACCGATGACCCAGGTTCGAATCCCGTGGTGGGCGATATAAAATGTGGCCATTTTCACTTTCCATTTTAGCAGTATGATTGCTTTGGTGGTTCAGTGTTGATTCAGGTCCCTATCCCTCTTTCCCTGGGATGGTTATCCCCGTCTGCCATATCGCCAATGGTGGGTGTAGACGTTAAACCTCAATGTTCTTCATAGTATAGTATAGTATAGTATAGTATAGTATAGTATAGTATAGTATAGTATAGTATAGTATAGTATAGCATAGCATAGCATAGTAGTGATGGCATAGTAGGCTATCAGTCTTTTGCCGAAAGCAAATTTCCGAGTAAATCTTTGATAAGTTTAAAGGTTCTACAACGAAGAATACAAAGCATTACTATACTCAGCACAGCACCATTGACGAAGTCCTACAGACTGTCACCCAAGCCATTGGACAACACGATTACTTGCTCACAGTCGTGAAGACACGGATACTTTGATAATGGCCACATCACCAAGCAAAGACCATCCTGCAAGGCACGGTGCAATGAGGCAGAAGAAGGTGGAGACAGAAAAAGAGGTGGGAAGAAAACATTCGAGAATGGACTGGTTTGACACTGAGTAAAGCCATGAGGCCTGCTGAGGACATAGAAAGTTGGAGTACACTGGCTAAACGATCATCTGTGGTGCCCCAACGACTTTCGAGTTATGGGATAGAATAGGAAGTTTAAAAGACATGTGTTGAAGCAGCATGCAGGCTATACTAGATCTGTAACTTTTATCAATAATACTGCACTATCACTAAAACTGTAGTATAACAATCAGCATCGCTCAGTTGTCTGGAGCGTTAGACGGTGCGCCCAAAGCAGCAAGTTGGCTTAGTTAGATCTTTTTAGCCATCCCTCTTTGAGCTGGTAGAGCGCTACAGATAGTTACCACCACTCATTCAATTGTTCATTACCATATCGGATCTACCCTGAACATAAAACACAAATAATGAAGATATTTTCATAGCATTTGCCACCCAAAAGAACTATTCTTCGTAACCTTCTCAGTTCTTGTGGTTCTCGGCCACACTTCACTTTCATAGCGAAGCCGTCAGCTAGCTAGTAATAGAGGGTGGATCCTTTCAATTGTTTTAGAGACAAAACAAATTTAATGACCGGTTGTCGCTATACAGGTTTTACTATCTAGTCTTTAGTAGGATCAGTATAGAATCGCTTCCCTTTACTATTCTTAAATCGTCGCACGTGCGTTTGCCATACTAGAACATGGGTATTGTCTCTTTAACTCTTCAATGGCCATTACTATTCTCCCCTTTAGTCCCGTCATAGCTGTTCCCGATAATCAGAGAGGTGCAGATTCGTAAACAGAGAAACATGAGCAATTTCTGGTTGGTACGAGATCGTCTTATGTTTTCTTTTGTTTTCTTTTTTCTTCTTTTTTTTTCATCCTCTTTTGTCCGTCCTTCATGTCTAAACGAGAAGGACATACCGTTAACTGTAGACAGAATAAGAAACCAAAGCCCTTGATAATTGTTGCCTTCCTATCCTATCCTATCCCATAACACGGAGGTCGTAGGGGCACCACTGATGATCGTTTAACCAGCGCACTCCATCTTTCCCTGTCCTCAGCAACCCTGATTGTTTCGCTCAGTGTCAAACCAGTCCATTCTCGAATGTTGTCCTCCCACCTCTTTTTCGGTCTCCCTCTTCTTCTACCTCCTTGCACTGTGCCTTGCAAGATGGTCTTTGCAAGACCTGATGATCTGGTGACGTAGCCATACCATCGGAGTTTACGTCCTTTCACCACTGTGAGCAGGTCATCGTGTTGTCCAATGGCTTGTGTGATGGCTGTCGGACTTCGTAGTTTGTGATGTGCTGGGTATAGGAAATGGCCAGAAGTATTCTGTAGCACCTCATCTCCATGCTTTGTATTCTTTGTTGGAGATCTGCTGTGAGGGTCCATGTTTCGCAAGCATATAGGAAAATGCAGATGACAAGGGAGCGCAGCAGCCTTACCTTGGAATGTAGACTGATGGTTTAAACATAATTTTATTCACGAAACAAGTAAACCAGGCATGGAGAACATAAAGGGCACACAAAAGCAAAGCTTAAATGAGTGTTACCCTTTGACAAATGACAACAATGAAACGTCTGGCGAACAGGAACAAGTACAAAGCAATAAAAATTAAAAAAAAAAAAAAAAACAGGAGCACATAAATTAATCTTTTTAACAATGAAAAGAGAACAAACATATAACTATAGTATGACAGAAAAAAAATGCAATAACGTCGAACAAACAAAAAAAAGTAATAGAGAAATAAATGAATGAACTAACTAACGAGAAACAGATACATGCACCCAAGAGTAAATTTTACACAAAACAGTAGCTGTCGATTAAAAGGTAAATAAATACCTGCAGCAAACTAAAACAATGAGAGAAAAAAATCAGTTTGGAGGAGGGAAAAAAAAAAAAAAAAAAAAAAGTCACGTGCAAGTAAAAAAAAAAGAAGAAAGTAAAATAAAAACAACGCGTGCACACACACACCCACCTACACACACACACACACACACACACACACACACACACACACACAAACACACAAACACAGAGATAAATAGTTCGAGACTACGTGTTTGCACGTGAACAGATATTTAAAATAGATGGTGAACTTATCTATTCCGTTGGAAGAGACAATTATCTGGTCAGTTTCTCTCTGACAGCTATTAATAGACTTTTGGTGCGAAGGGATGGGGTGTAACTACTAGGGAGAGGGAAAACAAATGGGGATTGGTTTAGCTGGTATCAAGAGTACCAATCAGATGTGAGTTTGCATAATTGGGCTATTTTCTAAACGAAGCGGTCACTAGATGTGAGGAATGTGTGGACTTTTGTAAAGATGTTGGCGTTTTCTTGTGGGGAGAGATGTTCACTGCCAAACAATAAGGTGTTGATGTTTCGAAAAGGAGGGTCTAATTGGTTAATTGTCTGCGTACGTACAGTGCCGAATGTAGGGCAAAAAAGGAGGAAATGTTCAGATGTTTCTGCAGGATGCCCACACTGACAGACTGGGTCTTCTAACAAGTGACGGCGGAACATGTCATAATTAAGGTTACTTACGCCAAGTCGGAGTCGGGCATGCAAAACCTGGCTGCTGTCGTGTCCCATGGTAATAGTACAATGGAACAAGTGGATCATCTTTGGAAAGGTGTCTTTTTAATAAGCTAATGGATGGGCTTTCTTGAATTTCCTCGGGGAGATCATTCCACAATACTGTGGTTGAAGGAACAAAAGAATTTTTGTAGAGTTCAGTTTTGTATGGGGGTACTCTACGTTCTAGAGGTCTTCTGCGGTGATATGGATTAACTGCTGATACTAGTTGTGGGACCAAGTTGGACAAGTACTCAGGACAGCACTCGTTTATCATCTTATGAAAAGTAAGTAGCTTATGTCTTTTCCTTCTCTCCTTCAATGTGTATTGTCCAGACTCTCTATACAATAACTCGTGGCTGGTCCCCTTCACCGCCCCAACAATAATTCTAATACCTTCTAAATGGAGTTTTTCCAATAAACCAGCTTGAGTGTCTGTACAATTATCCCAGATTACATCGCCATAGTCAAAGTGAGGTAGGACAAAGGATTTGTACATATTTCTAAGGCTTTTCTGCACAGCTTATATTTATACGTTCTTAAACATGATAGGAGGATGGTTATTTTCTTTATGACGTTACTTATATGGATATCCCATTTACAATTACTTTGCAGTGTTTATGGAATTCGTTGTCAGATAAAATTGCGTTTCCGAAGCTTAATGGGTTGTTAGGTAGTGCGTCACGTTTGAAAGTTAATAGTTCTGTTTTGTCTTCATTAAACCTTACTTTCCAGGTGTTAGCCCAGTCGTTTATCTTTTGAAGATCAGAATTCAAAATTTCTGCTCGTATGTCTGGGTTGTTTAGGGTTAATGACATGCTAGTATCGTCTGCAAAAAGTTTTATAACTGATTCAATGTTATCCACAATGTCATTAATATAGATTAGGAACAATAGGGGGCCTAAAACTGATCCTTGAGGTACGCCTGACGGAACGGTTTTATAGTTTGATTTGCTACCTTTAATGACAACAGCTTGTTTTCGTTGGTCTAAATAGTTAGCAAACAATTGAAGAAGCTTGCCTCTAATACCTATAGCCTCTAACTTAGCTAGTAATCCTTTGTGCCATACTCTGTCGAAGGCCTTGGAGATGTCAAAGAAAATTGACTGGTTAGTGATTCCACTGTTATATGCTGAAGTTAGTTCATTATATATGCAAAGTAGTTGGTTGGTTGTTGAGTCCCCGGGAATAAAACCAGACTGTGATGGTGTTATAAGATTATTGTCTTTTAGGAATGAGAAGACATGGGTATGGACACAGCGCTCAAAGACTTTACCAACACAACTTAAAAGAGATATTGGGCGATAGTTGGTACAAATATCGGCTGGACCTTTTTTGTGTATTGGCGTTACATGAGCAATTTTCCAAATATCTGGAAACAATCCTTCTGATAGACAGCGGTTGAAGAGTTGACTTAAAGTATATGAGATTATATCAGCAGATATCAGTAATAGTTTGTTATGGATTTTATCGGGGCCTACAGCTTTACTTTTGTCCAGGTTTATTATCACTTTGGCTACCTCTGCTGGGGTTATTAAAATTTCAGTCAGTTCGTGATCTAGGTGGGGAAGTTCAGGAGGGTCGTCATCGGGTGTTTCTAATACTGATTGCTGTATAAAGTGGTCATTGAATGCGTTGGCCTTTTCTTCATTTGTATCGACCGTTTTCCCATCACTAGATATTGGCGGTATATCGTTGGAGATTCCTTTTTTGTTTATAAATGCTTTAACAAGTTTCCACCATTCCTTAGTTCCAAATCTGGTGGGGTCTGATGCTTTTTCATCTAGTTCCTTGTGATATTCTAATTTCCTATTTCTGATCATTAACGTGACTTTATTTCTATACTGTCGATACTTTTTCCAGTCGTTCTCTACATTTGTTATCTTTGCATGTTTAAATAATGTATATCTGCATTTTAGGGCGTGACGAATTTCAATATTTAACCAAGCGGCATCTCTAGTGCGTACAGTAACTGTTTTTACGGGCATACATTTACACGCGGCATCGAAGTAAGCTTGAGTAAAGTTTTCTGCTGATTGATTTAAGTTTTCCGCTGTTATTATTGTAGGCCAATCTATTTGTAAAAGCAGATTACAGAATTGATCACGGTCTAAACGGTCATAGTTGTATATTATCCGTTTGTAGGAGTAATTCCTATTGACAGAGTTTATGATGGTTGCGCAAGGTACACAGTGATCACTACATATTTCTGGTAATACTTCTATACTTTTTACTATTTGTGGACTCTGTGTCAAGACCAGGTCTAAACAAGTTCTAGATGTCTCAGTGATCCTTGTATCAGAGTTGGTAATTTGATGTAAATTGTGCATATTTAATGTATCTATTAAGTGCTTGGAGGGACGATTGTAATCATCGTTAAAGTCGCCTAATGCCAAAAATGCACAACCTGTATTGTTTACTTTTCTGAGACTCTCTTGGACTAAATTCCAATAATCTACGGGAAGACTGGGTTGGCGGTAATAGGATCCTACTAATAGTGTGTTTCTATTAACTTGAGTTTCGATCCATATCGCCTCTAGGTTGGGTACATGAAGATCTGGTCTGTGTCTGCAGAGTAGGTGACTCTTGACATAGATAGCCACACCACCACCACTTTGATCAGTTCTATCTAGCCTAACGGGGGGATGGAAATTTAACAAATCTGTCTCGTTACTTGTGTGCGTTGCATTAAAAAAGGTTTCAGAACAGGTAATTATGTCGTATTTATTGCTTTCTGCTTCAATAAGGGTTATATGAGCGGGGATGCTTCTGGCATTTAAATGAATTATTTTTATTTCGTTGTTAGTGTCAGGCCCAGGGTTTTGCTCAATGTCGCCGCATAAAAGTAGTAATAATGTGATTGGGAACTTGTTATTTCTATAAAACAAGAACGCTAGAAAGCACAAAACGTGGAATTTGTGGGTAAGGAAAATATCTGGACATTTGACCGCTTTTGAGTAGAACAAACCTATCCTGGCTCTGTAGATGCTGAGTTCACAAGTCATTGTTCAAGTTATTGCGCTTACAAGCGCGTAGAACAAGAAACAGGCCAGGATTATTGGAATATGTGATTCATTCGTAATGAGTTTGCAAATTATAGACCCATAAGTTTCCCTCCCTTGGACCTCGCCTAAACCCAAACAAAACATCAAGGAAAGGGGAGTGTGGCTAGAAAATAATAATAAAAAAGGAAAGTAGAACAGACTCCACGAAATTGGGTGGGAAGGGGGAAAGTAGGAGGAGAAGCAACAACAACGTGTGTTTAAGAAAAAGCAAAAATATCTAGATGAATGTAAATTGATAAGGAAAATAAAGTGAGTTATATACAGGTAAGTATTGTGATCAGGCCGACGGTCTCACGGCCAGGATGGGATTGGAAAATTAAAGTTGTGATAACACCGGGAAATTATTGCAATCGATGGTTTATAGTACCAGGAGTTTTTTAAATGATCAAGAACAGTTGAGGGAACAAAGGAGGTCTTGGAGTGATCTTGAAAAAATTGATATGGGAATGAATATTGCCAGAATATCTATTAATAAGACTTGACTGAAACATGTACAAAGACACCTGTTGAACAGTATTGTAAAATATACAAATTGTGAATTGTAAAAGCACATTTAAAAAAAAACCATCATATATTTGTACGTGGTGCGTGGTGCTACTACTATAAGTGTGTACGTACTACAACGCGAAATCGTGCACGCACACACGCATAAACACATGAACTACGAACACATGAACTACGAACACATGAACTACGAACAAACAGCTAGGCATGAATCATACTACAATTTTCAATCACAACTATAGTGTTGAGAGTACACCGAAGGATAAAAGCATACTGGGCAGTCGGTGACATGAGAAAGCACACAGCACACGCACAAAACTGCGGCATAAAACATTATGGTAAATCAAAGGACTGACACTCATCAGTCGATTAGATGGAGCACACAGAGCTGACATTATTATAACAACAACAACAACAACAACAACAATTTAAATTACAAAAATAGAGGGCAAGTTCTCTGTTAGGCTACATGACTGTTGCAATCTGGCACAAAAAGGAACACAACAGCATAAACTGTATAATAAATCAACACACTGGTCAATCACCTGTAGATGAAAGAGAGCGCATAGTGCTATAGGCGCATAGTGCTATGGGCCTAATAGGCCTAGCTTGATGATGACGGGTAGAGCGTAAAAAGGTTTACAAGCGTATGGTTCCACAAAGCAGGCATTATTACAACATTAACAACAAAAATGGTGAAAATAGAATGCGAGCTCTATGTTGCACGAATGTCCAAAGATTAACTTCGGAGTGAACATAGCCACACACACACACACGCGCGCACACACACACACACACACACCCGCACACACACCAACATGCATATGCAAAGTTGATCATGTTTATCAAGTACATAACTTTCCATTAATGCCGAGTATGTAAAATGCAGTGTCATGAAGGTAGCCATAGCAAACGTTTTAGTTTCATCGATTAAGGGGAATATGTGTGCTTATAAAGAATGCGTGATATAGGCAGACGCGAGAGTGGGTATGCAAGTAATGTGTGTAGGTTTATATAAGATGCGAATGAATTTAAGACAATGGATGCGGATTTAGGAAGATGCATGTGAATGTACAGTGAGAACTGCGTGTGATATTTACAGTCATAGGATGTTGAGATGTATTAGCGTGTTGGCTGTCATGGAAGCTGGAAGTGATACGGTATAGCATCAGTGATCAGAGCATTGGATATGTTGTTGAGGTGCGGGTGCCACAGGTGGCTTACGTTTAGTTTTCAGTTTTCAGTTTTCAGTATCAGTGTATTGATTGGCATCAGACATCTCTTCAATGCCAGTGATATTACTTCATAGTAACTTACACTCTCTTCCTCTATCATCTCACACACTCATTTTCTTTGTCATATTCGTCCTATTCAGTTCCTCCCTTTTGTTTCTTAAATTTCACCAGGTCATTTTCCAGTTACCAACATTCAAAATATCAATCAATGAATTAATCGAAATAAATCAAATCAATCAATCAAAATTATTCAAATCAATCAATGAAACAATCAGACAATTGATCAGTCAATGAATTTAAATTTATAAAATTAAAGGATTACCAAAGATAAAAATACACACACAAATCAATGAAAAAAGATTATTAAAAATTATTTTTACCAACAACAAAAATTATTTTACCAACGACAACAAACAAAATCAAAGATGCACTTTGAAATCCTGTCAGGTATGATCAATTACTGAAAACAACAGGTAATGGTAATAATTGGTATAATAAAAGAATAGCATTAATGATTGATAATAGTTGATACAAAGTTTGTGCTAATTGTTAATCTTTCTCCAGTCAGTTAATATCTTATGTTGGTCTCGATACTCAGGTAGGCATTTATAGATGATTGCTAATGTTTGCCTCTTTTATTTGCAGTTCAGTCATTAAACTGTATTATCCAGTGTATCAAGTTTGATCGACTAAAAAGTCATTTGGATTAGGTCAGCGTTTGCCTATAAAGTACTGGGCATGTTACGCAACAAGCTTATCCAGGTCGCTAGAACGATTTGTAACAAAAAACTGACCACTATTGTCCCGGACGCAGACCGAACCCCCCCGAACCCAGACTTCTTTCAACCGACCAGCCCTCCTCATCGATCTGGCTCTTGCAGCCGCCTGAGCCCTGACTTTGGTCAAATCATCATTGATGAAAATACGGCGGTGAAAGGTCTGACCGGACTGAGTTCTGCCAGGTGGAGGGAGAGGCCAGGCCAGGGCCGGGAACAAGTCTTCTGCCTTCACATTGCTTAGTTTCTTCTTGTTCTTGGTCAGTTCCTGTCTAGCTCTGAACGATACAAACTTTACAATTATGGCACGCGTCGATCCATCACTTAACTTAGGGCCAACTCTATGGCTTCGGTCTATGTCATCAGTGTCCAGTTCAGACCCAATGGCGGTAGCCACTGCAATCGTTAGTTTATCAGTATCTTCATTCTCGGCCTCTGGTATTCCGTTGATTCTAACACTGTTTTGTCTTGTGTATTGCTCTAGGTCGTCTTGCCTTTTCTCAAGAACTTCAATTTTGGTATCTTTTTTCTTGATTTCTACTTGTAGATGGATTATCTGCTCCTTCAATGCCGATATTTCCTTCATCAACTCTGTAGCCACCGCCTTAGATTGAATGGTTAGGATACTAGGATCTGAAAGCGCAGCCCGTATCTCAGCTCTTAAGGCTTCGAGTATCTCCTTGCCCAGAGATGGCTTAGACATTTTCGCAGCAACCGCAGCGTACGACGTAGAGCCTGAAGGTGGCTTTCTAGGGAGTGGGGTGGGAGGATCAACGAGCGTACTATGCAGGAAGTCACTGAAGTTGTAGACGTGGGTATCGTCTGGCTCGTCAAAATCTTCGGATGTTAAAGAATCGTCTGTACACTGTCTTTTTCCAGGCTCTTGCATTTGTAGCGGTGAAACTTCCTTTCTCTTTTCTACTCTGTTACTCACTGTTCCAATATTACCATCGTCTGTGGACATAGAGACACTAACAAAAACAACAACGGCAAAGACAGAGACAGTAGCAAAGTAGGCAAAACCTTCGCTGTTTTTACTGTATCAAATGCCATACATCACCAACAACAGCAACAGCTTTCATTCAGCAACAACACCATGTAGGCAGGAACGATAAATCACAAGTTGACCTGATTGCAATTACTCTGACTGCGCATAGACACACATCGAAGACGGCGACAACAAGAGTACTAGCGTGAAGAATGTAAACACTCACGGCATCGATGGTTGTCGTTGGCGCAACAATACGAAAGCAAAAACAGAACACAACACCACCACATTCACTTACGAAGGAAAGCTAACAGGTTATATCTCTGAAGCTGTTTTGGTTTGCTTGTTGTTCTGCTGTATTTGGATGTTGTGTCGTTGACGCTGCCGTGTTCTTCCTGTTTTTTTTCCTTATATGTGTACTGTCTGTAAGATTTTATTTCTTTTGCAACACTTTCTCACTAAGGGCACGAAAGTATAATATCACATCACAAATGGAGTCAAAGAATGAACTTAAACTGTCATGAACTGCAACACACAACACAGAGTTGCCAAATAGGCCTAGTTACATTTCGAAATTCGTACAGCCAGACACAGTAACACAGTTGTCACTCAGATGCACTGAACTATGTCACATCAAACTATTTCATTTACAGACCTAACACACATTTTTGATCAACAATGAGAATACGTCGGCATTATCTGGCTAATAAAGATCAAAAATACAACTTTTTGTAATTGAGACAACTATACTGACATCCCAACCAAGCAAGAGACCGCCGCAGCACAATATCACTCACTGCGCCCGTCCGCCATGTTTTTTCAGTAGACTGATGGTCCTGTCTTTCCAAATTGGCTTCAACCTCGCCAGGGCAGCAGTTGTTTGTGAGATCCTGGGGAAGACTTCCTGTCGGGACCCATTGTCTGATACAATGGCTCCTGAATATTTGAAGCTATGCACTGTGTTGAGGGATTGGCCTTGGACATTGATGTCCGTGTTGATGCCATTGGTGTTGTTGGTCATCATTTTGGTCTTCTCTGCACTTATTTCCATTCCATAGACTCTGGAGGTGATGTCAAGCCTCTGTAACAGCTGTTCAAGTTCTTGTTCCTCTCCAGCCAATCATCAATGTCATCCACAAAACGGAGGTTGGAGATTGCTCTTCCCCCTATGCTGACTGTGCCTTCGTGGTCTGCTCGGACATCTGACATGATGCGCTCTAGGAAGATGTTGAAGAGTGTTGGAGAGAGTAGGCATCCCTGACGCACACCGATTGTTGTTCTGAACCAGTTTCCGATGGCGCTGTTGAGAAAGACTGCACTGGTAGCCTTGTCATACAGGCTTTTGATGACTTCAATAATTTTAGGGCTGATGTTGTAGATTCTCATGGTTGACCACAGAGCAGCATGCCAGACTCGTTCAAACGCCTTTTTGAAATCTACGAACACATGATATAGATGGTGTTGGTGCTGTAGATACAAATCAAAGGTTCCGTCGCCTTGTAAGCAGCCTGGGTTTTGTAGTGTTTTGTTTGTTGTTGTTGTTTTTTAGCCGTAATCCCGTTGTAAAATACGTAATGATGGCGGGGAATGGAGTTCTAGTGCATTTGTCTTTGGAGGTTAATACAAACGCTGACCTCTAGTTATCGTTATTTACCGTATCTTTGAAGAAATTGATTGCTACCTCAGGACGACATTACATTAAGGACGTAAACTTAAAGTGAGTTTGAGGCCATCTATTTCAAACGTTTACACTACATAGCATTATCCTCAGTGTAGATTTTCTGTCCAAAAAAGCTGCTTCATCTGCTCAGCGGAAGACGAAGATCAAAGAGCTTGAAGAACAATGGGATCACAAAACCCAAGTCATAACTGTCATTAAGCAGTAACATTGTGTAGGAAGTTATCTCTAGGAAGTGTTCTGAGTACAGAAGAAGATTAGGATGGGAACTTCAACTGAGTCAGGGGTTTCTTCGTGGTTTTTTTCTTTGACTTTAAACAAACAGGCTCACAAAACGCTGGTCGTAACACTGTCATTAAAATCGCTGTGTAGTACTTGACTGTCTCTACGAGGTGTATTTGTGCTGATAACCGAAGGGAACAAACTTCAAACTTCAACTGTGTAAAGTGTTTATTTTCCTCCTCCTCTTCTTTTACCTCCACAACCACCCCTCTCCTCCTCCTCCCCCTCTTCTTCTTCTTCTTCTTCTTCTTCTTCTTCTTCTTCTTCTTCTTCTTCTTCTTCTTCTTCTTCTTCTTCTTCTTCTTCTTCTTCTTCTTCATTGTTTGCTTGAATTTGAAAAACAAATAAAAATGATTGTCGTTAAACTGTAATTAATAAGAGAACTATTGTATAGGAGTGATCCTTAAGGAACAGAAGATTATGATATGAACTTATAACTGTTCAAGTTTTTAATTTTGCATGTAGAAACAGTTATTACTATGCGCCCGAGGCAGTAAGTGGCCTCTTCAGGCGGCTTAAGTTAGGTCCTGAATCGGTCAGTGCCTTGATTATCTCTTGAGCTGCAAAAAAGTGCAATAAAAAAAGGCAAAGGTGGTCCCATAGCGTTGTGGCCGTAGGGGAGCGTGATGTTGGAGATCACACTTATCTTGGGCCAGCCTAATGAGGGTGATACCCATCTCTCTCCCTCGCTGCTTTACTTTCCCCACCCTTAAGAGAGTAGGTACTCAGTCACAGTTGAGTCAACTGGGGGCATTGTTATTTGTCGCTTCACGTTTTTGCGGTCACCCATCCAAGTGCTAACCGCACTGGACGGTGCTTAACTTGCGACACAGTAGCGAGTGCTCCAACCACTGCGCTATCCGACACCCCATCAAACGTGCAATAAAAACGAATAAATAATATTACTGATTTTCTATTTCGGTACTATCAGACCTCTGTTACCAACTTCATTTCCTCATGGTTCTTCTTCTTTTTCCTCCTCCTCCTTCTGTTTTCTTGTTCTTCTCTCTCTCTCTCTCTCTCTCTCTCTCTCTCTCTCTCTCTCTCTCTCTCTGTCTGTCTGTCTGTCTGTGTCTGTCTCTCTCTCTCTCTTTCAACTATTTTAAGAACTACGGAAGCAACCACGGCAAGTTGTGCAGCACCCCTCTGAAATCAATACGTATTTTGGGAAAGGGCTGCAGGAGTACCCTCCAGTGCGTTGACAAACAGATAATTCTGTTGAATGCCATATGTTGGGTGACGACACGACACGACACTGCAAAATCAGGGGAGAAGCATAGTTTATATTCAACCATCTCTACAAGGTTTCCTTAACAATGCTGCTGACTGATGCAGTTTAAACCATAAGTTTCTGAATCCGGCTAAATCAAAAGCTATGTTAATAACAACGAGACAAAAGCATTAGCGTTTTTCACCTTCTCTTCGTTTAGTCGAGATTGGAACAAATATCGGACAGGTTGAAAGTCATAAACTGTTAGGCGTAATAGACAACAAACTTTGTTGGTATTCAAATATTGAAAGTCTTTGTAAAGCTCTCTCAACAAAATTATTTATGTTGTCTAAGCTTCAATCTATTATAACAGCACATGCTAAAAGCTTGTTTATAATGCTCATATCGAACCTCACATTGATTATGCATCAACAATATTGGACGGCTGCAGTGATACCTTGTTTAAAAAGATTAATTCTATTCATCGCAGAACTGCTATATTAGTTATCTCCAATACCTCCATCACAACTGATTTAAATTTAAAAATTGCTGGCATGCTTCCCCTTAACAAACACCTAAATTACAATAAAGCTGTTTAAATGTAAACAATTCTGAACCACTAGAAACTTTTTTTTTTTTTGCAAACCATCATCTCGGTATTCATCTTTCAGACAAAATTTAACATTTGTACAACCACGCTTATACATGTTTAAAACATTTCTGTCATATTCTAGTCCAAGGGTGTTGAATTGTCTACCACAAGAGGTCAAGGATAGAAAATCATTAACATCATTTAGGGGTGGCCTCGTGGCGCAGTGGATAAGTCGCCGGTTTCCTATGCCGAAGGTCGCGGGTTCGATTCCCGCAAGGGGCGAACGTATGTGACTTAGGTACGAGACTATTGAGGTCACCGAGGGTTTTCTCCGGGCACTCCGGTTTCCTCCCTCCCTTCAATAATGGTACAGGATGCAGTCAATATAAAAAAATTCAAAAATAACAATTCGATTTTCTTCCTTCTAATAGCGATCTCCTTGCCTTTACACCACCTGTTTGAGTGATGTATGTGTATTTGGTGTGTGTGAGGGTAAATGAGACAGGTGAGCGTGTATGTTGGTATAGATCGCCGCGCTTTGAGCCTTGGGGAAAGGCGCGTACATAGCATCCTGTATTATTATTATTATTTAAAACTAGACTCCACAAATTGATATTCTCCCTTTGCTCCTAATATTTAAGATGATTGTAAATCTTTTGTTCTTTCTTATCCTGCAGCAAATTAGGTTTTGATAATGAGTGAATATGCGCGCGCGTGTGTGTGGGTTGTTTGCTGGGTGTGGGAGAGGAGGGGAAGGTAGAGGTATGGGTGAGGAGAAGGGGAAGTATGTTTATTTTCTGGGTGCATTAATAGTCTTAGTTATTTATTACATAGTTAAGATATATGTTAGTTTCAAATTATTGTTAAGTTAATATTTTGTTTGTTCTTAATTGTTTACTAAGGACTAGATGTAAGACAGGTCCACAGGACCTATTGTTATTATCCTATTAAAGGTTTCGACTTCGACTTCTCTCTCTCTCTCTCTCTCTCTCTCTCTCTCTCTCTCTCCCTCTTTTGTTCTTCTGTCTGTCTGTGCGTCCGTCTGTCTGACTCTCTCTCTCTGTCTCTGTCTCTCTCTCTCACACACACACACACACACACACGCACACACACGCACACAAACACGGCCATCTTTATTTCCTTCTTAATCAGTTTTTGTCACAGTGCATGGTCATTGTGGATCAGCAAATGACTGAATAATCTTTCCACCTTGTTATTATCTGGGATTCTCCGACGTCGATAGGAGGTTCATTCTCTGATGTCTGACTCTAATTTTCAAGTGCCAGACTGAGGGAGAGACGGAGGGAGAATTGATGGGCTGAGGAAGGGTAGCTAGGGTGAGGATGATGAGGGTAGGAAGAGAGGAAGTTATTGTAACGCTTGAGTTCGAGTTTGATTTCTTGACCGACTGGTGGCTGTAATGTTCCCCACCAGTTGAGTCTAAAAAAAGGGATTATGTGAAAGCAAAGGAGGGTTAACGCGCTGAAACCTCGGGATTACGTCCCTTCTGTTCGAACGATGAGATGAACGTCACTTGACCCGTCCTCTTGTTTCCCTTCTTTTTCATTGTCTTCCTCTCTGTTTTTCCTTTCTTTCTTTCTTCTTCACTTCATTCTGCTCCATTCTGTTCCTCGGAAATCTCTTGGATTGGTTTTCCTTTTGTTTTACCTCCCTTTCTTTCTCCTCTTCTTTCTTCTTCTCGATTTTGTCATTCACATGCTGATTACTGAACTTCGCAGGCCTGCGATTTGAAGAAAAAAATGCAGAGGTTCGTGGTATCTGATACTCGGTGTAAACATCTAGTTGACCGTTTGTAATGTTAAATCTTCATAGTTAACGGAGTTTAAATCCTCCTGTCTCGCTTCGGATCGTCTTTCTTTGTCATGGTCGCTTCCCCTTTTGTCCGTCCACTGGCTCTTTAGCTTTCGGTTTCAAAAATACAGGTTAACATGTTGACTTTATGTTAATTACGGGAGCTTAATGCTTTTTTTTTCCTCTGTAGGGGTGGATGGGGATGAGGTTTGGGGTAGCGTGATGGTTATTAGTATCTTGGGGCATCCGAGACAAGCAGCCGGAACTAGTTCAAGAATCATTTCCCTTCTCGATTTCCGGAACGTGTCATCTTTTCTTTGTTGTATCATGCCAATGGAAAAACGACTGAAAGCTAACAATGACAGGAACTATTCCTTTGACCACCCGAACCCAACAAAATAAATAAATTTATTTATTTATTTATTTATTTATTTATTTATTTATTTATTATTTACAAATTTATTATTTATTAAATTATTGTAAGTGCTACTCCGTTGCCATTACAGCTCCGAAGTTAAAAAAGACAAAGAACAGATTCACGAATTCGGCAATTTTACGATTTCGTTACAGTATATACAAATAAATAAATAAATAAATAACCATACAAGGAAACAAACAAGACACGCAGAGGCTTTTATACTTTTATCATATCAAACACGGGCGCCTGTTGAAAAGACTATCGAAGAGCATTACAGGATTGCCGAGAGCTAACAACCCGATCTCCTTATTCAAATACATTTATTCTCTCCGCTCTTTCTTCTGATTAACAAAGACCCTCTCTCCTGCCCACCGAATCGCTTCTACCCTTTTCCATTCCTACCGCATTTTGTGTGTGTGGTCAACCCTAGGCCGTACGTCTCTATCTGTTGTCGTTCTTCTCAGTAACAAAACAATCTCTTCAACCACACTGAATAGCTGCAACTCTTTCTCCTCCCTTCTTCGTTTCTGCGGTCAGCCTGAAAAGCTTTTCTCTTTCACATTAAATATCATAGTTCATAGGTCTGCATTTCCGTATAGTATTCAAAGCGATTTCCTTCTCCCCTCGCTTTCTAATTGTCCCCAGGAAAAAAAATCACCTCTCTTCTTTTTTACTGAATGGCCGCTACCTCTTTCTATCCCTTCCTCTGTTTGAAAACAGTATTTCTCTTCCCTCCCTCCTTCCCTCCCTCTCTCTCTCTCTCTCTCTCTCTCTCTCCTCCTCCTCTTCCTCCACCTTCCCAGCTTTCCAGCCTCTTCGATCTCTTACTCCCACCCAAGCTGGTCCCCTGAATATTGAAGCCTGTGCTCTGAACGGGTTGATCGCGATGCGCAATGGCTTAGTAATCCATGGCGTCATTCAGTGTGCATGCTTACAGCAAGTGTACATCAGATCTCTGACACTCGAGTCGAAGGTTGACTCCACCCGGGCTCTGAATACGCCGTTTTCCCTTCTCCTGTTCTGTTGGCCTAGTAGAGTCTCACAGGTATGTGGATTCGCCTCACGGTGTCTCAATACGTCACAGACAGAACTAATCTCTCTCTCTCTCTCTCTCTCTCTCTCTCTCTCTCTCTCTCTCTCTCTCTCTCTCTCTCTCTCTCTCTCTCTTTCTCTCTCTCTCTCTCTCTCTCTCTCTCTCTCTCTCTCTCTCTCTCTAGCCCTCTTTCTCGCTCTCTCTCTCTCTCTCTCTCTCTCTCTCTCTCTCTCTCTCTGTCCCCCCCCCCCCCCCTATCTACCCCGCCCATCCGTTCTTTCTCTCAGCTCTATAATCTGTCTCTTCTGAATTAGAAGTATTGTCGCTATCCATATTCATCGTTGATCACTTCATTTAACATCGTGATCATCGTATCAAGTAACAACTTAATGACATCGCTTTATCAAATCATTATCCAATGGATTGAATTTCATTGGTAGTATCTTTCATCTTGACTTCACGAAAGTGCAACAGCAGTGTCATTCTTCTTCCTTTCTTTCCCATCCCATCTCTTCTCTCTCTCTCTCTCTGTCTGTCTCTCTCTCTCTCTCTCTCTCTCTTTCTCTCTCTCTCTCTCTCTCTCTCTCTCTCTCTCTCTCTCTCTCTCTCTCTCTCCTTTCGTCTGTCATCATAGAACAATCAAAAGGTGCTTTGAAGAAAACGCAGGATTGATTCTAGCCAGCGTATCTGAGACTCACCGAATACCTCCCCGTACGCCTGTGTGATCCTCAGCTACGATGTGTGGTCTGCTGCATGGAGTTGTTGGAATAAAATAGTCCCAGACAACAACAGTTGTCCCAGTTCAACAAGCGTTATTAGTGATGGTTTTGTTCCAGACTTCTGGCTGTTTCAACCTATGCATTGCAGGGCAGGAGTTGTGGTGATTTGTTTGTATAGAATAGTAGGCTACCAGTATCCGTTTCAAACTGTTAACAACCCACACACACACAAAAGTGAGCACGGCCTAGTTGTAATTGAGATGATTATTCGAGGGGCTTGATAACACATCACAATGCCTAAATTGCAATCCTATCCAAGGATAAAGAGTGATAGGAGAGGAGGAGAGGGGGACAGCGAGAAGAAAAACAAAACGGTACTTGCTGCCGCAAAAAAGAGTGCGCGATAGATATCAATCGGACGCATGCATCGTAGAGCTACGAACAATTACCAGGAACGATAAGCGCGCATTCAGCTTTAACCTCTGGGAGAAGAGCTGCGCCGCCTGCTGAGATGGGGGGAATCGACAGAACGAAGACGTGCGTTGTTTTCATTTTCCGCCCAAACATCCCCGTTTTGGGCTTATCTGCCGCGCGACTCAGTGTTTGGCTAACTTCCTTCAACTAATTACCGTAAAAGTCAAGTTTGTAATAATTTTCCTCACAGACTGTAGTCTGTGTTTCCCTCCAAGTAATCCAACAACCCTTTTATTTCAGTTTAAGAAAGCAATAAAACCGTAAGCAACGACGGGACAGGCTTAGCTAGCGCACGACCCATCGAAAGGTTAATTTTCAAGTAGTACAATAAAGCTATTGCCAGTGAAAACCCGTTTCGACTGTGACGAATCTTTCAACGTATTCCTACCTTTTTTTAAAAATGAGCTTTCTTCAGACCCTCTACTAAAAGATCGTAGACGTCACCATTACCATG
>CM072516.1:39616025-39858525 GCA_036898135.1 Oncomelania hupensis
CAAGAGTATTTGTTTTTATTGCCCTGTTTGGTTGTTTAAAATTTTTTTTTTTAATAACATGTTATTGTTGGTCTCGAGTTTTGTTGTTGCTGACATCTCTTGACGTCCCGAACTAACAATTGCCGCTTGTCCCCAAAGCTAAGGGGTGTCGGATAGCGCAATGGTTGGAGCACTCGCTACTGTGTCGCAAGTTAAGCACTTGGATGGGTGACCGCAAAACGTGAAGCGACAAATAACAACGCCCCCAGTTGACTCAGCTGTGACTGAGTACATACTCTCTTAAGGGTGGGGAAGATAAAGCAGCGAGGGAGAGAGATGGGCATTATCCTCATTACGCTTGCCCAAGATCCGTGTGATCTCCAACATCACGCTTTCCTATGGCCACAAGGCTATGGGACTACCTTTTTACCTACCCCTAAGCTACCACACACACACACTACTTCTCCCTACCATTCTTCATCCCGACCACTATCTAACTCGTCCTTGCCACACTCTTACCTCTCTCCATTCTCCCGTTTACATCACAACTGAAGCCAAGTACAGTTTACAGAGGAAAGAGGTGGAGGGAGAGAAAACCCGGAGTACCCGGAGAAACCCCCGAAAGTAATAATATTCGGAAAAACATAACGCTTCGGATTTTCCATCGTCTGGATTTTTTGCCAGTATCAGATTGTTGTATCTGGCAATTTTTAAGAGTCTCTGCCCTTGTCATTTGTCTCGTTGTTTTGCATGTGGTGGGCATCTTGGCCAACCTTGGCATTCCAGTCGCCTTGCACTATGACTATGTCCGACTTTGGCACTTGGTCAAGGACAGCCTATAGATGTTCACATAAATCCTCGACTTCGCTGTCGTCATAGTCTAATTTGGGGGCTTAGACCTGGATTATGGTGATGTTGAAAGGGGCTGCTCTTAGACGGTTAGTAATCAGTATACTGGAGACTTGGCGGCAACCCATGACAGTGGCTAGAATGTCTTCGTGGACCAAGAATCCAACGCCATGTTCGTGTCTGTCATCTCTCCCGCTGAAATAAAGGGTGTGGCCTTTGTTGGTCGTAGTTTCACTTACGCCTTTTTGGTTGTGATTTTTTTTAACACTTTATTGACACCACAAAAAATCCAGACGATGGACGTGGCACAGCCCCAGCGGGGAGCATCACAATCAGATTGACTACATGATAATCCCGACATGCTTCAGATCAAGCATCAATATTGGCAGACACGTATTTTTCAAGGAACATACATCGGAAGGGAACACGATCTCGTGACAATGTCGTTTCGGCTCCACTGGAAGAGAGTAAACACAGCAAAGCGCACCATACTGAAGTTCCACCTGGACAAACTGCAAGACCAGAAGGTGGCAGAAATATTCCAAGCCACGGCTGGAGGAAAATTTGCACCACTGCTCATTTCGGGAGATGGTGAAGTAGACGTCAACACCATGACCACCACCTTCAACTCATCTGTGGCAGATGCCGCCACTGAGATCCTTGGCAAGCACCGCCCAAAGAAAAAACCATGGATCACATCTAACTTTTAGTCCTGTGTGATAAACAAAAAGAGATTAAAAAGAAAACGAACACCTCACAGGAAGCTGATGCATATGAAAAATAAACAATGACATCCGAAAAGGAAAGGGGAACTGGATAGAAAAGCAATGCCAGGAAATAGAGAACAGTCTGAACAAGAACAACAGCAAGAAGGCATACCAGACTGTGAAGCGGCTGGCAAGTGTTAAACAGCCCAAGGTCTTCACAATCCAAAGCAAGTCTGGCATACAGAAGAACAATAAGTCATGGATAGATGGACAGAGTACTGCTCTGATCTTTACAACCACACGCCAAACGGAGACCCATCAGTTCTAGCATGTCCCCAAAACTGAAAAGAGGAAGGAATCCTCCCAATTCTCCGAGAAAAAGTTGAGGCAGCAGTGCAATCATTGAATAAGGGGAACTCATGGGGTTGTAGACAACATACCCGCGGAACTGCTTCAAGCAGGATGAGAATCGATGATTGACGTCCTCCTCATTATATGTAACAAGATCTGGCAGAGTGGGGGGTGGCTAAAACCATGGAACCAGTCGCTTGTCATCACTCTTCCCAAAAGGGGTAACCTTCAGGAGTGTAAAAATTACAGCACCATCAGCCTCATCAGCCATCCTAGCAAGTTCCTCCTGAAAATAGTACTCAACAGGTTGAAACTCCAAGCTGAACAAATCCTAGCTGAAGAACAAGCATGATTCAGGGAATGGCGAAGTATCACTGTACAGATTTTCCTATCCTATCCTATCCTGTCCCGTAACTCGGAGGTCGTAGGGGCACCACCGATGATCGTTTAACCAGCATACTCCATCCCTCTCTGTCCTCAGCAGCCCTGATGGCTTCGCTCAGTGTCAAACCAGTCCATTCTTTCTCGAATGTTGTCCTCCCACCTCTTTTTCGGTCTCCCTCTTCTTCTATCTCCTTGCACTGTGCCTTGCAGAACGGTCTTTGCAAGGCCTGATGATCTGGTGACGTGGCCATACCATCGGAGTTTCCGTTTCTTCACCACTGTGAGCAGGTCAATGGTTTGTGTGATGGTCTGTCGGACTTCGTCGTTGGTGATTTGTTGGGTATAGGAAGTGCCCGGAAGTCTTCTGTAGCACCTCATCTCCATGCTTTGTATTCTTCGTTGTAGATCTGCTGCGAGGGTCCATGCTTCGCAAGTATATAGGAAGATGGAGATGACAAGGGAGTGTAGACTGATGGTCCTGTCTTTCCAAATGGGCTTCAACCTTGTCAGGGCAGCAGTTGTTTGTGCGATCCTGGAGAGGACTTCCTGTCGGGACCCATTGTCTGATACAATGGCTCCTAAATATTTGAAGCTATGCACTGTGTTGAGGGATTAGCCTTGGACTTGATGTCCGTGTTGATGTCATTGGTGTTGTTGGTCATCATTTTGGTCTTCTCTGCACTTATTTCCATTCCATAAGCTCTGGAGGTGGTGTCAAGCCTCTGTACCAGCTGTTCAAGTTCTTGTTCCTCTCCACCCAATCCATCAATGTCATCCGCAAAACGAAGATTGGAGATTGCTCTACCCCCTATGCTGACTGTGCCTTCATGATCTGCAATAGCATCTAATATGGGAAGATGCTGAAGAGTGTTGGAGAGAGTAGGCATCCTTGACGCACACCGATTGTTGTTCTGAACCAGTTCCGGATGACGCTGTTATGGAGGACTGCACTGGTAGCCTTGTCATACAGGCTTTTAATGACTTCAATAATTTTAGGGCTGATGTTGTACACTTTCATTGTTGCCCATAGAGCTGCATGCCAGACTCGGTCAAACGCCTTCTTGAAGTCTATGAACACATGATATAGATGTTGTTGGTGCTGTAGGTATTTCTCACAGATTATTCTGAGGTTGAAAATCTGTTCAGTGGTGCTTCGTCCTGCCCTGAATCCTGCTTGTTCTTCAGCTATGATTTGTTCAGCTTAGGGTTTCAACCTGTTGAGTATTATTTTCAGGAGGTCCTTGCTGGGATGGCTGATGAGCTGATGGTGCGGTAATTTTCACACTCCTGAAGGTTACCTTTTTTGGGAAGAGTGATGACAAGCGACTGGGTCCATGGTGTAGGCCACTCCCCACTCTGCCAGATCTTGTTACAGATAATGGTGAGGGCATCAATCATCGTTTCTCCTCCTGCTTGTAGCAGTTCCGCGGGTATGTCGTCCACTCCCGCTGACTTCCCTTTCTTCAGCGATTGCACTGCTGCCTCAGCTTATTCCCGGAGAATTGGGAGGATTTTCAACCTCAGAATAATCTGCGAGAAATACCTACAGCACCAACAACATCTATATCATGTGTTTGTAGATTGCAAGAAAGTGTTTGACCGAGTCTGGCATGCAGCTCTGTAGGCAACCATGAAAGTGTACAACATCAGCCCTAAAATTATTGACGTCACCAAAAGACTGTATGACAAGGATACCAGCGTAGTCCTCCACAACAGCGCCATCGGGAACTGGTTCAGAACAACAATCGGTGTGCGTCAAGGATGCCTACATTCTTCAACATCTTCCTAGAGCGCATCATGTCAGATGCCCTTGCAGATCACGAAGGCACAGTCAGCATAGGGAGTAGGGCAATCTCCAGCCTCCGTTTTGCGGATGACATTGATGGATTGGCTGGAGAGGAACAAGAACGTGAACAGCTGGTACAGAGGATTGACACCATCTCTAGAGCCTATGGAAAGGAAATAAGTGCAGAGAAGACCAAAATGATGACCAACAACACCAATGGCATCAACACGGACAATAAAATCCAAGGCCAATCCCTCAACACAGTGCATAGCTTCAAATATTTAGGAACATTGTATCAGACAATGGGTCCCGACAGGAAGTCCTCTCCGGGATCAAACAAACAACTGCGGCCCTTAAAAGGTTGAAGCCCATTTCGAAAGACAGGACCACCAGTCTACATTCCACGGTTGCGTAACATGGACCCTCACAGCAGATCTGCAACGAAGAATACAAAGAATGGAGATGAAGTGTTACAGAAGCCTTCGTGACATTTACAATACGCTGCACATCACCGACAACGAAGTCCGACAGGCATACACAGTGGTGAAGAAACGAAAACTCCGATGGTATGGCCACGTCACTAGAGCATCATGCCTTGCAAAGACCATCCTGCATGGCACGGTGCAACTAGGCAGAAGAAGAGGGAGACAGAAAAAGTGGTGAGAGGACAACATTCGGACTGGCTTGACACTGAGCAAAGCCACGAGGGTTGCTGAGAACAGAGAAAGATGGAGTACGCTGGTTAAACGATTATCTGTGGTACCCCAACTACTTTCCAGTTACTAGATAGGATAGGATAGGAAACATAACGCCTTAATGCTGGATCGATCCCACACCTGTCAGGCGCCATTGGTTTCTGGCCTGTGGACAAGGCAAGTTAGTCCCGCCTTAGACCACTCGGCCACAACGCTCGCTTAGATAGCCTACAACGCTCGTTTGGAAGAGGCAGTTCGTGGTATTGTTCTTACAGCGATCAATAATCTAGCCTAACTGGTCTTATGCTGTCATCTTCTTGGTTACACGATGGGTCAGAATATAAAAGAAACAGCCTCATCCTTGATCTAATCGTCCACAACATCATCATCATCATCATCATCATCATCATCATCATCATCATCATCATCATCATCATCATCATCATCATCATCATCGTCATCAAATAAATAACAATGGCAATAAATCTTGTTATTGGGTATCGATTTTTGAAAACAACAACATATAATCGCAGGATGGCAAGACGCTTGAGCTTGAGATAAAAGGCAATAGATTTTGGTAGCTATCCGTCGGTATCTCTCTTAGAGAAAGGTTAAAGCTCATGTAATTGAGTTAAAGACTTATTTCTGTTTTTGATCACAGTATTGACTGTACATGTATAATGCATCCACGTCTATGAAACATCCTGTCATTCCAATGATTGCACCTATATCACTAATCACAGTACCATTGCTGCCACCACCATTACCTCCACCATCACAACCTCTCTCATCGTATTCACCACCACCACCACCACCATCACTATCAACATCATCGTCTTCACCACTACCACCACCACCACTACCATCAATGCCCAGTTTCTCGCATGCCAAGCGTCTTGTAAGGAAAAAATACAGCCTTTTTTTATCCCTCCAGTTTTAGTGTCGGCATACGCACCCAAGCACTTAAACTGGAACTGGCTGGGATGAAATTAGCCATCAGTATTACCTCTCGCAATAATGTAAGCCTGTGGTGGCGGCAACATTGTTAATAGGTTGTTGTGGCTGATTATAGTCAGACACTACCAATCCTCAGCGCAACATTCGCTTCTGACGTGTGACTGCGTCTTCGACACCCGGTACTGCGCTACCCAGCCACGAGACTCGAGCCGGGTGGAAGATGCCAGACTGCGCAAGACGGGTCGTGGGACAATAACGACCCTGATGCTACCCGTGAAACAAAAACCGTTAGACACGAGTGTCAAGCCGTGAGAGGGACGGGTAGGCGAGTGTCAGCCTCTTAAGGAACCAGGGTAGCTGCACCGTGCTTGGAGTAGATCGTGGTGTGTTTGGAGCCCTCGTGTAAATTGGCCCTTCATGCGGGTATGAGGGGATGCAGGTACGTCTTAAGGAGCTTACAATCGCGGCAGCTGCTCTGCTGATGGTGGTGATGGTGGTTGGGATGTTGGTAGTGATAGGGGTGTTGTTGAAGATGTTGTTGCTGCTGCTGGTACTGATGCTGATGGCAATACGAGAGTACAGCGGACGGCGAAGGCAGTATGGTACCATCAAGACCTGCATCGTTACCATCATCATCAACAGCAGCAGCCACCCTTAACACTTAAGACATCTTCCCAGAAAATGGTAGGTCTGGGCGAGGTTTGACAACCCCTTTTTACATTACGGCAGCCGTGGGCGCGTGTTAGTACCGCAATCATTATCGAATCATCAGCAACTTGTTCTTTGAAGAAATTATCTGTTCTCACTCTTTCCTCCATCAGTTAGCTTACAAAGGTTGGCGTTAATTAAAGATCCAAATGATATACGGGTGGGGAGGTATTTGGTGGATTGAGAAAATTTTGAGAGAGAGAGAGAGAGAGTGAGAAAGAGAGAGAGAGAGAGAGAGAGAGAGAGAGAGAGAGAGAGAGAGAGAGAGAGAGAGAGAGAGAGAGAGAGCAAGTGTAGCCTACTGGTGAGAGAAGAAAACTGTTTTATGCGGGGATTTCTTGTTAGGAAAAGATTCCTTGCGGTAATAACCTAAGCCTGTTGCTTTAGTACTGTGTTACATTATCAACTATCCTCAAATCATCTCTTTATATCAACGTTATCCTATGGTCCTCTAAAGTTTCAGGTCACTGGCGCTAACAATGTCTCAGCCGTCCAGAGCTGCAGCTTGCTAGAGATTTGGGCACATTCTTGCTGACGAAGAGGATGGAGAAACAACCACTCTTACCACTCACTCTCAATGGAACTAGAGATGAATTAGAGGAACAAATTAGATTGCTGCGTCAAAGACCGGTGCATAAGGCGCCTCTGATGTTAAAAAGAGGGGTTAGACGAAGCGTCTTAAACCGTCACCTCCCTGGGACCCCCCTGGTCCCGACAACTAACGGTTCTCTTCTCCTCTTTACCCCACATGTCGTCTTTGTTTAGACAAGTTTTCATCTGCGTCTCAAGTGGCAATAAATCATCCGTTATGTTTAAATCTAACATCTATTCTGCGTGGCTGGGCGGACTGGAGGCCGGCCGGGTCTTTGTTAGTGGCTCTCACCTGCTGAACCGCTCACAGCGCGTCGTGTTGGCCCCACAATGCCGAGTACACATGGCACCATCAGCCGCTCACTTTGTCTTTTATTTCCTCATAATTATCCACAGATAATCACAGGATTACACGCGATATTTTCTTCGATTTTCTCCCCAGCCTAGAGGTAAACAATGGCCCGTTTAATGCAGAAAGGCGCACCACTCTTACTGCCACCCTTTGACCTCTTGCACAACTGCTACAACCGTTTGGCCAGCTGCTTCTTCTAATGTTATAGGGGCAGATTTCTGTCCTTCGCCTCGGCTTCCCCTCCAGTTTAACTCCACCGATCATTTCATAAAAAACAACAGAAAAATCATAAATATTAATCGCCTCTCTTTGTTGTTTTCGCCGCCTCCTTGCACGCGTTGCGCTCGCTGCCAATGACGCACGGGTTGCCTCGGGACACGGAAAATTACGTTTAAAAATAGCTGCCGATCTAAAAATAAAAGGTAGGATCAGTTTTTCCATATATTCTTCTCATCTGTGTCAAAATTTGGCGATAATTGAAGGTTTGGTTCGGCAGAAAACAGCGTTGGAAGAACGGTGTTTTTCGCGCAGTTTTCTTGCACTGGGGACAACGCCCACTTTTTGAGTGGGAATATGAGAGTTATCCACCCATTCCTTCTCCTTTCTCTCTTTTGTTGTCACACGATGGCGCTCTGTCGGCCCGACAACAGCGCGTCCATTTTGAAAGTTGTTTACGTTTCCCGACACAGTGCTATGGACTTAACTTTGCGTCTAAATTGAATGAAATTAGACCTAATTTTAACTTGTATTGTTTAGAGTTCAGGTAAGGTTCAACACTGATCCTATATGAACAAAAACAAAGAAAGGGTGACATAAAAGGAACATTTTCATGTAATCGGCGATCGAAAGTAGCAGATGCCAACAAATCACTCATAAGCAATTTCGATGAGCGTTCACGGTCACTGATCTTTTTATTATCATGCAAATGACAGCATCTGTCCGGCTTTTGATTTAATTTAAAACATAAACATCCCAAAAGTACTTGAAAGCTGCACGAGAATAAACACCTGCCCTCATAATCGTTCTCAACGCTGCTTTGAAGCAAGACGCGTCTGTCACCGCATTGGATAGCGTGTTGTCGTCAAGCACATGTGTCCTTCGCGCCATGTGACGTAAATGTGTACAAGGTCAAAGGTTGCCGAAGTTCTACCCATTTCCTGTCGTCTGCTGAAAAGTTATCGACTAGATTTGAAGATCAAAACAAACTAGATTTTACGATTTTCTTCGCATCTCTAAGCGTTTTACGAACAGAAAATCAACAATGTGTGCTCTTTGAAACTGCAGTCTTTGATCGTTTGTTAGCTTTTTCACAAAATTTTCTTTGTACTTTTTCAATGAAAACTGCATGTTGCCAAAAGCAAAAAAAAAAAAAAGAAAAAAAAAAGTCGTCTGCCACTTTGATCCAGTGCACGTGTGCATTCATAACAAGAGATCGAAATGCGTTACCTCAGCAATGTTAACAACATGTTAAGTTCCCATAGTGTCGTGTTGGTCGCTTCGCATTCAGCTGCTGTTTGCGTTTGCTTTGTATTAATTATATTTTTTTTTTTTAGGGGTGGGGTCGAGTCGGGAGTAATTTGGGTGTGCTCTTTTATGTAGACTCGCATGTGAGCCTTTACCAAGCAGTATTTATATTTGCTTTTGGTGCATCTTTGCGCTAATGTATTGATTTATGGTGTGCTTGTTTCTGTCTACAGAATTTTATTCTGCATTGACGTTCTGAATTCCTGATCCTACAAAAAGAAAGCCATGAATGAAATTGAAAAGAGTATCAAAGATGTAGGTGATAAAGTATTAACAAATTCGTGAAAGCTAAATTATAATTGTCTTGTATGTGTTTGATAGTTACTCAAATTTCAGACTGCTGTTCAATCCCCCACCTACACCTTTTAGTACTTTCATATGTTTTATAAAGAATTAATTAATATATTTTAGTTGACAATTAATTTTCTTAGCCAGCCTTGACAGTTTAGGTTAAGGTTTGTTGTATACAAATAATGTAATACGTTTTTAGAAATGGATGTCTAAGCAGGCATTATAAATATAATGTGGGTTAACTCATGTAGTGCTGTTGCCAATGTTGGAAATGATGATCAGATGATGACGATGATGATGAGAATGATGATGATGATAAATTTAAATAAATAAACAAATAAAGCACATTGTTTGCAGGCTTTGCCAGATTCTCTTAGCAGCAAAAGAAATATACAGAAAGTGGAGCAGAGTTTGAAAGCCTGTTTGGCAGCCTTGCAAGACCAGCCCAGCGATGACAAGTGCCTTCTTCTTCTCAAGACTGGCATTGCATATTTGATAAGTAGTTCATGCTGCGATTCAAGTTAATTTTTATTTTTATGATTGTTATTTATTTATTTGTAATTATTTTATTTTCAATTCAAACATCACTTGAATTTTGCTTATTAAGATATTTTAAATAGTTCTATACTATAGTATATATATGATCTATATATTTCATTGTTATTGGCAGGTGTGTCACTATATATGTATTTCAGTGCACTAACATGAACATTTGTATTCATGGACAGCAGCCAAACACTGAACAAAGTATGTATTCTAATTTAGTTTAGATTGCATTGCATATGTGGAGAATTTGTTTACTCTCTTGTCAGAGATTATTATATTATTATTTATATTTTGTTCTGTTTTCAGGGATGATGCAAAAACTTGAGCATCTTAAATATTTTCCTATTTTTATAAATGTCTGTTTTGTTTCTTTCACTTGTGTGAGGTGATGCAGTTGTTGAATTGGTCTGCGCCTCTGGAAACAAGCAACAACATTCTCAATCTTGTACTGGACAGCCTTCTGGTAAGCCTGACATTTATTTCCCTTACCCTCTCCTCCCAATCATCACCCACTCCCGGTTTTTCAACCCAGTCCTCTTCTTCTGTTCTCATCACTCATGGCAAACTCTAGATTTTGAAAGTAAGTTTCTTTGCAAAATAGTTAACACACACCCCTCCTATCCACCCCCTTTTTTCCAACCATTTCTGAAACTCTCACTTTATTTTCCTGTACTGAGTATCTCCATTTTCTGCTGTGTTGTGTTTAAAGTTTAATACTTCAAAATTTATTTTACAATACTGATTTGTGAAAAGTCTTTTGAAACTTCACTACAATGATATGTAACATGGTGGGTTTTTTAAAATTACTGTTTTGAGTGTAAAGTTTAATACTTCCACATTTATTTTACAATACTGATTTGTGAATAGTGTTAATACTTCAGGGATGTGTAACATATTTCTTTTTCAGGCTGCCAGTGAGCGTGGAAATAAAGGTAAGTTTGATTTTGCTCTTTGAGTGAAAGTGACAATTGTTGTAAAATTTGATAATTTGTACATATAAGGTATGTTTGCTCCAAGTTAAATTAATGTCCACAAGATTGTGTATTTCATTCAATGTATATAAGTATTATTTGATTCTATTTTTATTTTGATTGTGTTTGTGAAAGTGTTCTATGTTTTCAGCTAATGGCTTCTTAGTATCATCCTGCACTAAACATTTGCTGGAAATAATTCTGAACTGCAATTTTCCTCTGCTGCCCAGAATTGAGGTGCGTGAGACTTACTTTTTGTTTTGTATAAAATTTTTTCTATGTTTTTTTTTGTCTTAAGAAGAGTGATGTTGGAATGTACATATTTTTTATTTGTGGACATTGACTTTGCAAATCAAATGTAAAGTATTGTCAGTTTCATACACATTAAAATCGCAAGTTCCACTATGTTTTTAATTGTTCTTTGTTTTAATTATCTGGTTGTCAAATAACATTAGCTACACAGAGATGATCAGCATTCAGAAATATGTTTGCACGTTCCAATGTTGTGGAGTTTGTACTTCTTTAGACAAAGTATTCACAATGTCCTGATGAAAAATCAATTTAAAAAAAATTTATATTGTTTGATTTTTAACATCTTGTTTATCAGGGCTGAGCTTTAACGTTCGCCAACTCGCCAATGGCCCCTAAAAATAGTGTGTGGCGAGCTCGATTTGGGGTACCATTCGCCCGGCTGGCGACTTAAAAATACCGCCAGTGGTAGAGATTCTGTACCTGTACACGGACTTTTGACTTGCAATGTAAAACAAAACACGCGCCAACCACTTCTGCAGTCAGCACCGGAGACCCGTTCGGATGCATGCTAGGAAGTTAGGTAACGCTAGCAAAGCGTGGGATTTGCGAAGTAAAAATAGCCTTTTCTCGCGAGACTTTCTTCTTTCCCTCGCAGCGAAACGCTACTGCCTGCGAGATCCTAGCCTTCTTGCTTCCTTGCGTGTATCGGAACGAGTCTCTGACTTCCTTGATGAGTCACGCGAGACTTGCCGTACTTTCGATATTCCCCATTCTCAGTCTTTTGTCAATCTCGAACGATGTGGCGCTTTTTAAGCGGTGTCTCGGAGCCTCCAGCAAAAAAAAAAAAAAAAAGTCCGAAGAAGAAAAAAAAACAGCTGAAGAAGGCACACCCAAGCTCCTTCAAGTTTTGGAACATTGAGGAGGAGGATGTCGATGATGAATAAATTATACAGTGCTTGTTTTAAAAAATGAAACAGTGTTGTTGTTGAAATTTATCTTGTTTATTAGCTGCAATAGTTATACATTTTTTTTTTTTAATGACCGTGCTTTCAATCAAGGGGTCTGGCAACCTGAGAAATGTTTTGGCAACTTCAACTTCCCAGGTTAGGAGCCCGGCTGGCTCCTTAGCCTGGCTTGCTAAATCTCAGCCCTGTTTATAGAAGATTGCCATAAGATTTTAATTTTTTAGAGTTGCTTGAAAGTTGAATAAAGTTTATGTAATATGACATCTTTTCATCACATTTGTTTGAGTTTCATCATGAATTTTGTAGTGTATATTTGTTGACATGTTACCACTAGGTTCTGAACAAACTAAACATCATATTTGAATCAACTGAAACACCTGTGAAAGAGCAGCTGGTTCAAACAGAATTGCCTAAATCACATTTGTAAGTTAAACAAATGGAAGGTGTTTAACAGTTGAAAAGTTGCTTGTTACTTTTGTGATCAGAGAAAAATGGGTTTTGTTTGTTATCATTTTATTATTTTAAATACGTCATGAAGAAAGTCATCTTTGGCTCCTGTCATGTTAAGCTATGGCAAAAATCCAGATCCAAATTCACAATGCTTTGCTCTTTTTGCTCTTTTGTCTTGCTTTCTGTATGATTTTTTTAATGAATTTGCCAGCTGAAGCACTTGCAGCATACTCAGTATAATAACATGTGCAATGCATTTTTGTTTATGTTGCCCTTGTGTTAAACAATTCTGATTCTTATACTATTTGTACATAATGTTTTGGTTGGTTTTTGTGTGTGTTTCTTTTTGTGTGCTTCATTCGACAGTTTGGTTTTGTGATTTTTTTCTTCTTGTTCACTTTAGTTGCTGTTTGGACTGTGTTGATTACTTGATCGGGTTTTAGTGCTGTGCATGATATATTGTGTTAATTATTTTTCATGTCTGTCTGTTTTACAGTCTAATTTTAAATTGATTTGAAAGTAAACAGAAATTTAGAAAAAAAGTCTCAATAAATGAATAATGATTAACTATTTCTTTCTTTCTTACAGGAAAGATTTGTTTCAACTAATTCTTGATGTTGGAGGTAGGTTCCACGATATCTTTGAGTGTCCTTGCATATGGGCATGCATGCGGAAGTACGTGTGTGTGTGTGTAGTAGGAAGCAGGAAAAGAAAGTTTCCTTAGTGGTGTTCGTACTTTCTATAATGATATATTGCAACTGTGCCTTTCTCTTCACTTTGTCATAAAATATTGCACGATATCAGTAATAATTTATTTTCTTTTACTTGCTTTCTCGCTTTTTTATTTATTATTTATCTGTTGTGACTTTTTAGACTATGAATTCCAAGTGTGTCTGGTGGAGTTTTTATTTCGCCTTTTCCCACGGAAGATTCGCTCCATACACTGCAAGACGTTTATCAGGAATCCAAGCGTTCTGCAAGCATTTCTTGATGTCAGAGACAGCTGCTTTGAAGTGGTAACAATCTCTTTCTTTAAAAAAAAAATCTAATTTGTTATTGTTTGATTTGATTCCTATAAGAAAAGAAGTTGTGATTGCATCGAGTATATAAGTGACCATCAAGCAGTAAGTCAAACAGCATAGTATCTATCCACTCTGTTGCTGCGTGTTCAGTGCAGATAATTATTTGGCTCAGTGGTTCTGGGGCAAGCATGCATCTTGGTTGACAGAAGTTCAAATCCTGATTTCAGCAGACTATATGGTGCTAGTTGGATATTAATGGCCAGTGCCTTGAAAAAACTCTCTAAGCTTGTATGTGTGCTATGGAAGAACAGACCCTTGTTTCTACTGATTGTGTAAAATGATACATTTAACAGCTAAATGTCTTTTGTTTACTTTAATACTAATGATTCAGAAACAACATTACTTACAAGGCACAGCTTTCCACAGGAACCCATCTTTTGGCTTTTTATGTATTTGTTTGTTTACTTCTTTATATATATATATAAAATTATTTATTTATGTTCCTTCTGGGCTTATAAACTGGTAAAATTGTTTGAACGCTTTTCAGGATTGCAGAAAATTCTTGAACTATATCAACAACCTTCATGGTAACCAAAGAAAGTGAGTAAGAATTGTCATTTTTTGACTAAGACGGTGAAATTTAAATCATTGTTATCAGTTATTTCACAGCTTGTGTGTTTGTTGATAGTGCATTTTACAGAGGAAAGACTTGATTGCTACTTTGATGTGTAGATAATATTCTAATTCAAATCTTCATCATGAACAGGGGTGAGATTTAGCGGTCGCCCGGTCGCCCGAGGCGACTTAAAACCGGCTCGGGCGACCTCACTTTATAGTTGAGCCAGCCCGCCTGGCGACCTAAAAAAAAAAAAAAAATACTTGCAGACTTTTAGAAGCTCGGTCCGAAGCGAGAGCGTTTTTAGGTCACTGTTCGTCTGCTACGAGTATGAAGCATACGCGAGGATTATTTCCCTTTGCCTACTTCCCTTTGTGTAGTGTCAAGGTGACGGTTGTTGATCCGAAAATGTGGAACTTTATTTCTGGGGTCAAGGAACGCCCGCCAAAGAAGGCGAATTCTAGTTCGGAGAAGAAAGAGCGTCACAAAGAGTATGAATCGAAGAGAAAAAGACATTTTCAGACTGCATGGCTGAAACGTTCAGATGGCGAAGATCGATCTTGGCTGATTTTCGATAAAGAAGTTGGTCTAATGCACTGTACATTGCCGTAAATAAGCGATTGTCGGGCTGCCTAAAAACCATGCGGGCTACCTCACTTTACTTCCTAGCTAGCCCGGCGGGCTAGTTAGTCTCCTGGGTTAAATCTCACCCCTGATGAACCATAAATATAAAGCTTTTTCTCCTTCTTCTCCTCTTTGTCCTCATCGGTTATCCTCCTCCTTTTGTTTCTTCTTTTTATTCTTCTTATTCTTGTTCTTCTCTCTGTCTCTGTCTGTCTCTCTTGTTCAAAAAGATTAATTCTATTCACCGCAGAGCTGCAAAATTAGTTATCCCCAACACTTCCATCACAACTGATTCCAAATTAAAAATAGCTGGCATGCTTTCCCTTAACAAACACCTTAGTTACAATAAAGCCGTTTTAATGTACAAAATACTAAACAATAGAGATCCTGATTATTTAAAAGTACTTTTTAGCAATTAATCACCTCGTTATTAAACTGTCAGACACAATTTAACATTTCTACAACCACGCTTAGACATAGTAAAACCTCTTTGTCATATTTTGGTCCAAGTTTGTGGAATTCGCTACTACAAGAGGTCAAGTAAAGTAAATTATTAACATCATTTAAAACTAGACTCCACAAATTTCTGTTCTCCTTTTGCTCCTGATATTTAATATGATTGTATACCTTTTTGTTTTTCATTACCCTGCTACAATTGAAGTTTATGACAAGATGTGAATTTGCTTGTGCATGTGTGTGCCGGGTGGGGGGAAAGGAGGAGAGTGGGACTGGGAGGAGGAAAGAGATATTGGAGGAGGGGGAGGGGTGATCAAGTATGTGTATTTAGGTACATTACTATTCTTAGTTATTTCTTTAGTTCTTACCATTGTTAAGGTTTTTGCTAGTTTCAAATTAATGTTTTTGTTAATTTTGTTTGTTATAAAACTTTCTTTAAAATTAAGGACTCTCTATAAGACAGGTTTTGACTTCGACTTCCCTCTGTCTGTCTGCCTCTGTCTCTCTGTCTCTGTCTCTCTGTCTCTCTCTCTGTCTCCCTCTCTGTCTCTCTCTCTCTCTGTCTCTCTCTCTCTCCCCCCCCCCTGCTTCTGGATATCCTTTGCATTTAACATGTGTTATATTTGAGCAATAAAATCATCTTACATCTTGTGCCTCTCTGAACAACATAACATGTTGCATATATATTGTTTGCAGGGTGTGCTCCTTCCCTTGCCACAATATTACATTTGGACTAGTTGAGGTATGAACATAAAAATCGATTCTTGATGGATTTCATGCACATTGTGTCTTATGATGTTGTTTCCATGTAAATTGGTTTGAAGAGATTCAAGCCCCATGTAAACCACAAAACATACAAATTGAGGATATATCACATTAAAAAAAACTCACAATCACATAAAAATCAGATGAAAAGGTGTGAACATGTGTGTCAGTTAGTTAGTCATTGTTTAAAGGGTACAATGGACTACAAGAAGCCATCAGTCAACGCATGAGATATAAATGATAATGGTATGAAAGTGTAATGAAACCTTTGAAAGGGGTGTGATTGAAAAAAACATATCGCTGAAGAGGATACTTAAGATATCACCCAGTCTGCTATATTATTATTATTATTATTATTATTGAGGATTTTTAGAGCGCGTTTATCTCGCCGTATTTGGCCATACTCTCGGCGCTGGCCGATACATTATCTAACTCAAACCGCCCGAGATGCCCACCCGCAGCCTTTGGGCGCATGGTCTGACGCCCAGACAACTGAACACTATCCTGGCCAACCAGGGATGGGGGAGAAGGACCAAGTGCATGCTGGGTGTGTTCTGGTTACCGGCATTCACCCGTCTAGGACATGAGCGTCAGGATCTTTAAAGTCCATTATGATGGAATGTATGCGAGACACAGACTAGACCTCGGTTTATAATCTCATCCGAAGGAGTAGGAAATGGGAGTAAAGTGTCTTTCCCAGGGACACAACACAATGGCCCGGACATGGCTCAAACCCGGGACCTTCAGATCCGCAAGCCAAAGCACTACCATGAGACCACCGTGCCTCTGCATCAGGGTTCAAGAACTGTTCTTACCCCACCACAGCCCCCTCCCATTCTGGTATTTATTTGAGAGTATGAACACACTTTAATACTTCAAGTTGGGCTTATGAGAACCCCTATCAAATGTCATTGTTGATATGAATATCCCTAGCTGTTTTGTAATGTACAATCTTATACCTTTAGTATGTGAATTGTACATTATGACTTCACAGCTGCAGAAGCCATGTGATGCAGGCTATGATGATTTCTGGCTGGACATCAACCTTGGCAGCAAGCGCATCTTGATATTCTGTGAAAACTCTCAGCTCTGCAGCCAGGTAGTGTATACCTTTATTGTTTTCTGTTATTATACTTTTTTATGTGTGGTATGGAAACAGAAACTCCAATGGTATGGCCATGTCACCAGAGCATCAGGCCTTGCAAAGACCATCCTGCAAGAAATGGTACAAGGAGGCAGCAGAAGAGGGAGACAGAAAAAGAGGTGGGAGGACAACATTCGAGAATGGACTGGTTTGACACTGAGCGAAGCGATGAGGGTGGTTGCTGAGGACAGAGAAAGATGGAGCACGCTGGTTAAACTATCATCTGTGGTGCCCCAACGACCTTCAAGTTACGGGATAGGATAGGATATGAGTAAAATGCAGGTAGCTTCCTTAGCAAAAGGTTCACTACTTCAATGCAGCACTATCTAATGATCTATGTGCAGATGTTGTCACAATAGGAATTTGTGACCTTTGTTTATTCGCCGACAACAGAATCATTGCTCTTGGGAAGCTACTCCAAAATCTCTATGGAGACCACAGTCATTTTGCTATATGTGCAGTCATTATTGGTGAACATCCATGTGCCATATGAAATTAATTATTTGGTGCGGTAAGGCTGTTGCTATTAGATTAATTTTTGTTAATTTAGGTTGAATTTTTTCAGACGAGTGCCAGCGATGACTGCTGGGACACTGTTTCCATATGGCAAGCTGATGTGGAGAAGTTTGTCTGTGAAAGTAAGTGCTTAGTTTTCTACTTCTATTTTACTGTAGTTACAGTATCGACAGTCCTTTCAACTTGCATTTGTAACTAAATAATGTCATGGGTGAAAATAATTTTTATTGTCTTCAAATTGTTTCTCACAATAACCAGCTGGCTAACAACAAATACTCAATTTGCCTGCTTTCCTTTGTGAAAATAAAATGTTATTCTTGGCTTAAAAAAATATTTAAGCTTCAGAGACTAATAAAATAAAAAATCTTCATATAAGGGAGACAACAGTATTTTTTTTAAAACAAAACGGATTTTTCTCTCTGTCTCTCAAATAATATTTAATATAAAGTATATCTTCTGAAACTACAACAATTCAAAATATAAATAAACTTGCTGCAATAAACAAACAAAAAATTCACCCTGTCATGTAGATGTACAAAACAGTAACAGCTAGTCAACTGTGTCAATGTTTTGTTTTGATGTTTCATAAATTGTTGTTTTGTAATTTGAGATTTTCTGCATAATAGGTCAGATTACCTCTAAAAGGACCCTGAACTTGGCCCCTGGGTCAATCGTTATGCAACAGGGCAATAGCTGCAACCTACTGTATAAGCGAAAGTTAAATACAGCCAGTCTCAGGTTATGTAGTGTTACGCGACCACTGATCTGCCATCGCTACTCGGGCCTTTCTTATTAGAAACAATGAATAGTTAAAGAAGAAATTGTGAATAAACATTGTTGCTAGGGCGTCTCCACTCTTGGTTCACTTCATAAAGATGAACCTTGCAAGTAATGAGTTTATTTTATATGTCTCGACCCTAATTTCGATTTTAAAAGTGTAAATTATTACCCTTGAAAGTCTCAAGGGTTAGGGGCTGATTTTACGATCAAAAGATATGCTTATGGCCAGGCGTTATCTTTTCTGGCATTGAGTCTTCGGTGGTAAAAAGAATTGCAATCGAACAGCCTGCTATTTTGTGAATATTTATAGTTTGCAATAGTTTAATGGATTTCTTTAGTTTGCTTGGATATATTCTTGTGTTTACTGCTACTAACACTACAACCAGATCATATATTTTTCTGCTACATTCACTATATATTTTTTTCTTCTTACAGTTATTTAGTGTATACATGTACGTAAAGAGACAAGGGAGCGCAGCAGCCTTACCTTGGAATGTAGAATGAAGAGACGTTTAAATTTAAATTTTGAAAAAATAAAATATTGTTTTTTAATATGTGTTTGTATGTGATACCATATGCAGAGGTGCCTATCCACCCAGACTGACCATTTGTGTACTGCTGCATGAAAAATGTGTATTTTGTGTCATGTCAGATTTTGCGCAACTCGCAACATTTGATCAAAGAATTATTGTCATGAAAACTGCCACATTCACATAACATCAATTCAAACTAATTCCAGCTTACCATTTTAATTCTCATGAAACAAAATAATATAGAACTCAAGTTATGGTCACAAATGCACACTAATATATTATTTTTTGTGTTGTATTTTACTCCATAACCCCCCAAAAGATCTTCATATTGTCCAACAATTAATATGAATTATGAAGATATATAAATGCATCATTATTTTCATATATTCTGCTGAAACTGGCTACACTTTTTGTTTTCTGAGCATACTAGAGTGTTCTGCATTTTGTTGTGTAAATACAGTGCCTTTTTATGCACTTTGTATTAATTTTAGACACCTCAGCCACTTTTGCGAAAAACGCGTTTTATTTTTATGTGAGGATTACCCACTTTGAACAGGTAAATGAGTGCCTTAATATTGACCGATTATACTTTTTTTTATTTTTAATCTTCTAAAGGTTTGTACTATATAATAAAAAATAAAACATCCTGAACCAAAATAAAATGTTCGTCCGTAATACCTAATCTAAGTGTCGCTAAATGTCGTATGCAGATCAGTGCTGAACTCTTTGTTGCAATGAGCATAATGAACTGCTTTCGAAGATTCGATTATTCCTCAAAAACGTTCACGGTATTCGCGTAAGAAATGTAGTCGCGCTTTTTGCTTACTTGCAACCTAACCCGCTTTTCTTCAGACTCACTCTCATCGTCACTCTCGTGTAAACGCTTTCGCGACACCATGTTTAGCACAATGGCGGATACAAAGTCTCGCACTACCTCTCACGCATGAGATTTTACTTTTGCGCATGCGCTCTAGGGTCAGCAAGTAAAGGAAATAGCAGATCGGAACATAATATAAAATCAGTGCGAAAATTTTTTTTTTTTTTTTTGGGTACGCCACGAAAATGCGTATTTTTAAGGAATTGCTCGTATTGTCATATTTTATGTTGAAAATTAGTAACAAATACGCGCCAGCGCGTACGGTAGGCACCTCTGCATATGACCTGTTACTTTTATCTGCTTACATATTTAATAATATATATACAAATAGAAGTCCTAAAAGTTAGCATACATACTTCTCAGCTATTTATAACGTGTTTATTATTAAATAATTATTGTGTTGGTGTGTGTGGGTGCACGTGTAAACGCATGCACTTGTGTAAAACACTACGGTGAACACAATACATTCAGATCAGAACATTCAGTTTTATTTAATCTCTCTCTCTCTCTCTCTCTCTCTCTCTCTCTCTCTCTCTCTCTCTCTCTCTCTCTCTCTCTCTCTCTCTCTCTTTTCTCTCTCTCTCTCTCTCTAATGATCACTGAACCACTTTAGTTTCAAAAGTGCATGTATGTGACCAAGTTGATAGCGGAGAGAAGACACATAAGCTACAACTTACACAATAGGCTCTTCATATACAACAATTAACTAATAAGACATTTATAAATCGACTGCACAGTACTTGTTTTTCAAAAAGGTATTTCATATAACATTATGAGTGAATATGACACTATGCACAAGCCAATGTAACGGCATCAAGGTGCATGTACAGTCTTTACATAGGCATGCCACCGTTTCAACCTGACTTTATGGGGACTGAACTGTTCTGCATGCGAAGATGTCAGGGGAAGTAACTAGTGGCAAAAGGTCTCTTGTCAATCTATTTTGCCCTTTGTCATATGTTCTGCTTGTGCACATACTGCTATTGGAGTAATTATTGCCCAATGTTATTTGCACAGAGAAGCCAACTGCTGGATTTGAATCTGTTCTGTTTGTCAGTGCACTTTCTGTTAAACAAATTCAGTAAAAAGATCAACTATTGTGACAGACTGATTAGGGTTTGACACTGCTTTGATTTATTTTAATGACATTGGTAGAGCCAGTATCCTCTACTGCAAGCTAAGATAACTACAGGGTTTAATTATTGATCCCGTTATTTTTACAGAACAGCAAGGGTTGTTACACACAAAGGTCCATGTCAAGCCAGATGCAACTTGTGTGCCAAGTAATTGGGACCACAGTGTTGGCCCAGATCTTCACTTCATCACTGACGCCAAGTGGGATGTGGAAGAGGCACTGTGTCAAGCTCTTGGACAGGTAAATGTTTCTATAGATGTAAATAGGTTTGTTCTTATATTGCGCGCCTGTCATGTGGGGTTTATGGGCTCTGCACAATGGAATTATGGACCCTCACGTTTATTCGGTGGGAACTGCTAGTAAGTCACCCTATGAATTACTTTAATAAATTTATTTGTTTAGCTCGTTCTGTGTTAAGGTTGGGGTACAGAAATAGATAGAAAAATGGTAAAAGATTACTGTCACACTAGCTTTCACACGGCTAAGAATCATATGTAGTCCAGCCACTTGATAACAGTTAAAATCACACATTTATTTCTTCTACTCTATACAAGATTCTCTAAGTACTAATCTAACTTAAAAAGTCTCTTTCAATGCAAATAGTTCGATCGCTGATAGTCTAGGCAGCTGTTATTTCTTCCTCGGGCACTTGCTATAATATTTCATGTAGATTTGGACTACTGTGGTCCGTTTTACTTTTTCTGAAGAGTTGGACTACTGTGGTCCTGTTATGATCAGTTTAAGTGCACCTTCGCCTTATGCACTTAACTCATGTGTGGGGTGTTCGAAGTCCTTCTGTGAGGTAGCTTCTGGTCCACCTGTGTCGTTGTGTAGTTGGGTTCCCTTGCCACGCTGTGGGGTCTGACAGGGTGTCTTTCAAGGCAGCTCTTTCCGTCTTGTGCGGTAGAGGATCCTCAACCAACTGGTCGTTTCTGTGGAGTGGGGATAGCTCGGGATAGCTCGCCTGCTCGTCTGTAATATAAGAGACGAAATTCTGCACAACCCTGAATAATCGGTTTGTGCAGAGCGTCTCACTGAAAGCCAAAGTAGCCCTCAGTGATAGCTCCACATCTCTATACATAAGCGACGAACATTCTGCTACTTCCGGGTTCCACTGGAATCTCAACTCTAAATTCCTATACAGGGGTGAGATTTAACCCAGGAGACAAACTAGCCCGCCGGGCTAGCTAGGAAGTAAAGTGAGGTAGCCCGCATGGTTTTTAGGCAGCCCGACAATCGCGTATTTACGGCAATGTGTCTTTATCGAAAATGAGCTAAGATCGATCTTCGCCATCTGAACGTTTCAGCCATCATGCATGCAGTCTGGAAATGTCTTTTTCTCTTCGATTCATACTCTTTGTGACGCTCTTTCTTCTCCGAACTAGAATTCGCCTTCTTTGGCGGGGTTCGTTGACCCCAGAAATAAAGTTCCACATCTTCGGATCAACAATCGTCACTTTGACAATACACGTAATTTGCAGCAGTGTCTTTTTCACAAACAAAGCAGACAGCGCGCTTGGCGCAAAAGGGAAGTAGGCAAAGGGAAATAACCCTCGCGTATGCTACATACTTGTAGCAGACGAACAGTGACCTAAAAACGCTCTCTCTTCGGACCGAGCTTCTAAAAGTCTGCTAGTACTAGTAGTATTATTTTTTTTAGGTCGCCAGGCGGGCTGGCTCAACTATAAGGTGAGGTCGCCCGAGCCGGTTTTAAGTCGCCTCGGGCGACCGGGCGACCGCTAAATCTCACCCCTGCCTATACATACATAATTATCAATCGTGTCTAACTATACACATACAGAATTAATAATAATATAAACATTCCGTGGTACAGCCACTGGTCTGCAAACATACATATAAGTTAAACAACAGTGGTTCCGTACGGGATACAACATGGCGGCGCAACCGGTCGTGTTTCGCCTCGTGGTAGGCTCTTCCACGTGGTCCCGCAAATTCGGATTAACAATTCACATTTATGCATAGCAAATTCCACAAACATAATTTCAACAATAATATAAATATATCACGATGAAACAGAAGGGTGTTCATTTACCTGTTTGACAAGTTCAGGCCCGTTGTGACTTAATAGAATTCTGAGATTCTAAGTCCTGCTTCCTGGTCTATGAGTGAAGATAGTTCTCTGCTAGCTAAGGAGATGTTACTTCTTCCTCGTCTCACACACGACTGACCAAGCTGTGCTAGGTTTTGACACAGTCAAAACTGCTCTACCCACTTAGCCTGCTGCTGATTGGTTAAAACGGTCCGATTCAAAGCTCAAGTGCTGACTCACTGCGATGTGGGTCGGGCTCGCGGTGTGTGGTCTGCTGTGTAATTTAATTGCTGCTGTGTAATAGTCTAACTTCTCTACTGTTACAAAGACTACACATGGCTGAATAGTCAATGAGCAGAGTTAAGACTAGCCAATTCATGACAGCGCCTTATAGCTCACACAGTGTTTCAATATACTGGCAACCGTCAGTTCCAACATTTAACACACAATAGCCTTTGCTCAGGTACATTGTTATTATATAAATGGATTGTTATTTTTATGTAGTGTGCTTATCAGTCCAAGACCTGCAGATAGGCTAGTCATGTTGAGGTCCAGCTTGCAAGAAATAATGTTTAGAATGTGAATTTTGGAACATATTTTTCATACAAGCGGGTTAAGGTGGTCTTCTCAGCTAATGCACAGTAGCCACTCACGGGGATATCCAGGCCAAGAGGAGATAAGGCCCACCAACCTGTCCTATCCAAAACCTACATCTTAACCCAACCACAGTACACTGAAATAACCATCTGACTGATAGCAGCAGTAAGATGGCCTGTATTCACATCCAAATGAATGTCTAGGTAATCGAGAATCGAACCTGAAACCTCTGGAACATGAACACATTGCTCTACCAGCTGAGGTCTCCTAGCCTCATTAACATTTAATTTGAAATTGAACCCACATTGCTCTTGCAAAATAAGCGGAATTATTCATTCTTGATTTTACATTATTTTAATTATACTTCCAGAAAAAAGTTTCGGATGCCAGAACTCCAGTGTCATGTTTTACTGCGGAGACTGCCTCACCTGAGGTTGGTACAATATTTCAGCATTGAACAATATTTTTGCATTCTATATTTTGTACAAATTATCACTTTTTGAGCTTTTTAAAAATGTTGGGTCAGAAAGTCAAGTATTTAGAAATATTTCACTGACTATTTAGAGTGTGACACCAGAGTTTGTAAAGCCTTCAGTGAAAGTGCATTCATTTCAATAGAAAAACATTTACCCTAACAGTGATGTGCTCTGACACTCTCAATGTATATGATGGCATTCATAGCTAAACCATACAGTGTGTAAGCCTACTGAGGCATAAACTGGACATTGAATAAGGGCAAATGTAAGGCAGGATCACTGAACAGGATTTGTTTCTAATATTTTGCAGGATGCGTGTTTTCAAGAAGTCCAAGAAGAGAATGAAGTAGAAATGGAGGAAGAAGTGCTTTGTGAAAAAAAAACTCGCAGAGACCAGCATTCTCACTGTGCTAAAAAGACGGCCAACTCAAGCCAGGATGTTAGAGGACATAAGATTTCTGAGCCTAGAGAACTCATGTCCACCCCTGCTAGCACCATCACCATTAATTCCATGCTCAGCAGCTGTAGCAGGAAAGGTAAGTTGCATATATTGTGTAATATTGTATATATAAACTGTAAATTGAATCAGATAATATTGTCAAGCACACAAAGTCAGTTTGAATCCAACATTTGAATATAGTCCAGCATGTATGTGGAAGAAACCCATGGTACATAAAATCAGTTTGAATAGAATCCTTATATATATAGCAGACCTTTATGTATGTAAGACAGAGAGCGAACTGAATCCATTGCAAGGATAGAATAGATGCAATATTTGAATTTAAGCAGAGTTCAAGTTTATTAAACAGCAGGTCTTCACTTTTTTCTACAAACTTCATGAGAGTCATTGCAATTTGAGCTGTTACATGCTGGTTTGTCTTGTGTCTTTCAGTCTCAGTGAGATCATTCTGTTGGTGATTATGATTCATTTAGACGTCGTTGTTTTTGTTTTTTAAGGTGGGTAGGAGGGGGAGGGGGTGTTTGTTTTGTTTTTCATCACTAGAAAAGTTTGAAGGAAAGTTAGTTATCTAGAAACATATTATTGTGAACTGATGTTTAGAAATATTACTTGATTGGATTGCATTGTTGGGAATAACCAACACAATCACAGACTTGCCTACCGTTCCGATTTCCCGTACGTTGTTCTGGAAAATTGACAAAAACAGGCTGTGTTACAAAAAATACGGATATTTTATAAGCGTTCCGGGAAAAAAAAAGTTCAGGAATTTTTTTGAGAGGGGTGGGAGAAGGGGGAGGGGGGGAAGGAAGTGTCAGTGGTTTCAGCCATTTAGCCTTAACCCATTTCCGAGCAACTTCCAACAATTTCCGAGCACATTGTGAGCATGCGCAGTCAAACTGATTCGAAGTTTCCGGCATGTGCCCTGTCGCTACTAGTTTGAAATCTCATTTCCACGTGTGTTAATTTAACTCTTTTGCTCGGTGATAAGAAATGGCTAGTAAACGGAAAAATCCCACAGAAGTGTTGAGTGACAGTGACAGTAATGCTGCTAAGACACCACCAAAGACAACACATAAAAAGCAGCGGCAATCCAAGCATTTCGTGACGATTACACTCGTGATTATCCTTGCCTCTTTTCTGGAAAGAATGCAAACTATGCTTACTGCAAATTCTGTGACAAAGAGTTTTCTGTGGGGCACGGAGGTGCAGATGATTGTCGCAGGCATTGCGAGTCGGCTAAACACACCGGCAATGAAAAAAAAGAGAAGGAGAAAAACAAGTGTCAGAAGATTTCAGGTTTTTTTGTGCAAGCCCCATCATCGACTGCAGAAAAGAAACATGGCGACTCCTCTATTCATGCTGAAGTTATGCTCGTCGATTTAGTAACAGAATTAATTTTGCCCTTGTCATCCTTGGACACCTTCAACAAAGCTCTTCCCAAGATGTTTCCAGACTCGAAAATTGCAAAATATTTTCAATGCGGCCGAGGTAAAGGCACAGCTATTCTGATCTTGATCTGGCCTATAACATGAAGGAGGATGCTGATGTCAACATTGACAGTGGCACATTGGAGACCCTTGGAATCGGACATCTTCAGGAAAACAGAAAGAAGGATTTCTTCAAATCTGCCAAGCAGTTTTACCTCACATGTTGCAAATACATGAAAAGCAAGCTGCCATTCAATGATGATATCTTGTGCCATGCTGAGGTAGCTGATCCAAGCAGGCAGTTGCAATCCAAATTGTTGTCTCTGCATTACTTTATCAAGAAGTTTCCATCCATTCTACCACCTGGATTTTCTTCTGATTCACTTCAGCAGGAGTTCCTGGAATACCAGAGTACAGACATAAGGAGCTGTGTCAAGAAAAGGGCAGATGAAATATGGGGGGAAATTTCAAAGATGGTGGAAAGAGAGGGGCAAGAGCCCACATTCAAAGCACTTCCCAAAGTCATGGTGGCCATCTTATCTATTCCCCACAGCTCAGCTCATTGTGAGCGGGTCTTCTCACAAGTGAGAAAAAATGCCACTGATTGTCGTGGAAGAATGGGCCATGATTTGCTTCAGGCACTTGTGGTCAACAAGGGAAGAGATGGAAAGGCTGTGGATAGGCAGTACAATTCCTCTGATTTGGAGAGCTTCAAGAGTTGTTATTACCAATCATTAAAGAAGTAGACCTCCCGTGTCCCCATTGACTTACTGTACAAAGATATTTTATTTTAGACTTTTATTATTATTAGTAGTATTTTTTTTAATGGACCTTTGCTGTTTGTCGTGCGGCAATACTTCGAGTTCAATTTGTGATGTTCCTGAAAAATTAACAGTGTTCCAGTTTTTTGGGAAAGCTGTTCCCGATTTTTGTGTTGGGGGTAGGCAAGTCTGCAATCACCAAGAGTTAGGATAATAGGTTTGGAATATTGGGAAGAGGGGGTGGAGGGAGGAAAATCACTGGATGCTTGCTGTAGTTGTTTTTCATTGGTAGTTATTTTACCTCTCCAAACAAAGTAATTCAAAGGATTTATATGAAAGACCAGTTGATAATAATATTATCTCCTGGGTATTATGTGGTGTAAACTTTTATTCTTTTTCAGAAAACTTGACCCAGAATGCTTCAAACTCATTGCATCCACCAAATCCATCTGCTTCATGCTCAAATAAAGTGAAGACGCTATTGGTTGCCATGCAGCATCTTGATTTAAAAGCCAGCACAGCCAACATGCCGAAAACTCTGAAAACTAAATTCATCCCACCGGCATCAGTACCTGTGGCCAAAGCTGGAATGCAAGAGATGACAGTTACTAGTACAGGTAATCTTAATATGAAACTTGCTTGAATTATTTTTATTGAGCTTTATTTTGAATTTGAATTTTGGCATTTGGAAGAAACTTTTTTTTTTTTTTGTATCAGCTTTACCAGCTCAAGAACTACTAAATGAACTGTCAGAAACGGGATCTAACTCACTCAAGCCATCCAAGGTGCCAACTTGCTGCTTATGCACAATCAGTGAAGATCAAATAATTTTCAATCCGCTAGTTGGCCATTCAACGACATAAAGTAACAATTAAGTCTGGAATCTTCTTACAACTTCACCCCTATGTTTCCATTCTGATTTGTACGTTTATATAAACTAATGTTTGATTTCAGCATCTACTGGTAGATAATGAACTAAGGCATCAGGAAATATGACATTTAAGTGTGGTACATTGTAGAATCTTTGCTAAAGCCGTCATTTAAAATTCTGTTCTTATCATGTGTTAAAAGAAGGGGAAGTTTTTTCACATGCTATACTGGCTGGGGCAACCCGTTCGGTTTTTAAACTGAAGTGCGCTACCCTCAAGGCTTACTCCTATAATATCAGGGTGTCTTCAACAACGTAATATGCACTGCGCTATTCTAAACATCACGCTCCTCTTCGAAGCTGCTATATAAATAAAAAATTAAGTTTATGTATTCTGATAGAGATTTTAATGCTACGTCTAATGGCGATTTTCTTTAAGGGATCTGAAAAGTATATCTCAAGTAATAGCACATAAATAGTTTAAATCTCAAGAGACAGAGTAAGGCCTACGTATCATATGGTCAGAAATTTGTGTAGCCAACACGGCTACAAATATAAGGCTTTCTTAAGTGTGAATGTCTTTCATTGGGCTCAAGTATTAACATAATTCTGTTGTTTGTTCTCATACAAGAAAAGAGTTTTTATTTTAACTGTTTTTCAGCTGTGGATGCAGAGTCTAGTGAGGCAAACATAGTCATCCCAGATTCCATGCCATTTTCATCCCAAGTTCAGCGAAAGGAGACAAACAAGTAAGATTTTCTTGCTTTATGAGTCTAACTCTATGTTTCTGTCTTTCTCTCTCTTTTCATCTTTCTCACTATCTCACTTTCTTTCTATCTTCCCTGGTTGACTCTCTAACTCTCTCTCTCTCTCTTTCTATCTCCTCTGGTGGACTAACAAGCAACTTAGCAAGTACTATGGTGAGTGAGATTCTCAGCATTGCGAGTAAGGTGTGTTGAATAATTTTTGTAAGGTGCTTGTGAAGTCGACATTTGTTTATTTTGTATATAGTTTTTATCTGTGATCCTGTGCCTGTTATAATTCTTTTTGAGGTAATAAAGATGTATTGTATTTATATTGTATTGTATAGTTTTTCAATGCTTTCTATCGTTTTATATTATATATGTAATTGAAAGTACAATTTATTTCATTATGACATGTACAGTTGATTTACGGCAACATGTTTCCCTGAGAATAGAAATACCTGTTTCAGAAAACCTAGATCCAAGAGTTCAGACAGCATTTTGGATCAACAAGATAAGAACAATCCTACACAGCGTGGAGGCTACATGAAAACCAAGGTGCTTTCTTTTCACCACTTTTTTGTTTTCAGATTTGTTTGGCTTGATATTTTTTAACATTTATTTATTTATTTTAATTTTATTGGGAGATGCCAAGATTGTCAGTAATTTCTTTTAAAAATTCAAAAAATTATGCATGCACATTTATCAGTGACACACATTTTTGAGACAGTGAAGCTCGCTTTTTGTCAGTATTTTTGGGTTTGTATTTTTTGTTTGTTGTACTTTGTCATTTTTATGGAGCCAAGATTGTAAATAGTAAAAATAATAATAAACATGTTTATGGACAAATTCCATAAAGCAAAATTGCAAATGATAAAATAATGTTTATCCAAAGCTCTATTGAATCTTACATATCTCAAAAGTTGAATGAAAACTGATTCATACACAACTTTCTTGTTTGTTTTTTATTTATTTTGTTGAGCAGAGGCAGAGGGTCAAATTAGCAGACAAGCCAGATAAATCAGAAGAAGGTGAATGTTGCAGTGTTGTCTAAACTGTTTGGGTTTTTGCTGTGGTTGAATTCAGGGTAAATTCATTAGATGTCTAATATAGCTGGTCAGGTAAGGAGACATTTTGTTATATTTACTTTTTTTAATTTTGAGAATGATTTTATTATATTTTTTGTTTAAAATTTTGAGATTGAGGCTTTGTATTTTATATTTTAGAAGTAAAGCAAAATTTACAAAACTGTGTTCAGTGACAAGTGTTTTCCTGATTATATTTTCCACAAAACAAGTTTCACTTATTCAGTCATTTCCATTATAATAGAAATAAAATGCTCTTCTTATATACCGTGATTCCCCCATAAATAAAGTAAACATTCTTGGGGACAAAACTGCTTTTTGAATGACAGATCCTTGTTCCTCTACACTTGGAGGCCAAGCAGCTTAGTCTTAGCCCAGCAGTGCAACATACCTTAGGCAGCAGTGGCCAGGAAGGGTTACTGGTTTGAAAGCCTAGTTATAGTTGTTTATATTTAATTGATTTTTAGACCATTCATTTATATTGTTTTTCATTATAGTTATCCATGTTACTGTGTATGTCACAGCAGCAACACAGAGAGTATCGAGAACTCTACGCAGCTCACAGAACAAAGCAGCAGCATCGCAACGATCATCCTGCGCACCCTCTCAGAAACCCCACATCCCATCTACTGCCAACAAAACTTCAAAATCATCTCAGAAGATGACCAGTCAGTCCAAGGAGAATAAAACTGCTGAACTGAACTTGAAGGACAAAGAGGCATCAGATCAGTCCAATGAAATTAACACTGCTGAACTGAGCTTGAATATGATAGTTGAAGATCTACAAACTATCCCATCCAGCTTGGAAGAGTTCAAAGCACTAAAAAGCAAGAAAACGTTAAATGGAAGCTGTGTGAAACCCACATCTAGTGAGTCCTATGCTGTAGCGAGCAACAGCCAGAGTCAGAAGTCCAAGAGCCATTCAACTAAACAGACAGAGAAAGTACAAGACATACAGAGACAGACTGAGAATGTGAAAAAAAAAAAGAAACTCGAGGAAAAGAAAGATAAGCTGGATAAGAACGTTGATGAGCGTGCAGCGCTTCGAGATTGCACCAACACACAAGAGATTGTAAAAGAATTTAATAGAAAAACTGCAGCGAATATATCTAGCCAAAGAAGAGAAGCACTGAAGAAAAGCAAATATGGTCGATCAAGTTCAGCCACTGAGATTGCGACAGATTCTGATGACTGTAGCAAGTTGAAGCAAAGTCTTGATAAGAGTAGCGAAGAGGAAATGAAAAAATACAGATCTAACAAGAATAAAAAGGGAACAAAAGACCATGAGAAAGACAAGACTGAGTCTCTCAGTTCAGAAAGTCCATCTGAATGTGCTGTTGGCGAAAAACAGACAAAGAATCCTCAGCATGGTGAATGCGGATCTTCTAAGAACACAGACACCTTGCTCAAGGGAGCAAGAAAATTGGACAGCAGCAAAGAAAAATGTGACAAACGCATGAACAGTAAGAACCATGGGCAACAGAGTAATGATGAAATGCATCCACTTAAAGATGGAGGAGAAGCGGAACAAATCTACAGCAAAGAAAAGAAAGTTGATAGCAAGAATAGCAACAGCAAGGATGGTGATGTAGACTTTCATGAAAATGGAGCTGAAAGATCTTCGTCAAACAAGAAAACTCAACAGCAGAGAATTACAACCCAAAGTTTGCAGAATGGAAAGGTGAACCACACCAAAAGTAAAATGGAGAAAGAGCAAAATGAAAAGAATGAACACTTTAAATTTGATGATATTGAAGTAGTAAGATCTTCAATCGCCAGCAGATTCAAAGATAAACAGGAAACTGGTAATGATATCAACAACAAAGAAAAGAAGAGAAGTAACCTGTTTAGATTTGATGATCTTGGCATGGAAAAGTCTCCCAATGCTCATAACAGTAAAAAGGAGATTGAGTCAAATATCGTGAAGTCATCTTCTAATGAGCCCAACCAACAGCAACAAAACGTTGGCGCAGATGATGATGATGACAATGATTCTTTGAATTACAGATTTGAAGTGGAAATCGATCTAACTCAAGAGCAAGCTGAGTGTCCTGGTGCTGTTGAGGTTGAGAAAGAACCAGATATTATGCTTGACATTTCTTATGGAGCCAATAAAGAGATATCTTCTTCTGGTCAAAAGAAAGATTCAAACAATACAGAAAATCTTGCTTCCACGAAGGAAACGAGCAGCTTAAAAACGCCATCAAAAAGTGGAGCAAATCACAATGAGAATAGTATGGCACAATCAGAAACGGAAAAACAAAGGCCTGATTCATTTTTTACAGAGATTTCAACTACTCGTATGAGCAGTGATGAGGACGATGAAGATCCCTCATATTACCGTTTTGATGTCGACACTCCTATGGAGACTCCGCGGAAACCCAGCCCAGCAAAAGTCAAGACTCCAGTAAGTTTACCCAAAAGTGCAGCTGCTAAGAAATCGGCAATGCGAAACCCAAACTTAAAGCCCAATCCGGGGTCTACAGGGAGGAAGAAGCTGCTCTTCAAGGAACCAGAAAAAGCAAGTGAATGGTCTAAAAGCCGGCAAAACACCCAACGACACCGATCTTCTGTTAATGATGATGATGATGAAGAAGAAACTAGTCCTCAGAAAAATAGTAGAAGTGAACACTTTCAAGCAAGGAAAGAAAATGTTTCAGTGAATCACAAGAGAAAGTCGGTTCATTCAGACCAATCACCTGAACAGCAATCTGATAATGAGACATCAGTTCCATCAGCCACAAAGCACCATAGCAAGGCGATAGACACAAGCCTTGTTTCTGCCAAAACCAGCAGGAATGATGGTACAAATTCTTCAGTAAACACCTCGCGCTGCTTAAGAAAACGCCAGCCCATGTCTTACAAGGAACCCTCAGTTGAAGAACTAGAATCTGAGTCAAGCAGGCCTACTACTGCACAGAAGCCTATAAAACCCAAATCTACCATCTCCAATAACAAATATGTGTTCACGCACCAAGAACAGAGACAGATGGATCAGAAGAAACAGTTTGTGCGTGAAAGTTTCACCATGTCATTTTCCAGTTTGCACGAAGAGAGTCATGGATACGCATCAGATCCGTACAACTTTGATGAATACCTAGACTTACCTGCACCGCTGAATACCACTGCTTCAAGCAGCAAAATTCTAGCCAGTAGTACATTGACCAGCCCAACACCAACTACCTCCAAAAGCTTTGACAGGAGTGGAACGTCATTCTTCAGCAAGAATAGACCATCACTGTGCAGAAGCTCTCCAACCTCGTCCCAAGGTAAACAAAAAGCACCGATGGACAAAGAGAGGTCTCTCATGCCTAACAATGCCTCATTTTCTTGGAATGAGGATCACAGCAGTGATGCAGATGAAGAAGGATCACAAGAAAAAGAGACAAAGACAAAAAAGAGAAATCAAGACAGCAAGCTCAGACAACAGAAGGATAGGAATGAACAGAACAGCAGAGCCTATAGTCGCATACATGACACAAACATGAGAGAGGAAAATAACAAAGATCACAGTAGCATCAGAAACAAAAATAACACACAGAGCATTCAAAGCAAAAAAGGTAGTGATAATGATGAAATAAACAAGAGAAGCTCCAGTCATCCTCAAAGTGTTGCAAGTCTGAACAAGCTTTCGCCCATCAAATTTCTATCACCTGACCCTCACAGGTTACCACAGTCAACTGACAACAGCCAAGAAGACACCAGTCCTCCGCATGTCTTGTTTTACAGTCAGGTAAGTAGACATCACACTTACTTGTAATGTTTAATTGATTTTTTTTAAATAGTTATTTATTATTATGAATTTTGTTGTTGAGGTAGTAATTTATGTTGCAAAGAACATTTAAAATAATTGAAGCACTTGAAATCTATAGTTTGTGTTTCCGGGCCAATGTGTTAATTATATCACTATAAATTACAGAGTGCTTTTAACTGAGGTTAGTCTGATACTTAACTGTGAAGTTTAAAAAATGTGTACATATAATATTTCTGGGTTACATGCCTAGAGAATGAAACATATGACTTCTAGTAATAATAATTAAACAATAAATAAATAATGTATTTGAAAATGTGTGTGCAGAAGAAGAGTAACAAGGAGGAAGACTATCGCAAAACACCTGCAGGAATATATTCTCCTCTGACAACTGCAAGAGAAAGGTAAGAGGCGTTAATATATCGTTGCCCTTAAATTGTATTGCCGTATCTCACTGACATAATACAGCAGTGTTAATTCCAGGCGTCGATGCTCAGTAGTAGTAATATTAGTAGTAGTACTATAGTAGAAGTACTGGCAGTGTGTATGGGGAGGGGTCCAACCTTGAAGTCTTTTTAAAGGTCAACCACAGTGCTCGGTCAAAAAGTTTCTGCTGAAAGAACTTTACTAAATAATACCAGATGCAAAAAATTCGGTAAGCAAAGCTCTATTGTTTAATAGATATCGATCACTGAAAGTGGGATTTCCTACCTGTAATTAAGGGTAAGGGAAGTAATACTCTAAAACGCAGCTATCGCTGATCTCCCCTCGCAGTGACGTCAGCAGCTGTAGACAATGGCCGACTGCGAAGAAGTTACAAGCGAGACAAGCAGTGTTTCTTCACTCGATCTGTCGTGTTACAGCAGTGCTCTCTTCCGTTAGAAACGAATTCGACCCCCGAGTACTAATTGTAATAATAAACAAATAATTATACGAGCTAGACCCGTGAATACATAACCTCTTGCGTTCCCTTTTCTGAAAAGCTCCTCTGACTTTCCTGACACCCGGCAAGTGATAGCAGACGATGGATGTGTAGTAGCCACTGTGACTGTAGTTGATGTTGAAGCAGTACTAGTAGGCCTACTACTAGTAACTTGAATCACTGTTGCTGTTGTTGAGGCGCTTGTTGCAATGGCACACGGACTTTGGATCGTTGGAACAGAGATAGGCTTTAAAGTCTGTATTGTTTTCATCCCAAAGCTCCGCATAAAAGTGGCACTTGGGGGGTAGCAGTCTTCAGCGAAGTGTTTTGCGCAAATTGCTGACGACGCACAAATCTCACCCACTTATTTCGCACTTCTTCGTTTTTTGGAAACCTATGCAATGTTATCCCATCCGCTTGTTTGTTTGTACAACCTCCAAAGGCACAATATAGGCCACTGCTCTTCGTTTTCCTGCGTTTTGGTAGAGAAGTTTTTTGTTTGTATATACACGACACTTTCGCATATAGGTGACTACTGGACCGATTTATACTGACACCAGCGGGCCAGTTGTTGGTAAAGGGAAAAATAATATGATCACACGTTGACCAATCCGGGATTCGAACCAGCGACCTTTCGGTTACTAGCAAGACGCTCTTACCAACTGAGCTACCCGGCCCCTGGTAGAGAAGGGGCACTATCGGACTCTATATTGTCTACAGCAATTGACGTCACGAGCCATGTGGTCACGTGAGCGGGCTTTTCGAAGGTGCAAAAGTTTATTCGAAGTAGATTTTATTAAATATTAAAAAAGGCAGTATTTTTCGGAAAAAAGTTGTTTGGCATGTGACTTCTTTTATTATGTAGATATTTTGTGCTCAATTTTATATTTCAATGATGTTGACCTTTAAGTGGACTTTATTCTTTAATGTTGAATTAATTTGGTATTTTCTATAGTAGTAATAGTGGTAATACTAGTACTTAGCAGTAGTAGACTGTAGTGTGTATAGAGGGTTGTGAAAGCAGCTTTGAAGTATTTCTAGCATGACTAACAAAAATGGTGTTTTGTGTATAGCGCTCTGTTCTATTAGTGATGTTTACTTGCAGAAGTTTATAGTTTTATGTGACAAGTTCAGAACCTTCAACCAGGCTTAATATATATCAACTAAATAGTATAAAAAAATCTATGGATACTGTGCATTGTCAGTGCTGAAAAGATAATCTAAATATACTATGCAGTGATGCAAAATATTAACGAAAATTCACTGCAGACAGTTAAATATATATTTTAAAGGATTGTGGATACTATTTATCACTTAGTGTGGGTAGAAATTAGGGTTACTTTTTCAACAACAAAAATGGCAGCTGCAGTGGTTTGCCACTGTACCCAGACCATAAAAGAGATATTATTGTAGTTTTCATTTGCAGGCAGTCAAGAAGGAAAAATGCAACTCATGGTAGGGCCAAGGCCAAATCAGCAAACTACGTAAGTTTGTGTTTAGAAGAAAAAAAAATCATCATTTGTTCAAGCTTTAAAAAATTTGTGTTTGAAAACTCAATTTAAATATTATAATTATTGTTGTTATTATTATTTTTGTAAAAATGTTGGTGCATGGCAAGTTAAGATTGTAATGAGATGGAATTAATAAAATCGAGATTAATTAAAGTTGTGTTGTATATTGAGAGATAGGCATGGGAAAGAAGAGAGGAGATAAGGGGGTGTGAAAGAGGAGGAAGGGGGTGTTACAGAACTTGAGGAATATCTTGAGCATTGATGACAATGATGGTTATACTCTATAATGTAGATTAGCACCACTTAAAGCTCCTTGCAATTTGTGTCAAACTAGATTCATTACATTGCCTGTTTTGCTGACCTGTGTGCAATATGCTATTATATATGTTAGATTATGTTATTTTGTCATGTTTTTTTTTTCTGTGTAGAAAGAAAGCAAGGTTGATGAATCTTCACAAGAGCTTTCACAGGGTATCTCTGACAGTGAAACTGTACAGACATCAAAGTAAGTTTTCTTATTGCCTTTTTTTCCAGTCGATTTAATTGTGTTTCATTGTCAGATTTTGAATTTCATTGTGGTTTGTGCATCGTTGGTGACTTGGATTTCAGACCTTTCTTCAGCAAATTTGTGCATGTGTGCTGTATTTTGGTGGACAACACCTTGAGCAGCCCTTTGAGCTGAAAGGTGCATTCATTCAAAATAATGTGTGTTTTCTGTGCCCCTGATGGGATGCCGGGGTTTTCTGTATAAATAGTATTCCCACTTTGTGGCAATTTAGTGCTTTAAATTACCACTGTTTCTGTCATTCTCATTTGTTCTTTCTCATTTCTAATCTATTCTATCAATCTACTATCTTCTTCACTAGACCAGTCACCTACCTTTTTTATTGAAACTCTGTTAGGTCAGCTTGCGGATATTGGACACTTTCTGCCAAATGGTCACTATAAGCCGGGCTTTCTATGGTATTATTATTTAGTAATGTAGGTATTTTATATGTATGTGTTTCATACATGTCAAGCTCTTGGAGCTTCTGGACATAAGTTTTGGCCTGAAAGACCATAATTTTCTATCGAAAACCATAAGAAATGCGTAAAACGGTAAACACGCACATACAAATTTTAAACAAATAAAACAATAATAATAATTTTAGCAAACACATGCAAATTCACCTGCATTTTTTAAATAACGGCCGAAATGAATACACGCTTTTTTCGCTGGTGGTTTCGCCATTTTCAATAAGCTGAATGAACGGAAACCTTTTCCTCCAAGACGGAAACAGTGTATAGAAATGCTATGGGCATGCGCAAGGCCAGTACTTCCTCCGAGATCACGATCGCGAGCGAGCGTGACTCAGAATTGTTCTCTAGGCTGTATTTCGGATTTTTAAAAAAAAGGGTCGGGGGAAAAATAAAAAATCCGTAAGACTTTCATCTTACGCCGTAAGGTGAAAAAAAAACTTGAAAATACATAAGAATTACGGAAAAAAATAAGACTTGACATGTATGGTGTTTTGTTCTATTTTGTTTTTATAAACAGGGGTTCGATGTATTGGAGTACAGCCTCAGTGTCCCCTGCTTGGGATGCCTTTATTGTGGAGTGACCGGCTGGTGGAGTGCCTTCAGTGTTACCATTAGGGTTGTTTTAGCAGATCTTTCGTACGGATCAAGGGTGAGCCCTCTTCCAACCAAGTTGTAGTCCTGATTCGGCTTTTTGCAGTTCGCTGGATCCTATAAACAATGAATAACTAAATGTGTTTTCTGTGTTCAACAGGAGTGAGTTGAGCTGGATCAAGAAAGCTAAGCGTAAACCAAAGAGCGCAGCACCCAACACCAAAAGGACGTACAAGAGAAAAGCCAACTGTCCTGTTTCTCCGGAGAACACGCTAAGCCTGCCTTTCAGCTGGAACTCACTGCCGGTATATCGATGTTGGATTTTTAAAATTATACCAGCTTAATTATTATGGTTAATACAAAATTATTTTTTTATGTATTTGCATCCTGCCATGCACCTGACAAATAGGTGCCAACATCCTGCTTCCTCTGTTCTTTTGTCTCTTCCCTTTGACTAACTTCGCTTCTAAAATTATGCATTATTATGACGTAAGGGAGCTCACTCTATCATTGCTGCCCTAGACACCCACACAAAACATTATGATTGACAAACATCTGAGAGCTGTTTATTGTTGATAAGGTTACACTTTTTCCATGCAGTTGGAAGTTGTTATGAAGTTCTAAACGCTAAAAAAAAGTTATGCTATGCTTGTATCTAGCCCAGTCAGCTGTCAGACATGGACTCTATCTCTATTGTCAGCGGTCATGTAGAACGACTGTCCACACCCAGCCCCAGACCACGCACAAAAAAGATGTACAGTCCTCTGGATATCACTGTTGGCACTACCTCCTTCATGTCCGGAGCTGGAGATATTTCTGGTCAGTAATAGAATTGTAAAATTTCAAACTTAATAATTTTGCATGTGTGTTGTATGTCCTTAAACAGTACAGTGGAACCTCAGGTATACGACCGTCCAAAATCTGAGAAAAAACGGTCTTATAACAGAGGTGGTCTTATACCGGAAACAAGAGGTGAGGTGGGGAGGAGGGGGGTCAGGCTCGGAGGGGTATGTAGTCATAATTTTCACACTCACCAGCATGTATTCTCTGACAAAGGAAACTGTAAAACATGTTTCATTTTTAGATTTGTCTTTTATTCACAACTTCAAAAATAGAAAACAGTCGAGCCACTGCCAGACGCGTTCATCCAAGTCTGTCAGTGCAGAAGCTCTCAGTTTTTATGTTTCCCTTTTCGCCACTTTCTCCACTCTCCCATCGTAGTTTTACAGATTCCTTATCCTTTATGATGAGTTGAATTTGGGTCTTCCCAACGTCTAAACTTCTTGCAATAGACAAACAACTCTCCCCAATTTCACTTCTTTCAATCACTTTCATTCTTTCTGCCAAACTCAAAACGTTCCTCTTGCGCGACGCCATTTTGACAGCCAGTGTAGGCGAGTAATGTCCCTTATTTGCGAACCGGAAATAGCAGACAACAGCAGGCGTACACTAACATGAGAGAAAAAACGAAAGGTACAGACAGCAAATTAACTGATATCTCTTTTAAATTGCCCTAAGACGGTCGTATAAAGGGCTTAAGACACGGTCGCTGGTCGCATAAACGAGGTTGTCGCATACCAGAGGTCATTTATTATTGGAAGTGAATCCGTCAGAAGTTTTCAGGTCACATAACGGAAGGAGTCATATACCAGAGAGCCGGAGACCGGAGGTTCCACTGTACTAGAAATGCCAACATTATTGTCCAAAACAGCTATGAATATTGGATGTATTTTAAGTGTAAAGTATTTTATATTCATTTAACTGTTTTGAATGTATACTACCGTTGTTTCTCATAACACAATAATAATAATAATAATAATAATAATAATAATAATAATAATGATAAATTTTAAAAACCTTCCCTAACAAAGAACAAAATGATGATATTGGAGATCCTGGCAGGAATTTTCATTGTGGTCTAGGCTTTTGTTATATTTTGAATGTATATTATTTTACAGACCATCACTCTAAAGCCAGTGCCACCAGCAAGGTAAACCATTTTGTTGTTATGGTGATAAGTGATTTCACCCCATGAGGATTTTTACTTATTTGATAGTTTTGTAATGCAACATTAGTTTTAGTTTACTTTTGTAATCATATCACATTTTCAATGTGTAAAAATGATTCAAACACCAGTTTTAAAACCATAGTTCAAAACTCATTTCCTGCTTAGGGAACTTGCCAGAAAAATGCCAAGGCAGAAATTATATTATATACATTGTTGACATGTTTGCCACTGTTTTCAAGTAGATGAGAGTCCTGTTTTTATACAGTCCATTTCAAAAGCATTGAAACATGTTTATCTTTGTGACTCACACCCAATTTCATTCCAGTTGACAGGTGTTCAATGCCCTGTGGTTCATTCATGTATTTCTGACCTAATAATGCAGATAATAATAATAAGACAAATTCTTGCTCCAATGATTCGAAAGTTACACTGCCGTTTTTTTGGTAGACAAAATATTATATTCACTTATTATTGCCTTTCAGAAATCTTGTAGTTCCTTGCGCACTAACCACTCCCCATATGGTGGAAGTTCACTTCAAACTATTGGCTCTCTTGCTTCCAAAAATGCTGTCAGTAAAACTTGTTTCAGTTGGAAATTTGTGTATGTCTGTTTGGGCCAAATGCTCATTCCAAACTGTCTTATCTGTTTCAAGAAAATCTGTGTTAGTAAAACTTCTGTGTTCTATGTTTAGTTAAGAGATTTTTATTATTATTATTTTTGTTTAATTTCATTCCTCTGCGATAATTTCTATGCTTTGTGTCATTCTCAGTCTGTTTACTACTCCTCCACTCTTTCTGCCTCTACATCTCTGTTGACCATCTGTGAATTTCCATTTTCATTTTCACTCTGTACACCAGCGACTGCTGCAGCCACACAGAAAATACACAAATAATCTAATTTTCTGATGATACGACGCTTTCATACAAGGCTTGTTGATACTTCTGACTCTGTGGCTAGCTTTGAACAAAGTGTCGCAGATTTTGCCGAGTGGAGCGATGCCAATTTTCTTGAATTAAATGTCGGCAAAACAAAAGAAATGGTTGTAGACTATAGAAGGAAGGGGAAAGATGTGGCAGCACTCCAACTGAAAGGTCAGACAGCAGAAAGAGTTGAGGTGCATAAATACCTCAGTACACTGATTGACAACAAATTGACCTCTCTCAAAATGCTGAGTTCATATTAAAAATATGTAAACAAAGGATATTTATGCTATACCAGTTGAGATAACTGATGTTCTCTAGCAAGATCATGCAATAGTGCTCCCAGGCTAGGCCTTTGTTGAATCAATTTCGACTTTCTGACTCACATGCATAGCAATGTGAGTGCATGTACTGGGGCACCAAATAATTTTCCAGATTTTTGCAACTATGTGTGAGATGAGTCCTTATTAGTCCAAAAATGACTTTATAAAAAATTGTCTGCCGTCCGTCTGTGCAAAACTTGCAAGTGGATTAATATCTCAAAACCTATTTCAACTATCACAACCAAACTTGGTAAGATGGTGTATGTTCATGAGACCTCATAAATGATCAATGAATGAATGACTTCTTAGTAAACATAGTAAACAAATGTTAGTCCAAAATGACAATTTTTTACAAAATTTCACTTTTTTTTTCTAAGTTATTAATATTAAATTTAAGATTCTTTGATGCATGGTAGATATTAATGAGAAGCACATAGTATGCAGATTTGATCAATCTCACTCCAAGGTCGCTGGAGCTGTCCAATTAATATAGGTACTTTAAAGTGACTTTGATCCTAAACTATGAGAGAATTAAAGTCCCAACTTGTTGTATTTAGAGAGGATAGATTGATCTTTCTTATATGTTCTGTTTTTTTGTTGACCTTGCGGGTCAAAGTCATTGAAATAGACCTTGCAAAAACTATAAAGAATAGTTCATCATACTGTGGAATGGCTGTATATTTAACCCATAGTATGCAACAACATTCCTATCCTATCCTATCCTGTCCTCTAACTCAGGGGTCGTAGGGGCACCACAGATGATCGTTTAACCAGCATACTCCATCTTTCTCTGTCCTCAGCAATTCCCGGTGACGCTGTTATGGAGGACTGCACTGGTAGCCTTGTCATACAGGCTTTTGATGACTTCAATAATTTTAGGGCTGATGTTGTACACTTTCATTGTTGCCCATAGAGCTGCATGCCAGACTCGGTCAAACGCCTTCTTGAAGTCTACGAACACATGATATAGATGTTGTTGGTGCTGTAGGTATTTCTCACAGATTATTGTGAGGTTGAAAATCTGTTCAGTGGTATTTCGCCCTGCCATGAATCCTGCTTGTTCTTCAGCTATGATTTGTTCAGCTTGGGGGTTTCAACCTGTTGAGTATTATTTTCAGGAGGACCTTGCTGGGATGGCTGATGAGGCTGATGGTGCGGTAATTTTCACACTCCTGAAGGTTACCTTTTTTTGGAAGAGTGATGACAAGCGACTGGGTCCATGGTGTAGGCCACTCCCCACTCTGCCAGATCTTGTTACAGATAATGGTGAGGGCATCAATCATCGCTTCTCCTCCTGCTTGTAGCAGTTCCGCGGGTATGTTGTCCACTCCCGCCGACTTCCCTTTCTTCAGCGATTGCACTGCTGCCTCAACTTCTTCCCGAAGAATTGGGAGAATTTCTTTTTCTTCTCTGTTCTCTGGACATGCTAGAACTGATGGGTCTCCATTTGGTGTATGGTTGTAAAGGTCAGAGCAGTATTCTGTCCATCTGTCCAAGACTTCTTGTTCTTCTGTAAGGCATATGCCAGATTTGCTTTGGATCGTGGAGACTTTGGGCTGTTTAACACTTGTCAGCCGCTTCACAGTCTGGTAGGCCTTCTTGCTGTTGTTCTTGTTCAAACTGTTCTCTATTTCCTGGCATTGATCTTCTATCCAGTTCTCCTTTGCTGTGCACATGCCTTTTCGGATGTCATTGTTGATTTTTCGGTAGACATCAGCTCCCTGTGAAGTGTTCTTTTTCTTTTTTTATCTCTCTTCGTTTATACAGATCCAAAAATTCAGGTGTGATCCACGGCTTCTTCTTTGGTTGGTGCTTGCCAAGGATCTCCGTGGCGGCATCTGTCACAGCTGAGTTGAAGGTGGTGGTCATGGTGTTGACATCTACTTCACCAGCCTCCAAAATGAGCAGTGGTGCAAATTTCCCTCCAATTGTGGCCTGAAATAGTTCTGCCACCTCCGGGCCTTGCAGTTTGTCCAGGTCAAACTTCAGTCTAGTGCACTTTGCTGTATTTATTCTCTTCAAGTGGAGCCGGAAAGACATCATCACGAGATCGTGCGGTGGTCACTTCCGATGTCTGCTCCTGGAAAAGTGCATGTCCTGCCAATGTTGATGCTTGATCTGAAGCGTTTCTTGACCATGATGTAGTCTATCTGGTTGTGATGCTCCCCGCCAGGACTGTGCCATGTCCATCGTCTGGATTTTTTGTGGAGACCAAGCATGTTTGCCAGTACCAGATTGTTGTATCTGGCAAACTCCAAGAGTCTCAAACCCCTGTCATTTGTCTCGTTGCAGTGGGGTCCACATGTGTCTCCCCAGTTGTGGTGCGCATCTTGGCCAACCTTGGCATTCCAGTCGACTTGCACTATGACTATGTCCTTCTTCGGCACTTGGTCAAGGACCGCCTGTAGATTTTCATAAAAATCCTCCACTTCGCTGTCGTCATAGTCTTATGTTGGGGCATAGGCCTGGATGATGGTGATGTTGAAAGGGGCTGCTCTCAGACGGATGGTAATGATCCTACTGGAAACTGGGCGTCAACCCATGACAGTGGCTAGAATGTTCTTGTAGACCAAGAATCCAACGCCGTGTTCGTGCCTGTCATCTCTACTGCTGATATACAGCTTGTGGCCTTTGTCGGTCGTTGTTTCACCTAGGCCTTTCCAGCGCAGTTCGCTGATACCTAGAACGTTCCATCGATAGTGGTCCAGCTCGTGGGCCAGTTCTTCTACTTTTCCCTCCGCAGTTAGGGTCCTGACATTCCAGGTTCCTATGACGATGTTGTTTCTCGTGCGGATATTGCTAAATTGTCCATCAGTAGCATACTTATCACCTCCGTCCTGGTGGCCAACAAAAGGCGCAGTTCTTGTTGAGCCAGGCGACGACCGATCCAGTATGGAATTAGTGGATAGTTTCATCATGTAGTGTGTCTTGGGCAAAAAAGACCTGGCGGTGCCCAATCCTCTCCAGGCTGTTGGCCACAGCCAAAATCCACGAATACAGTGTAGCTCGCCTTGGCCCTGAGCACGTGGTCGTTGAACCTGTAGTAACGTGAGGTTCCTCCACCCTGGCCGGTGACTTCTGTGTAGAAGACTTTCGCCCAGTGATGCTGTGCTGACATCACCCCTGTTAGTCGCCTCTTACGACACGCCGGGAAATGTTGGGTCTATTCTATTTAGTGCTCGAACCCACAGGGCTAGTTGTTGCATACTATGGGTTAAATAAACAGCCGTTCCATTGGGTTAAATAAACAGCCATTCCACAGTACAATTACAAATATTTTGTATGTTTTTGCAAGTCCTAAAATGACCTTGACCTTCACAATCAATGCAAAATCGTACCTCTAAATAGAACAAATTTGGACTTTATATCTCTTATAGTTTATGGTCAATGTCACTTCAAAGTACCTATACTAACCGACTTTGGACAGCTCTTGTGGCCTTGATCTTGGAGTGAAGTTGACCAAACCTGTATCGTATGTGTGTCTCATTTGATATATATAATACATCAAAGATAGTTTATGGTCAAGGTCACTTCAAAGTACCTATACTAACCGACTTTGGACAGCTCTTGTGGCCTTGATCTTGGAGTGAAGTTGACCAAACCTGTATCGTATGTGTGTCTCATTTGATATATATAATACATCAAAGATAGTTTATGGTCAAGGTCACTTCAAAGTACCTATACTAACCGACTTTGGACAGCTCTTGTGGCCTTGATCTTGGAGTGAAGTTGACCAAACCTGTATTGTATGTGTGTCTCATTTGATATATATAATACATCAAAGAATCATAAATTCAATATTAATAACCGATAAAAAATATAAAATTTTGTGAAAAATTTTCATTTTTTAATAACATTTGTTGAACTTGTGACCTTGACCTTGTACTGAAGTCATTCATTCACTAATAATTTTATGAGGTCTCCTGAATATGCACCATCTTACCAAGTTTGGTTGTGATATTTTAAATAGGTTCTGAAATATTAATTCATTTGCAAGTTTTGCACAGGCAGATGGTGCATCCTGTCCTATCCTATTCCGTAACTCGACAGTCATTGGGGCACCACAGATGATCGATTAACCAGCGTACTCCATCTTTCTCTGTCCTCTGCAACCCTCATGTCTTTGCCAAGTGTCGAGCCAGTCCATTCTCAAATGTTGTCATCCCACCTCTTTTTATGACTCTCTCTTGTTCTGCCTCATTGCACCTTGCCTTGCATGATGGTCTTTGCAAGGCCTGATGCTTTGGTGACGTGGCCATACCATCGGAGTTTTTGTTTCTTCACCACTGTGAGAATGTCATCATGTTGTCCAATGGCTTGTGTGATGGTCTGTCGGACTTCATTGTTGATGATGTGTTGGTTATAGGAAATGCCCAGAAGTCTTCTGTAGCACCTCATCTCCATGCTTTGTATTCTTCGTTGTAGGTCTGCTGTGAGGGTCCATGTTTTGCAAGCCTATAGGAATATGGAGATGACAAGGGAGCGCAGCAACTTTATTTTGGAATGTAGACTGATGGTCCTGTTTTTCCAAATGGGCTTCAACATTGTCAGGGCAACAGTTGTTTGCCCGATCCTGAAGAGGACTTCGTGTCTTTGTGTTGTCCTTGTTGAGTGGTTCGGAGAATGGCCACGGTGATTCTTTGCCTACTTTTGTAGACTGGTGTGATGACAATTATTTTGAAATGAATGTTTCTAAGACCAAAGAACTTATTGTTGATTTTAGAAGAGACAGAAATGATGTTGCTGCAAGCACAATCCATGGTGAAAATATTGAAATGGAAGAGACCTACAAATACCTTGGTACAATTTTTGATAATAAGCTAAAATGGGATGCCAATACTGAAGCGATTGTCAAGCGGGGGCAGCAGAGAGTATACCTTCTCAGAAAACTCAACTCTTTTTCAGTAGACAAAAAAATACTTAGTCTGTTTTACCAGTCTTTCATTGAGAGTCTTTTGACTTTTTCATTCATATGCTGGTTTCCTAGTCTGTCAGTTAGGGATAGAAATAGTCTCTTCAGCATTGTGAAAACGTGTTCCAAAATTACCGGTGAGGAGCAGAGGAACCTATCTGCCTTCTGCAATCAGCAAATCACAAGGAAAGCTAAACAGATTGTCAGTAAACCGGAACATATTTTGGCTGATGAGTGTGTACTTCTGCCTTCAAAACGTTGTTTTGCTCAACCCATTTTGAAAACTAAAAGATTTTCAAACTCATTTGTACCCTCTGCTGTCCGCCTTCTCAACGCCTATACAATGTAATACAAGGAACTGTTTCTTTTCTTTTTTTTTTTTTTTTTTTTTTTTAACGATTGATTTTATTGATTCTTTGTCACTATAGACAATAGATATAAGCTGCTGTGTGAGTGGGTGAGTGTGGGTATAATTCCAGAGAGAGTGAGGAGATTTTTGCTGGTAGAAACTATTATCTGTGATATTTGTTTTATAGTTTATATTTTATAGTTTACTTATGCATTTAACAGCACACTTACTTATTGATTGGGAGTACTCTCCGTGTGTACGTAAGGTCATTTTTAATTTTTATTCTTATTCTTACTGGTTATTTCTGCGCCAACGTTGCCTTTGTAATTGTAATTGCCCAGCTTGAGAGGAATGAAGTTGTGTGGCATTGTGTTGTGCTGTATTGTGTTGTGTTGTGTTGTATTGTGTTGTATTGTATGGTATTGTATTGTAGGGATGTACATTTTGTATTGTAGCTTTCTGCGGAGAAACTATTATCTGTGATATATCGGGGCAGTTTACTTTTTATGACACTCACCTCTAGTTTATTGTATGTATTTAACCGTATATTTTGTTATTTATTTGTTTTATTTATTATTTATTGATTGGATTACTTCTCATGTGTATGTAATAATATTTTTAATTCTTGTGTATTCTGCTAATTGCGCTGATGCTGCCATTGTAATTGCTCAGTTTGAGATGAATAAAGTTGTATTGTATTGTAGTGTATTGTATTGTGTCGAGACCCACAGTCTGATATAATGGCTCCTAAATATTTTAAGCTATGCACTGTGTTGAGGGATTGGCATTGGACTTTGATGTCCATGTTGATGCCATTGGTGTTGTTGGTCATCATTTTGGTTTTCTCTGCACTTATTTCCATTCCAAAGGCTCTGGAGGTGGTGTCAAGCCTCTGTACTAGATCTTGTTCCTCTACAGCCAATTCATCAATGTCATCCTCAAAACGGAGGTTGGAGATTGCTCTATCCCCTATGCTGACTGTGCCTTAGTGATTGCAAGGGCATCTGACATGATGCGTTCTAGGAAGATTTTGAAGAGTGTTGGAGAGAGTAGACGTCCTTGACGCATACCGATTGTGTTCTGAACCAGTTCCCGATGGCGCTGTTGCGGTAGCCTTGTCATACAGGTTTTTGATGACTTCAAAAATGTGAGGGCTGATTGATGTTCTACACTCTCATGGTTACCCACAGAGCTGCCTGCCAGACTCGGTCAAACGCTTTCTTGAAGTCTACAAACACATGATATAGATGTTGTTGGTGCTGTAGGTATTTCTCGCAGATTATTGTGAGGTTGAGAATCTGTTCAGTGGTACTTCGTCCTGCCCTGAATCCTGCTTGTTCTTCAGCTACGATTTGTTCAGCTTGGGGTTTCAACCTGTTGAGTATTATTTTGAGGAGGACCTTGCTGGGATGGCTGATGAGACTGATGGTGCGGTAATTTTCACACTCCTGAAGGTTACCCTTTTTGGGAAGAGGGATGACAAGCGACTGGGTCTATGGTGTTGATGGTGGATGGTGGACTAATAATCTCTTCTTTTTTTCGATATCATTTTTTAGACTCTTCTTGCTCAGATTTGCTTAAAATCTAGATTTTTTTGGATGAGGGAATAGAGTGGGGAAAGGAAGGAGTGGGAAGTGGTGAGTACATAGTCTCACATTGCTATACATGGGAGTCAAAAACGTGACTGCCCAAAGATTTCAGACTGTATTTTATTCAGCTTACTTGCAAATAACTAAAATGTGCATATTATAGTATTATCATAATCATCAACATTATCATTGTTATTTTTAAATAATAGTATCATTATTTGTTATTGTAGTCAGCAGCAGCAGACTTGATCAATAGTTCACAAGAATCAGCAGCATCAAACACCAACATTGATTCTGATCAGCCTGGGCACTTGAGATCAGTGGCAGAATCTTCACCAGCCCTGTGCCTCATTTCTTCAGCTGCTAGATCACTACCGCCCAGACAGTCGAAGCGTAATGCCCAAAAAAGGCTGCAGCAAGTACACAAAGAGGAAGTGGAGGGGGAAGAAGAAGATGAGGAGGATGAGGAAAGGATTAGAAGTTTGAAACGCAAAGGCTTGCTTTCAGGTATTATGGAAAAGTTGAAAACACGTGCTTTAAAACAAAATTTAGTTGCCATTTATTGAATCCTGCAGTTGTAAGCAGATATGCTTGCTTATTGCATTCTGTGAATTTGGAAGTTGTGGTTTGGTTGGTTGGTTTTTAGTTGGAGAGTTTGTTTGTGCTCACAGTGTGTTTTTTTTTTTTTTTTTTTTTTTTTTTTTTTTTTTTTATATTTTTTTTTTTTTTTATTTGTTTATTTTTTTTTTTTTTTATTTTTTTTTTTTTTTTGTTTTTTTTATTTTTTTTTTTTTTTTTTTTTTTTTTTTTTTTATTTTTTTTTTTTTTTTTTTTTTTTTTTCTTTTTTTTTTTTTTTTTTTTTTTTTTTTTTTTTTTTTTTTTTTTTTTTTTTTTTTTTTTTTTTTTTTTTTTTTTTTTTTTTTTTTTTTTTTTTTTTTTTTTTTTTTTTTTTTTTTTTTTTTTTTTTTTTTTTTTTTTTTTTTTTTTTTTTTTTTTTTTTTTTTTTTTTTTTTTTTTTTTTTTTTTTTTTTTTTTTTTTTTTTTTTTTTTTTTTTTTTTTTTTTTTTTTTTTTTATTTTTTTTTTTTTTTTTTTTTTTTTTTTTTTTTTTTTTTTTTTTATTTTTTTTTTTATTTTTTTTATTTTTTTTTTTTTTTTTTTTTTTTTTTTTTTTTTTTTAAGAGGTATCCATAGCTTGCAGTTAGTTTTGCAGTTGTATTTCACCTTTCTTTTTCTTGATTGTTTCAGGACCATCCTCCATTGTTCGACCCACCCAGTCAGTTCTCAAAAGAACATTTGTATCCTTGACACTTAAAATTTATATGCACGTTTATTAATATAACTCAAATATCACAGCCCCAGAATGCTGACGACAAAGAATACATCTTATTTTATCTAGGCAGATATGCTAATCAAATCATTTATGATATGAAGAAGGAATAGTCTTTCACAGAGTAACAAATTATGTTCAAGCCTTAAACATGGAAAAAGAGTGTTCAGATTATTTATTTGAAAACAGATTTAATTATTAATTAGACATACCCAGGGTGATTCATAGAGATTAAATCCAAAAACTTTTCTAAATGTAAAATTTCTCAACAAATCCTTAACACAATACAGGCTGACTCTGAACCCGAGTCAGAAGAAGAAGAAGAGGATCAAAGGGGTCGTCCCAGTGTGAAGCGAAAATGTTTTCAGCCCAGGAAACTCTTCACTGATGCTGAAGATGGTGCTTCCGATATTTCCCACTCTCCCTTGTTGTCTGGTAAGCATGGCTTGAAAGCTAGATAGGGTTGGGATGATTGCAAACACCGTACTGTGTGATTCCCACATTTTTACTCGTCCAAGTATTCTGTATTGCTGCTGTTACAATGCTATGGGTCACAACCTTATGACATAATGATCGCTCAACTGTCTGGACTGTTAGACTATGCAAATAAGCTTCTTGAATTATATCATGTTTCAGGACATCTGGAGCAGCTCTAAAGCTCTAAAGCATATTAGAACCATTGATAATATAATAACATTCACCTGTTGTTCCAGCAGAGATACCTAACGCTAAGGAGAAAACATTTTCTGCTGCAAAGAAGTGTACAGCAGCCACTCCTGGCTCAAGCAGCAAAGTAACAAGATCACCAACATTCCACCTTACCTCAACCATGGAAGTGAGTTCTTTAGCCTTGATAGTGTAAACCTGACCTTGTAGACCTATAAAAGCAGCAAGTTCTGTATAGAAGGCTAAGTGACTGGATCAGGCTTTTTATTAAATCTCTTTGCTCATTGTAAAAGTTAAAGCTACCAAAGCTGAGCTAAGCAAGTGGGAAATATAAGCAATGAGGGCAAAGAGAACAGAGAGAGAGAAAGAGAGAGTGCTTTTGAGAGAATTCAATCCGACTTTCAACTGCATGGTTAATGAATATTGTTCAAACATCAACATCAAATCAAGTCCAATCAAAATCCAAAGTTGAAAAGATTTGGAGGTTTGAGTAAGCCACTGTATGTGTATAATTGATATTTGTGACTGTGTTGTAGCTGAGCGATGATGCTGGAGAAGAGGACGATGCCATGACTGCAGAAATACCTGGTACCTCCATCAGCACTGAGCTGGAGGAACCATTGCCCTCTCAGCCTGAAGTGGAGATTGGGGTGGAAGAACCCGTGACAGAGGTTACTGAGCTCCTCCATAGCTTTGGCTTTGACATACAAAAACAGATCAAGGTTGGGCTTTGATTCCTTCACTGCCGTTGTGTTCGTTATCATTGTTGATGTTCGATTTTTGACACTTTATTGTCCCTTTTTATTGGGATATTTTGGGCCGCCTCCCCTGGGGAAAGCGTAGTTGCAGCCTGTAGCTTGCTCAACCCAAACTACTATTAGTTGTATTTTGCTGGGGGGTCAAACCAGAATACCCAGAGAAAATCTGTTGCCCAAGTCAAAAGTAAATAATATTGGGAGAATCATATGGCCCAGAGACAGGATCAATCCCACACCTGTCAGGGTTCATTGGTTTCTAGCCTGTGGACAAGTTTACCAACGAGGTCAGTTTAAACAAGTTTCTCATCTTCATCAAAATAAATGTTGTTTGTGAATGCAGGAGAAAGAACATCAGGTGAAAGAAATGACCAAAGGACTTCTTAGGCTGTCCACCAAACGATTCCAAAGTTTGTGGAACACTGACAAAAACAAACGGTAATACTTGTTTTGGGGGCTTGCTTTGTTTTGTTTCAGTTTATATAGTTTACTATATTTCATTTTCTGTTATTTTCATGTTTTGATTCAGTTCATATAGTTTACTTTATTTAATTTTCCAGCACTGTTTCTAACATTTTAAAATAATTTATAACATTATTTTAAGTACAAGCCATAAGTCCGCTTTTCTTGTTTGCGAGTCCTCCTCATCATGTCAGAACTTCCTGTTCTGTCCAGTCCTGCATTTTGTTTTTTTTCTGTTCTCTGGAACCATCACATTCATTCCTACATCCTCTGTACATTTGACGGAATAAAACGCAATCTACAGATCTGCTGAATCATGTACCTGATAGCGTGTCAGAATCTTGTTAAATGACAGCAAAACTGAACCATAAACAGTCTCAGTCTGCCTTTAAGTGGATTTTGAGGGGAAAAAAGTAACCTTGCCGGAGTATTTGATGAGCACAGGTGCATAAGAGAATCATAAGAGAATCATTTGTTAACCATCACATGCACACTCTGTCATCCATTAATTGTTTCTGCTCATGTGAGTATATATGCAACTAGGTGAAATAAACTAACCACATAAAATTAGTGAATCTATGGATTAGGTCTTTCTGATTTTCCACAAGATTGACCAAAATACATGTCTTTGTAAATGACCACAACATATCAGATCCCACTCATAGAGCCATACAACCTTAGGCCAGCATGCAGGTTGTAGTACCTTCTGGCTCCAGGCAGAGATGGATAGAAGGGGGTCAGTGTTACAGCTGATGGTTTTTATGCACTGTGTTAGGGATCAAGTGCTGGAAAACTTCCGTGTACACATTGATAATGAGTTGACAGCGCTGGAAAACGATGTGGATGCTCTGAACGATATCCAGAAAGAGGCAGAGGTATGTACAGTACCATAATAATAATAATAATAATGTTTTTTAGCCAGTATGCCAAACTGTACTATGCTAAAGTTTTATTCTTCCAGAGCACATTTTCCTGATCATAAGCTGCTCATGGCATCAGCCAAGAGCAGGAAATTAGGTGCTGAACTATGTTACATTCTTTGTGATGTGGTCCATTTCGGTATAAACCAAGTGCGTTTTGTTTGCTCTTTTAGGCCTCGTTCTTGCAGCAGGTTAAAACTCTACATGACCAGAGACAGAAGCTGCAAACAAGGTAACATTTGTTTTACAGTATTCTATTTTTTTTTTGTTCCTTCCAACAGAATATATCAAAATATGAAATGTTTTTAATCTGATTATAAGTATAAGCTAGTTTGATTAATTATTTGTACTGCTGGCCCAAAGAAAAAAATAATTTTGAAGACCGTGCTAGTATATTGAGTAACACTTGGATGGAAGATAATCCTGTTAAAGTTCCACCCTAATGTAGCTGCTGTGCATGTGGGATGTAAACAAAAGTAAAGGGACATAACTACAGATAAGTCAACCAATACTAAGCGACAGTTGGACGGAATATAAACCTGTTAGTTCAACCCTATTGTAGTATAGGGAGTTCCACCCCATTGTGTAGTATTGTAAGCAGGTAAGTCGGCCTTCATCATTTTTCATAATTATGGAAAGTACCATGCCTCTGGCATCACATTTTATAGGCATAGAAGTGTGTCACATTGTTTTATTTATTTAGAAATGCCACAGCCAATCATTTTAACATAATATATTCTCCATCTCCCCAGTTGGGGTACACATCTTGGCATTCCAGTCACTTTGCACTATGACTATTTCCTTCCTCGGCACTTGGTCAAGGACAACCTGCAGATGTTCATAGAAATCCTCGACTTCGCTGTCGTCATAGTCTGATGTTGGGACATAGACTTAATCAGTCTTCTGGAGACCGGGCAGCAACCAATGACAGTGGCTAGAATGTCATTGTGGACCAAGAATCCAACGCACGCCTTGCCTCGTGCCTGTCATCTCTCCCGCTGAAATAAAGCTTTTGGCCTTTGTCGGTCGTTGTTTCACCTAGGCCTTTCCAGCGCAGTTTACTGATACCTAAAATGTTCCATCAATAGTGGTCCAGCTCGTGGACCAGTTCTTCTACTTTTCCCTCCGCAGTTAGGGTCCTGACATTCCAGGTTCCTATGATGATGTTGTCTCTCCTGTGGATCTTGCGAAGTTGTTCATCAGTAACCCATTTATAACGTCCACCCTGGTGGCCAACGGAAGGCACAGTCCTTGGTGACCAGGCGACAGCTGATTCGGTATGGAGTGAGTGATTCTTTTCATCAAACAGTGTGTCTTGGGCACGAAATACCTTGCGGGGCCCAATCCTCTCCAGGCTGTTGGCCACAGCCAAAATCCATGAGTACAGTGTGGCTCACCTTGGCCCCAAGCATGTACTGTCGCTGAACCTATAGTAACATGAAGTTCCTCCGTCCTGGCGGTGACTTCTGTTTTCAAGACTTTAGCCCAGTGATGCCGTGCTGACATCACCCCTGTTAGTCACCTCTTACGCTGGAAAACATTGGGTTTTTTCTATTCAGTGCCCGAACGCACAGGACAGAATCCACTGCAACAACGAGACAAATGACAGAGGTCTGAGACTCTTGGAAATTGCCAGATACAACTATCTGATACTGGCAAAAACGCTTAATCCCCTAAAAAAAAACAGGATGGACCTGGCACAGTCCCAGTGGGGAGCATCACAACCAGATTGACTACATCATGGCCAAGAAACGCTTCAGATCAAGTGTCAACATTGGCAGGATAAGCACTTTTCCAGGAGCAGACATCGGAAATGACCACGATCTCGTTATGATGTTTTTCCAGCTCCACTTGAAGAGAGTGCACCAGACTGAACTTCGACCTGGACAAACTGCAAGACCCGGAGGTGGCAAAAATATTCCAAGTAACATTTGGAGGGAAATTTGCACCACTGCTCATTTTGGGAGCTGGTGAAGTAGATGTCAACACCATGACCACTTCAACTCAGCTGTGACAGATGCCGCCACTGAGATCCTCGGCAAGCACCGCCCAAAGAAGAAACTGTGGATCACACCTGAACTTTTGGACCTGTGTGATAAACGAAGAGAGGTGATAAAGAAAATAGAACACCTCACCGGGAGCTGATGCCTACCAAAAAATCAGTAGTGACATCCGAAAAGGCATGCACATAGTAAAGGAGAGCTAGATTGACGATCATTGCCAGGAAATAGAGAACAGTCTAAACAAGAACAACAGCAAGAAGGCCTACCAGACTGTGAAGCGGCTAGTAAGTGTTAAACAGTCCAAAGTCTCCAAGATCCAAAGCAAGTGTGGTATGTGTCTTACAGAAGAACAAGGAGTCTTGGATAGATGAACAGAGTACTGCTTTGACCTTTACAACCACACACCAAACGGAGACCAATTGGTTCTAGCATGTACTCAGAACCGAGCAGAAGAAAAAATCTTCCCAATTCTCCGAGAAGTTGAGGCAGCAGTGCAATTGCTGAAGAAGTGGACGTCAGCGGGAGTGGACAACGTACCAGCAGAATTGCTTCAAGCAGGAGGAGAAGCGATGATCGACGCCCTCACCACTATCTGTAACAGGATCTGGCAAAGTGGGGAGTGGCCTACAACATGGACCCAGTCGCTTGTCATTTCTTCCCAAAAAGAGGTAACTTTCAGGAGTGTGAAAATTACCGCACAATTCAGCCTCCTCAGCCATCCCAGCAAGGTCCTCCTGAAAATACTCAACAGGTTGAAACCCCAAGCTGAACAAAAGAACAAGCAGGATTCAGGGCAAGGCGATGTACCACTGAGCAGATTTTCCACCTCAGAATAATTTGCGACAGCACCAACAACATTTGTGATGTGTTTGTAGATTCAAGAAAGCATTTGATCGAGTCTGGCATGCAGCTCTGTGGGCAACCATGAGAGTGTACAACATAAGATCTAACATTAACGAAGTCATCAAAACCTGTATGACAATGCTACCAGTGCAGTCCTCCACAACAGCGCCATCGGGAATTGATTCAAAACCACAATCGGTGTGTGTCAAGGATGTCAAGGATGCCTACTCTCTCCAACTCTTCAACATCTTCCTGGAATGCTTCATGTCAGATCCTATCCTTTCCTATCCCATAACTCGAAAGCCGTTGGGGCACCACAGATGGGACACCACTAGCGTACTCCATCTTTCTCTGTTCTCAGCAACCCTCATGACTTCGCTCAATTTCAAGACAGTCTGTCCTCGAATGTTGTCCTCCCACCTCTTTTCTGTCTCCCCCTTTTTCTGTCTTCTTGCACCATGCCTTGCAGGATGGTCTTTGCAAGGCCTGATGCTCTAGTGACATGGCCATACCATTGGAGTTTTCGTTTGTTCACCACTGTGAGCATGTCATCCTGTGGTCCAATGGCTTGTGTGATGACTTTGTCATTGGTGATGTGCTGGGTATAGAAAATGCCCAGAAGTCTTCTGTAGCACCTCATCTCCATGCTTTGTATTCTTCATTGTAGATCTGCTGTGAGGGTCCATGTTTTGCAAGCGTATAAGAAAATGATCGAGATGACAAGCAAGCGCAGCAGCCTTACCTTGGAATGTAGACTGATGGTCCTGTCTTTCCAAATGGGCTTCAACCTTGCCAGGGCAGCAGTTGTTTGTGCGATCCTGGAGAGGACTTCCTGTCAGGACCCATTGTCTGACACAATGGCTCCTAAATATTTGAAGCTATGCACCATGTTGAGGGATTGGCCTTGGACTTTGATGTCCGTGTTGATGCCATGGTGTTGTTGGTCATCATTTTGGTCTTCTGTGCATTCCATAGGCACTTGAGGTGGTCTCTAGCCTTTGTACCAAATTTTCAAGTTCTTGTTCATCTCCATCCATCAATGTCATCCGCAAAATGGAGGTTGGAGATTGTTCTACCCCATATGCTGACTATGCCTTCATGAACTGCAAGGGCATCTGACATGTAGCGCTCTAGGAAGATGTTGAAGACTGTTGCCGCATGCCGATTGTTGTTCTGAACCAGTTCCCGATGGCACTGTTGTGGAGGACTGCACTGGTAGCCTTGTCATACAGGCCTTTGATGACTTCAATAATGCCAGATGCCCTGGCAGATCCTGAAGGCACAGTCAGCATAGGGGGTAGAGCAATCTCCAACCTCCGTTTTCTGGATGACATTGATGGATTGGCTGGAGAGGAACAAGACTTTGAACAGCTGGTACAGAGGCTTGACACCGCCTCCAGATCATTTGGAATGGAAATAAGTGCAGAGAAGACCAAAATGATGACCAACAACACCAATGGCATCAACATGGACATCAAAGTCCTAGGCCAGTCCATCAACACAGTGCATAGCTTCAAGTATTTATGAACCATTTTATCAGACAATGGGTCCTGACAGGAAGTCCTCTCCAGAACCACACAAACAACTTCTGCCAACACAAGCCCATTTGGAAAGGCAGTACCATCAGTCTACATTCCAAGGTAAGGCTGCTGCGCTCCTTTGTAATCTCCATCTCCCTATACGCTTGTGAAACATGGACTCTCACAGCAGATCTACAATGAAGACTATAAAAAATGGAGATGAGGTGCTACAGAAGACGTCTGGGCATTTCCTATACCAAGCACAACACCAACGCAGAAGTCATCACACAAGCCATTGGACAACAGAATGACATGCTCACAGTGGTGAAGAAACAAAAACTTTAATGATATAGCCACATCACCAGAGCCTCAGGCCTTGCAAAGACCATCCTGCAAGGCACGGTGCAAGGAGGCAGAAGAAGAGGGAAACAGAAAAAGAGGTGGGGACAACATTCAAGAATGGACTGATTTGACATTGAGCGAAGCCATGAGGGTTGCTGAGGACAGAGAAAGATGGAGTACACTGGTTAAATGATCATCTGTGTGCCCCAACGACTTCTGAGTTACGGAATTACATTACATTACATTATTATTGCTTTAGGTCCAGTGGATTCTTCCGAGCCAAATCAGGACCGGACAACCCCTAATCCGCATAAAAGATCTGCTGAAACAACCCTAGTGGTAACACTGAAAGCTCTCCACCAGCCAGTCACTTTACAATAAAGACATCCCACGCAGGGGACGCTGAGGCTGCACTCTATTTTATCGAACCCCCGTTTACAAAAAGAAAATAGAATACAAACATCATTATAAATTATCAACAAAACACATACAAATGCCTACATTGCTAAATAATAACATCATAGGAAGCCCTAGTGACCACCTGGCAGAAAGCGTCCAATATTCCCAAGCTGATCCAACAGACCTCACACACACATGAGGAGTCTTGTCCCGGAAGAGTTTTCAAGAAAAAAGGTAGGTGACTGGTCCAGCGAAGAAGAAGATAGTATAGCAGATTGATAGAACAGAGCAGGAATGAGAAAGAGCAAATGAGAAAGACAGCGACAGTGGGAATTTAAAGCACTAAATTTCCAGAAAGTGGGGATACTATTTATACTGAAACCCCCGGCATCCCAACGGGGGTAAGAGTTACGGAATAGGATAGTATATTCTCCATAGTCATATCCCAGATATCCATGTGCAGCCTCCTCTATTGTTTTTGTAAGGTTATTTTGCCTTGACTTGTAAGTGAAGTTAGTCATTTTACATAACAGACCATGGTGGTGGTTTTCAGAGTACAAGCGGTGAAGGCCTATCATGAAGAATTCAGAGTGGAAACGGAGCATGCTGTTGGCCAGTGTCAAGACTCACAGGTAGTACGTTTAACATTTGTTAGTTATATGCTCTCACCTGTATATCCACCCACCTAGACACTCATGTTGATTGATTGATTGATTTATTGTTGCTTTAGGTCCAGCGGACTCTTCCGAGCCAAATCAGGACCGGACAACCCCCGATCCGCATAAAAGATCTGCTGAAACAACCCCAGTGGGAAAATTGAACGCCCTCCACCGGCCAGTCACTTTACAATAAAGACATCCCACGCGGGGGACGGCTGAGGGTTGACCTCAACTACGCGAACACCCCGGTTACAAAAACAAAATAGAATACAAACATCATTATAAATCATCAACCAAACACATACATATAAAATGCCTATAGTGCTAAATAGTACATTCATAGGAAGCCCTAGTGACCACCCGGCAGAAAGCGTCCAACACTCCCAAGCTGATCCAACAGACCTCATACACAAACAAGGAGTCTTGTCCAGGAAGAGTTTTCAAGAAAAAAGGTAGGTCATTGATCTAGCGAAGAAGAAGATAGTATAGCAGAGTGAAGGACAGAGCAGGAATAGGAAAGAGTAAATGAGGAAGACAGCGACAGTGGGAATTTAAAGCACTAAATTTCCATAAAGTGGGGATACTATTTATACTGAAAACCCCCGGCACTCCAACGGGGGTACTGTTGCCGCAGTGAAGCGTCTTGCCTATAAAGGAAAGACAGGTTTTCAACTGTGGCTTTCACTGTTCCCTTTATAGGTTTGAACAATCTACAGTGGCAAGATTGCTCATGACCCCAAGGGGTGCACTCATGTACTCGCAAATAATAATAATAATATTATAATAATAATAATAATAATAATAATAATAATAATAATAATAATAATATATACACTGAGCATACTAAAGTAGCCACTAGTAATATAAAAGGCCCCAATCATCAATCATCATGTCATATCCTGTAGAATTTATTTTCAAGCTAAACAATTATTTTTCGTTTATGATGCATTATTTACGAAAGTGTATAAAATGGCCATTCTCTTTTGAATATTTCAGCTATACTGAGAATATTTTATTTAGCTATAAGAATAGCTACACATAGAATGTTACAGTTAGGTGTATGAATAGCTACACAGAATATTTTAGTTAGCTGTAGGAATAGCTGCACAGAGAATATTTCAGTTAGATGTAGGAATAGCTACACAGAGGATATTTTAGTTAGCTGTAGGAATAGATCTGTAACGTCAGGATGGCGACAGAGAGAGATTTTTCAAACCAAAGTCAGAGAAAAACTAAAACAATTATCTAACTATTAATGAAAGACTTGCCAAAATATCCTGAAATTATGTTTTGCGAATTTATTCAAGTTTTTGCGTTTCTCATCCAAGTGAGTTCGTTTTTAGAAAATATATCTATTGCCGAAAAAATTACAAAGGATCAAAGAAAAGGGCTGCTGATTGTTTTGTACTAATTTCGATTCAAATCTCGTTATTTTTCCTTTTTTTTTTGGTCAAATCTTTATGTTCCTGATGTAATCTGATGATTACATCATAATTTCGATCAAATCTTTAAAGTCCAGCTCAGATGGATGTGTCCTCCTTTCCCTTGGTAGCCAATCCAGAATCCTCAGTTTTCGTCCTCCTTTCGACGATGATGCTTCACTGCTTTTATGGCCGTAGTTTCTATGCACTGTTTCCATAGCGCCGTTTGTCCATCATCCACATTATCCAAACGACGTCCATTCGCAAGGCATCTTCCTTGTTTCCGCCAATGGTGTGTAGTCTTCTGTTTCTCCTGCATAGAAACTGCAAGTTTTCCAGCCCTGTTGTTAAGTCACGTGACGATTTCATCATTGTAGTCTTGCGCTGAGGTCTGGAAACTTCCATATTAAGCTAAACTAAAAACTATTACAAAAAATCCTATAGCAGCCTGAATAACTAAATATGCATAACAATATCAACTATTTCTAACTAACATTTTCAAGCTACAAACAATCTTTTTCTAAACTATATGACGCAATTTTGACGACGACATCATGCGCAGTAATGACGTCAGATTAATCTCCAAAGTCTCTTTTCTCGAATGCAGGCCATTTCTTCGGCACAGTTTTATGCAACATAAATGTCATAATTGTCTTTGAATATGCACGCGCTCGCATAGCGAAGTCTTGTGGTGAAATCATGGTCCATTTCGCTGCTTCATCACCAGTCATTTTGTAATCGTTGCCCAGTAGAAGTAGTCCATTCAAGATGGCTGTCCGCGGTGCTGGTTAGTATATCTCTCGTCGATGTCCCCCATCGGCCTCTGTGGTCATACTCGCAAAACTGGTGTTACCGGGTGATCACTACTTATGAAGGACTTCCTTGACTTTCATGACTTACCCCAGAACGTGGTTTTATTTCAATAAAAAAAACCTAAGGTACACCATTTCTTTCCAACACTTCACAAACACATAACACATTTTTCCAAGTTCAATTCTTTTATTGTATTCCGTTAATTTTTCCTCGAGATCGGAATGATATTTTGATGATACTTCCCGTCGTGGTTACCGAAATAAGTTTTTTGTCATTTCACTTGACTTTCAATTTTCGTCCTCGTTGTAGTTGTTGGCAAATGAAGAAACCGGATTTAAGTTGAGTTGGAGGAAAAGTTCATCGGAGCTGAAACTTAACGTCGATGTCGCCGTTAGATCTAATGGCTGTATGTGACCCACCAGTGACCTCTGTAGCTATTGTTGACGTACAGTCCCATCGTAGAATCAGTCACCCCGATCATGAATAAGACATCAGAGAAGAATCCGGTGCAGTCTCGAAGATGAGATAGTCACTGAAACCTAAGACGAATAAAATTTTTTTTTTTTTAAATGCCAAACAAAACTAGTCTTAGATGTTCGCATGAAAAATATTTCCATACAAACCTAAACTTATCCAGGTCCGGCTCTGCTTGGAAAAACACATTATGATTAATCAACACACCAGTCCTCCTAAAACCAAATGCATTCAATTGAACAAACTATCTTACTCTGGAAAACAAAATATATTCAATGAACAAATTATTTCACTTATCAATCTCCTAGGGAAATTATCTTGAATGAGGAAAAGTCAAAATATTTACCCTGCGGTGCCAGAATTCAGCTAAAACTGATCAAACACTGAGGAACAACAGATTTCCTGGCCCAGCCACGTCAGACATCATTCAGCATCAAGCTAAACTGTTGTTGGCATCCCATAGATCAAGTTGCTCGGAGCGTGGGTAAAATCCTCCCTGTCCAGTCTAGATTTTCCTCCCAACTGATCTTCCGACAGTTTTTCTTACCAATTCTGCCTTGAGTCCATTTCACCTAGGCTACCACACTTTTACCACTAGAATAGCCAATAAAAACATCACAACGCAAAAAGTAACTATCACCTCAAATATTATATTTTATAAAATTAATAGTTTACAACCTCTTTGCTTTCCCTAAAATTTTATTATTAGAACTAATCTTTCACACAAAAGAATTATCAATAAAATTCGTCCATTTTATTCTTTCCAAGAATACAAAAAATGGCGATTGACACGTAGCAAAACTGACGTCATATTCCTAACTTTGCCACAGGCACTCAATACAAAAAATTTTCACTTGGAAAATAAAATACTCGCGAGCTTTTCATTTCGCGACTTTGGGTCTCGGCCGTAGATCCCCATCCCCTCTCGCCATGACTCAGGTACTTCCGCCTTCCACTGTAGTCTTCTCGCGACTTGGATATCAATCAGCCCGCCTCGCTGGTCTTCATATTCATATCGATGCCGCTCGGGTCTGTTTTTATCTTTTTTTGGTTCGTCCAGAATAAACATACCAACGTGTTTTCCTGGTCTGTAGATTTTTTTCCCGTTTGTCACAGATCCTAACCTATCCTATCTCACCCCGCAACTCGAAGGTCGTAGGGGCACCACAGACGATCATTCAACCAACGTACTCCATCTTTCCCTGTCCTCAGCAACCCTGATGGTTTCGCTCAGTGTCAAACCAGTCCATTCTCGAATGTTGTCCTCCCACCTCTTTTTCGGTCTCCCTCTTCTTCTACCTCCTTGCACTGTGCCTTGCAGGATGGTCTTTGCAAGACCTGATGATCTGGTGGCGTGGCCATACCATCGGAGTTTCAGTTTTTTCACCACTGTGAGCAGGTCATCGTGTTGTCCAATGGCTTGTGTGATGGTCTGTCGGACTTCTTCGTTGGTGATGTGCTGGGTATAGGAAATGCCCAGAAGTCTTCTGTAGCACCTCATCTCCATGCTTTGTATTCTTCATTGTAGATCTGCTGTGAGGGTCCATGTTTCGCAAGCATATAGGAAGATGGAGATGACAAGGGAGTGCAGCAGTCTTATCTTGGAATGTAGACTGATGGTCCTGTCTTTCCAAATTGGCTTCAGCCTCGCCAGGGCAGCAGTTGTTTGTGCGATCCTGGAGAGGACTTCCTGTCGGGACCCACTGTCTGATAAAATGGCTCCTAAATATTTGAAGCTATGCACTGTGTTGAGGGATTGGCCTTGGACTTTGATGTCTATGTTGATGCCATTGGTGTTGTTGGTCATCATTTTGGTCTTCTCTGCACTTATTTCCATTCCATAGGCTCTGGAGGTGGTGTCAAGCCTCTGTAGGAATAGATATACATAGAATATTTCAGGTAGTAGGAATAGCTACACACATAATATTAAGTTAGCTGTAGGAATAGATATACATAGAATATTTCAGTTCCTATCCTATCCTATCCTATAACTCGGAGGTCGTAGGGGCACCACAGATGATCGTTTAACCAATGTACTCTGGAGGTATTGTAAAGCCTCTGTACCAGCTGTTCAAGTTCTTGTTCCTCTATACAGCCAATCCATCAATGTAATCCGCAAAACGAAGGTTGGAGATTGCTCTCCCCCCTATGCTGACTGTGCCTTCGCGGTCTGCAAGGGCATCTGATATGATGCGCTCTAGGAAGATGTTGAAGAGTGTTGGAGAGAGTAGGCATCCCTGACGCACACCGATTGTTGTTCTGATCCAGTTTCCGGTGGCGCTGTTGTGGAGGACTGCACTGGTAGCCTTGTTATACAGGCTTTTGATGACTTCAATAATTTTAGGGCTGATGTTGTACACTATCATGTTTGCCCACAAAGCTGCATGCCAGACTCAATCAAACGCCTTTTTGAAGTCTACGAACACATGATATAGATGTTGTTGGTGCTGTAGGTATTTCTCGCAGATTATATTTCAGTTAGATGTAGGAATAGCTATACAGAGAATATTTCAGTTAGATGTGGGAATAGCTACACATAAAATATTTCAGGTAGCTGTAGGAATAGCTACACAGAGAATATTTCAGTTAGATGTAGGAATAGCTACACAGAGAATATTTCAGTTAGCTGTAGTAATAGCTACACAGAATATTTCAGTTAGCTGTAGGAATAGCTACACAGAGAATATTAAGTTAGCTGTAGGAATAGATATACATAGAATATTTCAGTTAGATGTAGGAATAGCTGCACAAAGAATATTTCATTTAGGTGTGGGAATAGTAACACATTGAATATTTCAAGTAGCTGTAGGAAAAGCTACACAGAATATTTCAATTAGCTGTAGGAATAGTTATACAGAGAATATTAAGTTAGCTGTAGGAATAGATATACATAGAATATTTCAGTTAGATGTAGGAATAGCTGCACAGAGAATATTTCAGTTAGATGTAGGAATAGCTACACATAGAATATTTCAGTTAGCTGTACACAGAGATTATTTCAGTTAGATGGTGTTTTTTATGGTTTTTTTTACATCTGTATACCCATTTCTACAGCTGACTGACTGTTCACATGTTTTGATTTTTTTTTCTCATTGTAGAAATGCATGGAGGCACAGATGAAGAAAGACATGGAACGTGTCAGAACCAAAATGCTTCTGGATATGGTATGTAAAAAGATGGAGTATGATTGTTGGTACTGGCCAGTAATTTAGAGTATATGGTTGTTGGTACAGGCTGATATGTTTTTTAAATTAATGATAGAGTAGTGGAAATTGACAGCAGGAAATAAGAGAATATGAGATCTATCACACCGACATCTAATTGTACGGAGAATTTTCTTTTTTTGAGTGCTTTGTGAGATTTGATACTAATAATATTGGTAACAGAGGGGAAGAATGGAAGAAAGGTTACTTGTTTATAGCCTATGAATTTTACGTGTCATTTATTCTGTTACAGCAACAGCAGCAGCTACGTAGAGTGAAGGAATCTTTCCAAAAGTATTTCTTTTGAAACTTGTTACATGATAGCTAATCCAATTTTATTGCATTACATTTTACTCAATTGTTATTATTAAAACTTACATTTTATTTGTTATTAGCCAAATGTTAACAAAGTAGTTGTGTATGTAGTTCAACTTTGTGTATGTAGTTCAACTTTTCAATTTTAAATACTGTTCTCATTAGAGATGCTTCATGTTGAAATCCAGTGCAACAAAATATTGGAAACTGTGACAAAATGTAAAATCAAGGTTGGGGCTAAACGGCACGTTAGTATTTTATTAAGTTGTTGAAAGATTTTGTTGGTATTTCAAAATAAAAATATAACTTCTCAGTTAAGTATTTTGAAATTTTAAAATTTCTTAGTTTGGAAAGAAAAGAAATATAGTATTTTCTTAGTTTTCTTTCAAAACAGACTTTAGTCTTTTCTTTCTGAAGTGTGTATGCTCACATAAGCTATATACATTTGTATCATGGTACACACATGATCTACTTTAACCTACTCCCATATAGCGTGGCACAGCTGCAGTAGCACAATGGTTTGGGCCCAAGCTAGCAATGTTTCATGTCAAGCAACATTGGGCGGGGTTAGTATTTGCCTGGGTGACCGCACTTTGAAAGCAACTACCAAAGGACACAAAAAAAGAATGAAACAAGTGCAGGACACACCACAATTCACCCAGCTGTGAAAGGGTACCTGGATCTGTTTAGATCCGGGGAAGGTGCCTTGAGGAAGAGGAGATAACATTACATTACATAATTGTTGCTTTAGGTCCAGCGGACTCTTCCGAGCCAAATCAGGACCGGACAACCCCCAATCCGCATAAAAGATCTGCTGAAACAACCCTAGTGGGAAAACTGAATGCCCTCCACCAGCCAATCACTTTACAATAAAGACATACCACGCAGGGGACGCTGAGGCTGCACTCTAATTTATCGAACCCCCGTTTACAAAAACAAAATAGAATACAAACATCATTATAAATTATCAACAAAACATATACATATAAAATGCCTACATTGCTAAATAATAACATCATAGTAAGCCCTAGTGACCACCTGGCAGAAAGCGTCCAATATTCCCAAGCTGATCCAACAGACCTCATACACAAACAAGGAGTCTTGTCCCGGAAGAGTTTTCAAGAAAAAAGGTAGGTGACTGGTCAAGCGAAGAAGAAGATAGTATAGCAGATTGATAGAACAGAGCAGGACTGAGAAAGAGCAAATGAGAAAGACAGTGACAGTGGGAATTTAAAGCACTTAATTTCCAGAAAGTGGGGATACTATTTATACTGAAACCCCCGGCACCCCAACGGGGGTGGAAGAGGAGATAGGCACTGTAATCATAAAGCTGGTGTAGAGAAAAGAGGTCCCAAATGCCTCTCTCCTTGATGACCAAAAGGTTACGGGAGCACCATCACCATATAGCGTAGATTATAAATAATTACAGCATCATATTATAAATAATTATAGCATCGATTATAAATACATTTTAAGTGGAAAAGTGAAATCTTGTATCGTAAGACTTTATTTGTTAAAAATACCCAAATATAAATACAGCACACACACTGACAAACCTCAACATGAAATAAGTTTGCAACCAAAGATATCTACAAACTCATCACAATGACAAGTATTATCATGCAAATTCCAGCATTATCTTCATTTGATCTACCAGTGTTTCTATACAGCAATATAGTACAGAACAATACAGGCTCCCCAGTATTATCATTCCATCAAATACTTCTTTTACTCTCTGTGGTTAAGTTCACTCTCAATACAAACACCAAATTCTCAGCAGAAAAAAAAACTATTACAAAACCATTCAACAAAAATCCTCTCAAAACAGTAATATTCTGTTGCCCTTCATAAGAAAAGGTGTATTGCATAAGAAATGATCTGAATCCAAACCCAAACAAGATGCAATTTGCTAACCACATGCCATGCAAAACAAGCAACTTATATCATGGATTCACAAGTTTGCAAACATTGGCCACACATTGGAAATCCGACTGAGGACATCCGACAGCTATGGTCTAACTAAAATCAAAGACTTGATCATCTCATCTCACAATCCACAAGTTGACAAACATTGACCACAAATTAACAATGATAAATGAGCTACAGTTTAACCTAACTAACTTTATGGTCTAACCTAGCTAACTTAAATTGTTGCTAAATCTTCATAAACAACTTTTATTTGAATAATGGAAGATGGTTATTATAAGGCATCATGAACAAGTAATTGAAAAAGGTATATGGCAAGCGATCTCTTGATGTTGATTTGTGATTTGATTTGTACAATGAACATAATTGCAACGGTATATTTGGAAAAATTCTGCTAAGCACAACACTGAATATTAGTGGACAAGATAAAACAAAATACAAAAGTTTTGTTAAGTTCAAATAAACTAAAATGGTTTTAACATCGACAGTTACATAGGTTGAAATTCATGTGGTGTAGCGATATGTCATTAACAAAAATTTTACTTTAAACAGTTGCATATTTTGAACTTTACAAGCACAAGAATTGTAAATTGATGTAATCACGGCACAATAATTTTATGACACAAAAACCTAGTGCAATATTAATAATATAAAGCATGAAGCAAGTGTGACTGAACCGAATATCCTACCATGTTAAGAGTTTGTAACTAGACTTTGTAACCTTAGTTCAAATAGTCATAGCTTTGGTTCTTTCAAACAACCATTCAATATGATCACATATTATTGAATTAGAAAAAAAAAGACAAAAGTGAACATTTTATTAGTTCTGTTTAGCATACCAACAAAATAATCCTCATGAAACTCACTTGCAGTGTTCATGTTTGCTACAAACCCCACTTCAATTCACTGCCCACTTGTACAGCACGCAGCTCTATGCTTTGAGGACCTACTAAAGGTTCTGCTGCTATTAACATACAAATCAAAATCAAGAGTTATACACTGAACAGTCTTCAAAATTCATGTGTTGCTGTTAATATTACTACATAGTATAAACTAAACTTCGCTTTTACAGGCGTTGCTGTCATTACTACATAGTATAAATTAAACTTTGCTTTCAACGTTCATGCTTGCAACTATCACCCTTCCCAAATTCTATCCATGTCCGCTACAACGCCACACTTATGAAGACATATTAGGGGTACACAGTTTCTTTAGACAAAAACATATATTGTAGACCTATTTTTTTCCACCACCACTATTGCTGAAATATGCTGGTCAATATGTACATATTGGTATGTATAAAATAATAATATCAAAGTCAAGTCCAAACTGACAGCTTAACATCAAGCTAGCCTGCACTCACTTCTTCAGACCGTTATGTGAACATAACTCTCATTCAAGTTTATAGTAAAACATCTCACCCATCTGGTTTTAAAAAAATCTCACTTTGTGCCATTTGAGTACTTGCCTGGGAAAAACAACAATTACTTAGCATCTAAAATCAAGTAAAACATTTTCTTCACAATGACAGCATTTAGACAGAAAGTGTTATGAAACCTAAATAAGAATCGAGCTTGATAGAAAAAATGCATGTGAAATGATGCTTACATAAAACAAAACACTTTGTTCATTTTATACAACTTTGCAAAAATCTGGAAACCTAATTTTGGATCATGAAGTAAGTATGGTAGTAACTACAAATGTTAACAGCCTACCGTTTCTTTTTTTTTAATGTACAAATATTTTTAAGTGAAAATATTTTTAAGTGAATGAAGAAGTGAGTGTGTATGTGTGCTGCAGGTTCTAAGGACCAAAATAACCATTCCACGAACTATGAATCATGTCTTCTTTATGGATGCATGCAACATAAATATTGAGAGGACAAATATTCCTGGAAGTTGAAAAATTATGCAGCATGGTTCTTTGGTAGCACAGAATAACAATTAGAGAATTATTTTAAAATTTCATTTCAAATTACTGTTAAGACTTTACAAATGTTTATATTTATTTTCTTATGATCCAAAGCAAGCCCAACAATAACTGCATGTGTCACCAGTATTCATCAGTAACACACACACAACTATAAGGGCAAAGCCCCTAGGACTCGCATGCTTCTAATGGAACTCGCAATATTTAACTTGAAAATGAGTGCCCAGAAAAAACAAAATGAAACGGTGGTATTAAAATGCAAAGTAATCCTGGCTTTGATCTTTCTATGCTCTTGACCTTGAGATGGCCCTGTTCTATTCTATACACCATCTTACCAAGTTTGGTTGTGATACTTGAAATAGATTCTGAGTACTTCGCCACTTTCAAGTTTTGCACAGACAGGGTAAAGACAGACAGATGGACGGACATTGTTTTTGATGGACTACAAGCAAAAACCCGGATTTTTTTTTTCTTTTTTGGGCGAGTCAATAGACTTACACTGGTATGCATGCAAGTCAATAAAAACAACAGGGGCTTTTCAAACACTGCAAATTGTTTTTCATCCACCAAATGCAAAAAAACATTACAAGTTAACAACTGAAAGAATATGATGAAATTGGAATATTGCTATATTTGTTTTTCATACAAGTTTCACTTGCAAAACTGGCTTTGTTATTCAGGTTTTCATATGTTTTTTCACTGTCAAGCCTCTAAACACCGATACCCTATCCTATTTTATCCTACCCTATTCCGTAACTCAAAGGTCATTGGGGCACCACAGATGAGTGTTTAACCAGCGTAATTCATCTTTCTCTGTCAGCAGCAACCCTCATAACTTCGTTCAGGGTCAAGCTAGTCGTCTTCCCACCTCCTTTTCTGTCTCCCTCTACTTCTGCCTCCTTGCATCGTGTCTTGCAGGATGGTCTTTGCAAGGCCTGATGTTCTGGTGATGTGACATACCATCGGAGTTTCTGTTCCTTCACCACTGTGAGCATGTCATCATGTTGTCCAATGGCTTGTGTGATGGTCTGTCAGACTTTATCATTGGTGATGTGCCGAGTATGGGAAATGCCCAGAAGTCTTCTGTAGCACCTCATCTCCATGCTTTGTATTCTTCTTTGTAGATCTGCTGTGAAGGTTCATGTTTCGCAAGCATATAGTAAAACGCTTTCTTGAAGTCTACGAACACATGATATAGATGTTGGTGCTGTAGGTATTTCTTACAGATTATTCTGAGGTTGAAAATCTGTTCAGTGGTACTTCGTCCTGCTATCAGCTATGATTTGTTCAGCTTGGGGTTACAACCTGTTATTAGTTTTAGGAGGACCTTGCTGGGATGGCCCATGGCGCGGTAATTTGCACACTCCTGAAGGTTACTCTTTTTGGGAAGAGTGATGACAAGCCACTGGGTCTACAGTGTAGGCCACTCTGCAAGATCTTGGTACAGATAATGGTGAGAGCATCATTCATCGCTTCTCCTCCTGCTTGAAGCAATTCCGCGGGTATGTTGTCCACTCCCGCTGACTTCCCCTTCTTAAGCAATTGCACTGCTGCCTCAACTTCTTCTAGGAGAATTGGGAGGATTTCTTCTTCTTCTTCTCTGTTCTAGGGACATGCTAGAACTGATGGGTCTCTGTTTGGTGTGTGGTTGTAAAGGTTAGAGCAGACGGACGGAGTACTGGATAAACTAACATTCCTTTTTCAATGCAACATTCTTTATCAAACACTTTAAAAAAAATTTTCACTGAAGGGTTAAAGTTTGCTCATTAAAGGGTTTTATAACTTGTTTACTATCCCACTCTATCAGTCTTTTATCTTCAAGTGCAACCACTATTCAAGGAATCAATACCTACATTGTGCAAGTGGACATCACCATCTTTCCTAAAGCAAAGGAATACAAAAACTGTGCATGAAGTTTCAAAAAGGTCACAAATGCCTGTGGTGCAGTTTATTTTTTTTAAATTAAGGGATCAGAAATAATTAACCATTGCTTCTAAACAAAAACCACAACCAAAGAATCATCCTGTTCATCAAGAATAACACAGAATCATTTAACCTCCCTTCTCGTCATGCTGTCCAATAAATTATTGCTACACTCTCAAACTGTTTTTTTTTTTTAATTTGTTTTTTTAAAGGTTTTAAATATGTATTGTTAAACTTATTTGTTACTGTTTATAGTTTAACAATACATATTTAAAACCTGTAACCTTTAGGGATGTCAGATAGCGCAGTGGTTGGAGCACTCGCTACTGTGTCGCAAGTTAAACACCGTCCAGTGCGGTTAGCACTTGGATGGGTGACCGCAAAACGTGAAGCGACAAATAACAACGCCCCCAGTTGACTCAACTGTGACTGAGTACCTACTCTCTTAACCCCTTCCCTGCCACTGTGAAAAAGCGCATCTGTAATTCTGTTTGCCAGAGCAAAATGTGACTTTTGAGGGTGTGTTCACTAAAACGCAGAGCTGCCAACCCCTACGGAACGTCCGTAGTTTCTCCGGAAAATGTTCTTTAATTCCGCAACTACGCCATTTCAAGAAATACTACGGAAGAAAAATTTCAAAGCATACCTATTTTTTTACAAGTATCGAAACAAAGCCGCGAGGGACGTAGGCCTACTAGGCTTTCGTCAATATCATAGACTTTCGTATAGCGCTTTGCGTGTGCACTATTTTTAGCTCAGCAGCCACTGCGCGGTAGACTGAGAGCCTGTGAAAGGATCTTTAGCCAGGTTCGAAAAAACAGAACAGTGTTCAGACCATCCCTTGGCGCAGAGCAGACTGAAGCCTTGCTAGTCCTCAAGTCAAAGTTCCAGGGACGCCCTTGCTACCAGGCAGATTTGCCAGTAGAGCTGCTACAGAGATGCAAGAGGGCAACTGTTTCTGCCCTAGCAGAAGAAAAGCCCTAACATGTCTATGCCTGTGAACCTATAACTGACAATGTTTTTTTGTTGTTTTTTTAATATAAATAGCAGCTTTAACAATTTGGTTTTAAACCAATGCAGTATCCATGCCATTAGTACATGTAGTGAGCCATTGGGTTAGCTTTTCCGAACAAAGTGTTAAAACTGTTGTTGTTTTTTTCAGGAACATTTCTATCATTTTAAAAATAAATATTTGAAAGTTAATGCTTTTTGTGTTGATGTTTGGTTTTTATTTAAGCTAATATCAACATTTTAAATAATGCTCATTTTATCATGTGAAAATTCTTGTTCGTACATTTGCTACTGAAATTGAGCTGAAACTACTGATATTTTTCTTTGTTTGCTACTGAAATTTTTTTTAGGGGTTGGCAGCTCTGAAAACGTAAATAATTCAGGTATTTGAAGCGATATCTTAGATATTTGGCAAGTTTTTTTCTAACATCCCTGGCTTCGATTTCAAGTGAAAATAGTTTCATTTGACAAGACATACATTTTTTTTAGTAATTATTTATTCTTTCTTTTTTTTTCCCATGATAGGCATTTTCGGAACATAAAAACGCACCATCACAAAAAATGCAGGACAGAACACAACAAAAAACTAGTGTACTAAAAGAACAAACATCAACCACTCAATAAACTGCTTGATAATCAACTTTACTGCTCTATCATCCACAGAAATAAGGGTACAGAGACACTTCGTTCGTAGCTGACATCATTATCATCATCAATCCCTACCTCCGACAAAAGAGGGTGGTGCTGGTTGCAATCAGTTTCTTCCTTGTCTGCTTCGCTGTCACTTCTATCTCTAAGGTCTTCATCATCACTGTCTAGATCATTTAGGACCTTTTGAAGCATTTAAAGTGCTGAATATCGTCTGGAAACACACCTCGTAGTGCCCCCACATCGTCCACCGTCCGCCATATTGCTTGATGTCTGAACACTAAGAACTTCTGAAGTTACAAAAATACGCAAATTTCGGTTTTTTGCAATTTTTTCTAACGGTCAAAGGGAAGAAACCGTTGGTTTGAGATGTCTAACTACTCTGCCAATGGTTACTGCGGTTACCTCCCTTCTTGGGTCAATACAGAATGCTCACAAATAACACATGAACTGCGTTTGTAGTTGGGCACACAGGAAGCAGAAAAACAACCGCAGTTAAGAGGTTAAGGGTGGGGAAGGTAAAGCAGTGAGGGAGAGAGATGGGCATCACCCTCATTACGCTGGCCCAAGATAAGTGTGATCTCCATCATCACGCTCCCCTACGGCCACAAGGCTATGGGACTACCTTTACCAAACTTATTTATTTAAAAGCAGATCAGTCTCCAGCAGTTAAACGCCCAAAATGTGTTCAGCAGGGTTTTGGAAAGCAAAGAATATAAATCTAACATGAGATCAGTTATACACAAACCCATTCCAGTCATAGCACACCGACTCAACCAAAGCTTTTAGGTTTTGAGGTTAGTTCAGCCAGGCTAGCTATAAATGGGCTCCCTTAGATACTCGCCATCTCATTACGGAAGTGACGTTGCGTATGTAAGACTACATTTTCACCTCCACGTGAACTTTTCTTTATGGACGCTTTTCTGCCTTGTTTCTCGCTTGTAACCCTAACCCTTGATTTTTGTGTATCCAAGGGGGTTTTCCAAGGGGTTTTCCACGAAAATTTAGTCTTACATACGGGCCAAAGTTTTGCTCACTTCCGTAATGAGATGGCGAGTATCTAAGAGAGCCCAGCTATAAATAGCTTCGCCGGTGCTTCTTTCCTTTCCTTTCACTGGAAGGGAGGGTGTAGGCAAGCTATAAATAGCCCGCAGCCAGCAAAATGTGGGAGAACCAAAGAGTGTGCTGCTCACATAGGCATTGAGCTGGTGTGACAGAGGAGTAAGCAAACAGCACTACAACGAACACTAGATAATTTTAAGCAGCTTGGGTGGGACCTAGATTCATTTAAATAATTATATCCATTCTTTGAATTAATCAAATTTTTTTCAACTAAGAAAAAGCAACTAGGACCACAGAGCTTGAAGTAGCATTTGAATGCAAGTAAGTTTTAATAAATCTGACCTTCACACTAACTACTCTTCGTTCTCCATCAGCAAACTTTAAACACCTTGTTCTAACATGGTACATTCTATACAATGTTGACCCAAGTTCCTGTTTAGGATTTTGCAACACACAGAATCTGAAATGCTTTCACTCCTCCAGATTACCACTCTGCTTCAGTTATTTATTAATTGCTTAATTTATTTATTTTAACGTCCATCATTTTTAACATAGATATTGTGACCAACAGAATTTTGCGGACATGACACAATGTTCCACTTTTTCTGACATGAATTCGGTAAACTACAAACGGTTGACCCTATCAAGCCCCACAAGAATGGTGAGAAGAATGTTGCCATGAATTTGTCAACTACAAACATTTGCAAGCAGAAATTGTGCAGTTTATATTTGTAGCTTACATAATTTCATGCCATTTCAAATCCCACTACAAACAGCAACAAGAAAAATGTTGACACGTTTTTTGTAACCTACATGTCTACTTCACACACACATCTGAATGCATAAACATACTCACACACACAAAAAGCATAAATTTCAGTCTAGTATTTAGAGAATTTCAAGCCCTTTTAAATGCCACCAAACAGTCAGCAGAACTTCCAGCAGACGTTTTGCCCAGCTTCAGATGCCTGCAGAGTCAGGTGGTGGTGGCGTGGTTGGCGATGTTGGGGATGATGCTGTGGTCGATGATGCTGTCATCGTGGATGATGATGTGGATGATGATGACGAAGTGCCTTGGGGGTTCCACAGTTTGGCCTTGACGCGATAAAACTTGGTGTTAACTGGCACTTTGAAACGGTTTTGAGGCTGCACAAACAGGGATACCACAATTAGGATTTTCCCTCAACATCAGTCAATTCCTTAAAAAAAACTATACAGATATATGGAGTGTCAAAAACTACATTTATTATAATGACAATGATGATGATGAATCATCATACAGTACCTTCATCTCTAGAATACAAGCCAAGTTCACTACAATGAGATGACTGAAGACTGACAGCAGTATTTTTTGTTTAAATCTCTTCTTTTGGCAAAACATCTCTCCTCTTTCCCCCACATCCTCCCCTTCCACCTACTGCTGCTCTCCTGTCTCACCTTTCTAGCCTGGCAGTATTCTCTGTCAGTCACTTCTGCCAACACCCAGTTCTTCCTAAGTGTGCCTTCCACTGAAAACAGCGTCAGAAACAAAATGTTAATGAAAGTAAACTGAAAATTTTGGGAGAAAAAAAAAAAGAAGAATAAAATCACATTTTAATTGTCAAGTGTCAAATTTATTTGGAACTACTGCGATTCCAAGGGAGATAATTTACCGTCATCAGTACTCGGGCCATGAAAACCCAGGGAAATAAATTTACTTTTATCCGTGATAGAGGCCATGACATGGCTTGTACACGCTGAAAAATTCAAACCTTTTGTGTTCAACTTTTACAATATATTATTCACCCCACAGCACACTGACTTTTGTAATATAAAAACATAAATCAACCATTCTTAAATTGCTTTCAAATTCTATGTATTCCCAACAATAACCAGAACTGGAATTTACGCAGGCATTCCAAGTTACTTGGTCATTACAGCACACTGAGTATTACCTTGTCCCTCTAACTTGTTTAATGTTGACATCACCACAAATACACTAACTGCTAGCTAATAGGCTTAACCTGTAGCTAGTCTAGTGAGATTTCTCAGACATCTCTTGTATGCTTTACAAGTCAGATCCACAGCTGCTTGCATCATGCAGGGATGGAGTACAGGGAGTGAAGACTGTTGTTGGCAATGAACAAACAATGGAATCAACTGACTGAAAAACAAAAACAAAAATTTCACAACTGTGAGCAAAGTATACCTGGAGTAAGGCCCAGCGCTTCGAGACAATCGTTGTGCAGGAAGTGTAGAGTGTTGTTGACAGTGAAGACGACGTATTGTCCGTGACGCTCATCAAGGCACAGCAACACCAGGTCTCCAATATTACACCTGTAATCATGCAGCACAAAACATTTTGTGGAATCATCAAGAATGTGATACTTTTTTGGAAGAGAGCATAAACTAAGGGAGTCTTCATTTATTCATTCCATCAAAGATCTTGACCTCATATTCTAGGCAGGTGAGTACCAGAAATAATAATAATAATACAGTACATTTGTATCGCGTGGTACCTCGCAAACGGTACGGAAAGCGAGCTCGCCGCGCTTGACAACACACTTGCAATCACACACACACACACACACACACACACACACACACACACACACACACCCACCCACACCCACACCCACGCACACAGAACACGTATACACTTATCAAATGGTTAAATAATTACAGTAAAACATGGCCATGCAAAACAACAGATAATATGAATACCAAGAACCGAGCCGATGCCGCCACCATCCATGAACAGATGACGTGACTTGGTAAAAGATTACATATGGGGATGGAAGGGAGGGGGAGTGAAAATTATTGAGTTTGCATGTTAAAAATGAGGGTCTTTAATTGGCGCTTGAAGGAAGAAAGTGATGGAGCATGTCGGAGTGGCATGGGTAGTGAGTTCCAGGCAGTTGCAGCAGAGAAAGAGAAAGATCGTTCACCATAGGTCTTTGAGTGAACACGGGGGATAGAAAGCAGTCTTGTATCAGAAGAAGAGCGGAGTTGTCTTGCAGGAGAGTAGACAGAGAGAAGGTCAGTAAAGTATGAGGGGGCAGAACCAGTGAAGAATTTGAAAACAATAGTTGAGAGCTTGTACAAGATGCGAGCTCGAACAGGGAGCCAATGAAGAGATCGGAGTAGAGGGGTGGCATGGTCTCGTTTTTTAGCTTTAAGAACAAGGCGGGCGGCAGAGTTTTGGACTTTCTGAAGTTTTTCAAGAAGGTAGAGAGGGGAGCCAGAGAGGAGAGAGTTGCAGTAGTCAAGTTTAGATAGAACAAATACACAGACAAGAGTGTTGGTTGTTTCGGTTGTAAGATATTGTCGGATGGAGCTAATGCGGTGAATTTCGAAATAGGCAGAGCGGCATATGTTGAAAATGTGTTGGTCAAGTGACATGTCAGAAGACAGAATGAAACCTAAGTTGCGGGCATGGTCAGAAACAAAACCACAACACTGCAAAGCACTACATTCAACTCCCCCCTCATTCTAGGTGGCACTGCTATGCTTTTACTGTGAAGGCAACCTAAATGAGCTACAAATATTCTCCAAAATAAACATTTACAAAATATATACGTACATGAGCAAAGAGCTTTTTAAGTGGAAAAGCTTGCATTCTTCGTACTTGCATTGGTATAAAGGAAGATTTTTTTTTTAAAAACACATAAAACACAATAAAGACAAATGCATTTCCGCGAAGGCACAGGGATAAGCTAGTATTATACTACTTACGTCAAAATGGAGACTTTGTCCTTCACTTCTTTCCTCATACTGGCTGTCATGGATATGGACATCTGTTCATGCAAAACAAGCACACACACATTTTATACAAAATAATGCAACATAGTATTTCATACAAAAAAATGTGTAATAATTAAATTATTAATTATTATTTTATTTATTTATTTATTTTATAAAAACTGTTCAGTTTCTAAAAGGCATATTTAAGATTAAGAGTTACACACTATTGCAAAAAATCAAATAATATTCACAGGGTAAAAAATTATACACGATACTACTAAATTCAAAACATAATGTTAAAAGATTTGCACACAAGTATATCAACTAACAAGTTAGTATCTCCCTTCTATGTCTCTGTCGACATGCGCGTACAACCGGTTGCTTCCCTTTACATGCTTTGCGCTCCATAGAGCATCGTCGGCCTAAAATAATTTTTTAGAAACTTCAAAACCCAGGGGAATTATGGGTAGGGAAATCCTTTTCTGAAATGACGTCGGCAGGACTCTTCGCGATTGGTGCATGGCACACGAGACACACGCAAAATGGCGTCACAAAAAGATTGGATAGATCTGAATTCATCTAATTTGACCTCGCATGCTGCTGGAAAATAATGCAATTTGAATTTGCTTTCAAAAATCATAAGAGAGCGAGACCACAACAAAGTACAACGAGCCAAGGCGACGCAAACACTCAAGGCCGACAGAACAAAAAGCACACAAACTACAAAAGGTAAATACCCGTGACCATACACAATAAAGTAGGCCTAACCACCATTGCAAAATAGGATTGATCATCACCATGATTGAATTTTTCCACCCCACCTTCCAATCGGTACGGAATCGAACATATGCTCAAATCATCATATCTTTGACATAATTTTCATGTGCATTATACAGTGTGATTCAAGCGATAAATGAACCATCACATCGAAGCGAGCTGAGCAGCTGAATCAATGACAATGGCGAACAATCGTTCACTGAGACTCACGATCGCCTGCACTGAGCTCAGATACATGTGTGCATGTTTCTATAAATCCATCGTGTTCTCCTTCGATAATTAAGCAAAGCCTTTGTTCACTACCAGAAATATGCAGTTCCTCTCCCAACTTTCGTTTAATTTCAGCCAGCACATCTTCGCGAGAAATGGCTACCATGACTGCAACCGTAGTAGATCAGTTACTTCCCTTGAACAGATTTCCCAGAATTCTCTATTCTATTTTTTTGTTTGGGATATCCCCGTCTCAGCTTGTGGCTAAAACCAAGGGCAACGGGACCACCGCACGTCGACTGGGGGCAATACGAGATACTAACTTGTTAGTTGATTGATTGGTTGATTGATTGATTGTTGCTTTAGGTCCAGCGGACTCCTCCGAGCCAAATCAGGACCGGACAACCCCCGATCCGAATAAAAGATCTGCTGAAACAACCCTAGTGGGAAAATTGAATGCCCTCCACCGGCCAGTCACTTTACAATAAAGACATCCCACGCGGGGGACGGCTGAGGGTTTACCTCAACTACGCGAACCCCCGGTTACAAAAACAAAATAGAATACAACCATCATTATAAATTATCAACAAAACACATACATATAAAATGCCTATAGTGCTAAATACTAACATCATAGGAAGCCCTAGTGACCACCCAGCAGAAAGCGTCCAACACTCCCAAGCTGATCCAACAGACCTCATACACAAACAAGGAGTCTTGTCCAGGAAGAGTTTTCAAGAAAAAAGGTAGGTCATTGATCTAGCGAAGAAGAAGATAGTATAGCAGAGTGATAGGACAGAGCAGAAATGGGAAAGAGTAAATGAGGAAGATAGCGACAGTGGGAATTTAAAGCACTAAATTTCCATAAAGTGGGGATACTATTTATACTGAAACCCCCGGCACTCCAACGGGGGTACTGTTGCCGCAGTGAATCTGTCATGCCTACAAAGGCAAGACAGGTTTTCAACTGGGGCTTTCACTTTTCCCTTTATAGGTTAGAACAATCTACAGTGACAAGATTGCTCATGACCCCAAGGGGTAAACGTGTTAGTTGATATACCTGTGATTTGCAATATTTTGAGAGAAACAGTGGGGGTGAATACATCAGACTTGATTGATGCATTCTTTTGCAAGTCAAAAATAATATTGCCATTAACTTTTATTCAGTACAGAATACCATTAAAACAGCAGGAAAAAATAAAAACGAATAAAATGTTGCTAAAAAAATAACGATGATGAATGAGAACAAGAATAACACCAACACTATAATCATTAGTAATAAGGTTACATTAAAGAAGCTATTGACAATTAAGGAAGCTATCGACAAAAAAGTAGAAGAAATTAAGAACTACAATTAATATGTAATCTTTCAGCAAACATACCAGTCTTTCAGACAGCTCCCTGTTTTTGCGTTCAAAGTTTTTCGCCACTTCCTTCCAGTCAGCTCCCTCTGACTCTTCCGACCCACTGTAATTCACAAAAATAATTAACGTGGGTTTTTTTTGTATCACAGATCCTTCATCAGCAATGGATACTGTTCTTTTTTATAAATGCTACTGTCTCATCGTAAATAACAATTAGCAATCATTTTATCATTCACCAACATTCAAGAGTGTATGTGACAAAATACACTCACATAAAATGTATTTCAATTTCAAAATCCTTTTACTCGCAACAATATTTCTTCCCGATGTTTTCATGAAAGTCAACAAAATCAGTTCACCTATGAGTGAGAGCGGGTGTATCAGACATCATGCTCTGGGACTGCAATAGGGGCATTGCGGACGATGTCATAGCATGATACTGTTTACTGTACTGTTGCACTTGACACTTCAACATCATCACCTTGTCCTCCAATACCTGGATCTGTTCTCTGAAACAGTAACATGCAATAAAAATAATTATAATCAGCATCATCTAACTTATATAGTGCATAAACAAATGTCTAGTTTGCTCCAAGATTCCATTGATATGCCATCACTCGCACTTGACATTTTCAACTTTTCTGTTTAAATTCTTTAAGGTCAAATCGTGGTCATCATTAGTCTCACTGCACTATTCTACCTCTATAAGAGACAGAAAAATCACAATTATACAGACGGAGTCTACCTCTATAAGAGACAGAAAAATCACAATTATACAGACGGAGAAAGGCAACGGTCAAAAGCCAACAAAAAGACTAACTCTTATCTAAAATACAATAGTAGCTGAGAGCAGCCTCTGTGTTTGCTGTAGTCCATGCTGTGTCCACTTCCATCCTCGTCTCTCCACCACCACACACAATATCTCTATCTCTTGCTGTTTCATACACACCAGATAGTATTTCAAAATGCCCCAGTACCTGAGAGAAGTCTCAGTGTCCCTAGCCTTTGCCATCAGACTATGCACACTGTGGCCGCTCTCGTCCACATTTCTGTCCTCATCCACTGGAGAACTGACCGATAATAGTTGTTGATAAAGCTGCTGAATGGTGCTGTCCCTCTCTTCCATCGCTCGGCTGATTGCTTCGCTCAACTGGGCCTATATTAGCAAACACAACCAACAAAATTTTTGAGCAACATCAGCAAATGTGCTTGTGTTTGATCCTGTTTCTTGAGCAGAATTTTAACTGGCAAAGCACTGTATAATTATAACAATAAATCCATAATACAATGACAACATCCTAATTATCAGTGAGGCATGTACCGCTAACACACACAAACAGCAGTTTCTTGGGAACAACTTCTTAGAGCTTTTTCCTACCTTCCCCAATTTCGTTTGCTGATTGACTACTAATCTTGCAAACACAATAACTGATGCTGCAGCTTTTATAACTGATGCTATCTCGTAGCAAAGCCTATAACTGATGAACGTCCCTGTCCAATGCACTACTGTTGTGCACAAGCTCTACCTGTTGTTCAGCGACCATCTCCTTGCGTAAGCTGAGAAGTGCTGCTTCCTTGTCATTTAAGTATTTCGCATCTTTCATGGCCATAAGCTGGTCCTGCTCTTTTTCATATTCCTTCCGCATCTGTGTAACAAACGCAATTGGGTCATTAATTTAGTGACCGACTGTCTTTTATTGGCAGATATCGCAATTTGTTTATTTTTAGACGTTTATTTATTTTCATTTTCCAATAAAACAAAATTTGAATGTACGTTCATATTTTCATATTTCACATTTGGCTAATCGTTAGTAAAATCACCAAAGCGTGAACAGGCGACAATGTCGATTGATGGATAGCTTACAATTAATTTCATAACTCATGGTCAATTTTATCTTTACTTGGCACAGCAGGTTGTGATGCTGCTCCATCGTAATTATCCCCCCTTCGTCGCTCTGTGTTTCCTGCTCATTTGTAGAGGGCGCTGTGGGCACTGCCTGTAAGATGGTCGCTTCTGCCATTTTAAGCTGGTGCTCAAACTCTCTCTCAAGCTCCGCTTCTCTGGCTGCCATCTTGCTTTGCCACACCTTCTCTACGCTGTCGACTCTTTGGGCCAGTGTCGCTTGGTGGGTAGATTTTACTTCCTCCAGGTCTCTCTTCTTCTCCTCCTCTAGTTTCTCTCGTTCTTCTTTCAAAGTGTTGTCTAACTTTGTTGTCCATTCTTCTTCTCTCTTCCCCATCCTCTCGTGTTCTTCCAGCAAAGCTGCCTCAAATTTATGTTGCTCTTCACGGCGAATGTCTAATGTGATCTGCGCGAGCGACTTCTGCTTTTCTTCTTCCAGAATCCTCTGCAGCTCTTTCCTCTCCCGAGCAAATCCCTGCTCCATGCTCTCGGCAGTCTGCGTCTTCTCCGCAACAACCTGGCAGTACATACAAAATCAACTTGTGAGAAATCTGATTTTAACAGTATAGTGTGTAAATAGCATCAATTATTATTATTATTATTATTATTATTATTATTATTATTATTATTATTATTATTATTATTACTAGTGTAAAGTATGAGTATTAACCTTATTGAGCTGTTCTTGTACGTCAGTCAGCTGCTGTTGGAGGACAACTTCCTGTTTGTTAAATGCCTCTTGAAGTTCCTCTCTCTGTTTTTCCATCTCCAACTCCGTTTCCAGCAGGTGCTTCTTCTCACTGTCCTCCAACTGCAGCATCAAGTCAAAGTCAACATCAATGAAGCACTATGCATCAAATCTGACTTAAACTTCTCTATGACACAGCAAATTCTACAGATTCCCTCTTGTGGATTTCTTTACGTCATGATGTAGGGCCATCAAAATTCTATCACATTACTTCATACTCACAACCTAAAAAATACACAAGAAAAAGCACTCAAACATTTTCCATTTTTTAGAATAAAGAAGTCAAATGTCCAAAAATTGAGTTTTCTTTAAATTTCAGCATTGTAAATGAAACTAAAATATATTTATGATAAAGTGGAGCTTACTAAAATATGTTTATGATAACGTAGAGCTTAACAAAACAGAAACAAAGAAGCAAGTCTGAGCACAAAAACTACATCATCCTGATTAATGTCAAGTGTATCTTCTCTCCATGGGACTCTTCTTCCTATTCCATGTTTATGCAAGCTGTTTGTCTCTAACTATTCCTGTAGATGAAGGAGTCCACAGTAAAATTATGAGAAAGAACGTAAATTCATTACAGTTAGGATATTTTAACAGTCGTCCTAACCCCCAACTCAACCGTAGCAAACTCAAATCTTCTATGCAAATGACGTCATTCACTGATAACTTTTATGGGGTGCTAATATGAACCTCTTTTTTTTCTCTACTAGAGCAATGTCATCAGTAACTTAATCTATGAATATGTGCCCTATACAAGACTACTATATCATCATCATCATCATCATCATCATCATCATCATCATCATCATCATCATCATCAAGTTTTAGCCATCACTCCGGTGTCTTCTATACCTCAGTAGTCAGCTTGGCTTGCAGTTGTGCCAACTCCTCCACCTTCTTTGTTCTTTCTTCATTCAGCTCTGCCTTCAGTCTCTCCACCTCTGCTGCATGGCTCCTGCTGACTTCTTCCAGTTGCACCAGGTGCCGCTGGAGCAATGCCTCCGATTCAGCAGCGGATTTAGCAGATAGTCCCTTGAGGTTTACTTCATGCTGCTCCTTGACAGCGTCGACCTCACGCTGGTAACATTCCCGTGTCTGTTGCAGTTCTTTTGTCAGGTCTGCAATGCCGTGGGTCACCTTCAACGAAGCCTGCACAGATAACCCAATTTATAACACAGGAAAAAAAGGACAGGAACACCCAAATAGAGTTAAAAATTATACTAGAAATTAAATTCAATGAATTGTATATGTAAAAACAAATTTTAAAGACTTAAAAAAAAATTTACAACACCAAACTAATGACAAGCGCTAAACATTGTCCAGATAAAATAAATCGAGCTTAAAAACTCAAACCAACCTGCTGTAAATCATCCACCAGCTGGCATTTGACTCGGAGCTGTTCCTCCATCTCCATCCTGCCATCCACCCTCCCCCTCCCCACACACTCCTCCTTCTCTTGCTCCAAGCGGTCCAACAGCAAGGCCAGCATGCCCACCATTCCTTCCTTCACTTCCGTCACTGCTACACTGCGCTCCACATCGTTCTGCTCCACTGAGGCTTTCAGTGATTGCAGACTTTCACGCAAGGATGCCACATCACTGGATAGAAGGCTGCGCAGCAACAGCAGCTTTTCTTCTGACTCACTCAGCCTGCTCTGCAGTGTCGAGACCTGTGAGGAAATAATCAGAATTAATCAGGATCTTTGTTTGTTCCAACAAATAGCAAGGAACAGTATTGCGCAGTGCACAACAACCACTGACAATAACATTTACACAACACAACCAGACTAAAATAAAACTGAACAAAAGTATATTATATTAATAATAATGATGATAATAATAATAATAATAATAATAATAATAATAATAATAATAATAATAATAATAATAATAATAATGACAATAATAATAATAATGGATGCTATATTCTCGGGGTTAAAGGAAACATTTGAAGGCATCAAATTGATGCTATGTACTCGGGGTTAAAAGAAACACTTGAAGGCATCACTAATAAACTAGATGCCAGTATAATATCACATGCAAAAATGTAGGCAGTAAAAATCTGTAGCAAAGTTTAAAAGATAACGATTTTATCACCATCTCCACCACCTGGCTTCTACAAGTAGATCTAAATATCTGAAAGAGAGGACCATGAACTGGTAACAATGAAAATAAAGTTATATGTGAATAATTTTCATCACTAGCAAATGGAGCTTGACTGTTTTTCTTCTGAACTTTACACATATAGACCTGCTGAATTATTACTCAGGCAGGTTTTCACCTTGTGGGAAAACGAGAGTGTACAATAATAGCCCTAACATTATTGAAGTCATCAAAAGCCTGTATGACAAGGTAACCAGGGCAGTCCTCCACAACAGTGCCATCTGGAACTGGTTCAGAACAACAGTCGGCTTGCGTCAAGGATGCCTACTCTCTCCAACACTCTTCAACATCTTCCTAGAGCGCATCATGTCAGATGCCCTTGCAGATCACAAAGGCACATGGGGTAGAGCAATCTCTAACTTCCGTTTTGCGGAAGACATTGATGGATTGACTGGAGAGAAACAAGAACTTGAACAGCTGGTATAGAGGCTTGACACTACCTCCAGAGCCTTTGGAATGGAAATAAGTGCCGAGAAGACCAAAATAATGACCAATAACGCCAATGGCATCAACACGGACATCAAAGTCCAAGGCCAATCCCTCAACACATTGCATAGCTTCAAATATTCAGGAGCCATTGTATCAGACAATGGGTCCTGACAGGAAGTCCTCTCCAGGATCAAACAAACAACTGCTGCCCTGACAAGGTTGAAGCCCATTTGGAAAGATAGGACCATTAATCTACACTCCAAGGTAAGGCTGCTGCGCTCCACTGTCATCTTCATTTTTTTATACGCTTGCGAAACATGGACCCTCACATCAGACCTACAACAAAGAATACAAAGCAAAGAGATGAGGTGCTTCAGAAGACTTCTAGGTATTTCCTATACCCATCACATCACCAATGATGAAGTCTGACAGACCATCACACAAGCCATTGTACAGCACGATAACATGCTCACAGTGGTGAAGAAACTGAAACCCCGATGGTATGGCCACATCATTAGAGCATCAAGCCTTGTAAAGACCATCCTGCAAGGCATGGTGCAAGGAGGCAGAAGAAGAGGGAGACAGAAAAAGAGGTGTGGGGACAAAATTTGAGAATGGAAAAGGCTTGATATTGAGCAAAGCCATGAGGGTTGCTGAGGACAGAGAAAGAGGAGTACGTTTGTTTAACGATCATCTGTGTTGCCCCAACGACTTTCTCGTTACGAAATAAGATAGGATAGGATAGGTTTTCACCACCTCCAGAAACCTTTTTTTTTCTGAGGTTACAATATTAAATAACAAATAACCCACAACAACAACAAAATAATTGGGAAAATTTTCTTTTAATACCTCTCCTTCTAGCTCAGCCACTTTCTTCTTTTCCTGCTCCAGAGACTGCTTCACTTCCGCATCGTCCTTTCTCAGCTGCTTGCTGTCAGGTTTTGGGGGCGAGTCTGTCATGGAAGAAGGCATGGAATCTTCAATATAAAAGTCAGCCGTCGTGAATTCTGTTGACGTCTCACCTTCCTCCGGGGAGGTGTCTGTTAGTCCTGTCATGATACAATGAAGGGTGATGTTAGTAGAAATAGACATTTTATTGTAAACGCTTTTAGGATGTATTTTTCCAAATCTGGGGAAGAGCTGGCACTTTCATGGTTGTATCCCTATAAGCATAGCAAGAAAATTGTGTCTAAGGTAAAAAACAGTTCAAGAATAAAATGTGCAATGCCCACACTTCCAAAGCTACTGCTAAATGTAGGATAAAGCTTCACATTCTATAGCAGCAAATTAAACAAACTTCACAACATAAACTAAACGCATGACAAACCCATAGGAATCACAATAACTTCCTGCTAAGCTAGCACTAACCTTTACTGGCAGTTTTGCGTTTCTTGCCAGTGGCACTGAGACCCGACTTGTGATCGGACAAACTTTCATTCTGACTGATGGCCACGTCACTGTCGGAAGATTTGGTGGGTTCAAGATCGCCTGACGAGAAGAGAGTACCCCCATCTGTGCTACTTCCACCCTGCTGCTGTTCTTGTTGGCGAGTCAAGTCTTCTAAAGCCACTGTCAGATCGCGAGATTTTGGGGATGCACAAACCACACTTGTTGACGGTGACGAGATAGTGCTGAGGGCCGCTGAGTTAACCTGGCAGACAGGAACATTTTGTGAAATAAAATTAAGAAATAAATTCCCCCCTCCCTCCTTCCCTCTTACACCCCATTTTTCTTTTTACACACACACACACAACAAAATCCAAATGAACAAAAATATGTAATAAATATTAAGAAATGTATTCATAGTATGACCACTTTCTACTAAACTGCTAGTCATCTCTTAAAAGTGATGGTCCACTTTTCAGACTTAATATAAAACTCTACAACAGCAGGATTCCAACCTCTTCAGTGAAGATGTCAACACATATTCACATTTAGAACAGTCTTCTTAGGGGATGAAAAAAAAATCCTTTGCCATCTTTCAACTCAACTCTGCACTAGGCACCTCATTCCCTCAATGCTAGATTCAAAGCTGAGAGAAAGAGAGAAAGAGAAAGAGAGACAGACAGAGAGACAGACAGAAAGAGACAGACAGACAGACAGGAAGACAGAGACGAGACAGAGAGGAAGACAGACAGACAGACAGACAGAGACAGACAGACTAAATCTATGTCACTGTGGAGATACACAATGGTCAAAACAATATCTTGAAATACTGACTGGTGCTGCTTGGGAGTTATGGGTTACACACGACACACTCTTTCTACCCAAAAATAATAATTACTGTGAAATGTCTTCTGTGCACTGCTAATTAAACTGACAGTAAGCAATTAAAATAGCCAGGACAAATAATAATTAATTAAAATCTATAAAAATAATTAATTAAAACTATACAGAAGGCAAAGGTATAATATGCATTTGGAATATAAATGTTTTGAGCGATTAGTCATTACTAAACAGAAGTGTTGTTCCAAACTGTGTGTGCACATGCATATATTATGGTTAAGTTTTCTGGCTACTAATCGTCTTTCTTGCATGGTTGCTCTCTCTCTCTCTCTCTCTCTCTCTCTCTCTCTCTCTCTCTCTCTCTCTCTCTCTCTCTCTCTCTCTCTCTTGTGCCAGACATTCAATTAATGGACATTATGAATTTATTCATAAATAAAAATAAAAATCAATGAGGAAATACATTTATAAAACTAATTAATTAATAACACAAAATTATTTTACAACACGAATGAAATCATTTGAAGAGAAAAAAATCTCTCAAAAAGTATTATGGCACTGATCCCATCCTCTTTTTCACTGTCCCCTCCTAACTTGCATAACAAACCTTCTCTCAATAGGTTTAGTAAATAAGTTCTTTTTTCCTTTCCCTTTTATCTTCTTTTTGGGCCTAAAATCCCAACGGGCTTGGAGCCTCACTTGTCTATTGAAATATTTTATTTGTTGAATGAAATAAAAAACCATTTTCATCCTTTCCAACCTAACCCCTCCAAAAAAAGAAAACATAAACAAAGTTGGGATTTTGGGACAATTTTCAAAGAAAAAAATTCTCCACAAAGTTAGGATTATTAACATAAGAGTCCAGGTCCCCTTACCTCAGCAGTGAGCGTTTCTGACAGACACTGCGGTACTGGGAAGTCCTGCAGGGAGAAAAACAGTGCATCCTCTCCTGAAGGCCCTTTGCTATCTTTGCCATCACCTCCTCCTGGAAAGCTAGGCATTCGGTCTAAATCCAACGCTTCTAACAGAGGAACCTGCCCAGGAAAACAAACAACAAAATACACAAATAAAGTTGTTGTTTTTTAAACAATCCACATTTAACCCTACCTGCCCTAGAATCTGCACAGGAATAAAAATTAAAAAAAACAACATCAAACAAACAAACATGAAAAACTATACACAATTTTAAAACCATCAATATTTACCCCTACTATCCCTGAAAGGATGAACAATCTGGTGAAAGATTTAAGCCTTCCTAGCCTGATGTCAGGGGGTAGGGCAATCTCCAACCTTTGTGTTGCGGATGACACTGATGGATTGACTGGAGAGGAACAAGAACTTAAACAGCTGGTACAGAGGCTTGAAACCACCTCCAGAGTCTAAGGAATGGAAATAAATGCAGAGAAGACCAAAATGATGACCAATAACACCAATGGCATCAACACAGACATCAAAGTCCAAGGCCAATCCCTCAACACAGTGCATAGCTTCAAATATTTAGGAGCCATTGTATCAGACCATGGGTCCCGACAGGAAGTCCTCTCCATGATCGCACAAACAACTGCTGCCCTGGCAAAGTTGAAGCCCATTTGGTAAGACAAGACCATCAGTCTACATTCCAAGGTAAGGCGGCTGCGCTCCCTTGTCATCTCCATCTTCTTATATGCTTGCGAAACATGGACCCTCACAGCAGACCTACAACAAAGAATACAAAGCATGGAGATGAGGTGCTACAGAAGACTTCTGGGCATTTTCTATACCCAGCACATCACCAACAATGAAGTCCGACAGACCATCACACAAGCCATTGGACAACACGATGGCAGTGGTGAAGAAACGGAAACTCCGATGGTATGTCCACGTCACCAGATCATCAGGATTTGCAAAGACCATCCTGCAAGGCACAGTGCAAGGAGGTAGAAGAAGAGGGAGACCGATAAAGAGAGGGGATGACCACATTCGAGAATGGACTATCTTGACATTGAGTGAAGCCATCAGGGTTGCAGAGGACAGAGAAAGATTGAGTACGCTGGTTAAACGATCATCTGTGGTGCCCCAACAACTTCAGAGTTACGGGATAGGATAGCCTGATGAGATTTACTCGTTGCGCGATACCACAGCAATTCATTTCTTCTCTGCCCCTCTATCTTTGTAGTGTTTCATCTCAAAGTTGAGGCAAACTGAATCTAACAGGAACCACTGTGCAGACTTGCAAACAATCGTAACAGTTGTAATTGCTCGGTGCTAATTTGTCTACACCTGAACAAAAGATGGATGAGACATAAGTATTTGAACAAAACAAACTTGAGGACAGGAAGATTATTTTCATTCACCTGAATATTATCCAGAGAATCACTGACAGAGCGCTGAGAGACTGCGGTGATAGAGATGGTTGTGCTGGATAAGATGGATTGAGTCACTTCGATCATTAATGGATCCTGAGTGGTAAAAGATATGGCAGGAGACCCTGTTCCTGTTGGCACTCTGTAGAGAAAACAAAACATCACAGGATTAATCCATCATTTTCTTTAAATTTATTTTATCAAATTTTTTTATTTTGTTCATATTATTTTATTTTGAAAAACAACAAAGTCACAGGGTCAATCAATGCTTTCCTTTAAATTATATCATTTAATTTTTATAAACAACAAAATCACATCACTGGATCAGTCAATTATATTTGTATTCCTAGATAATATTTTATCATCTGCAAATACTTTAAAATTGTCGGATCAACTGACACAGTGTGTGTTTTCAGCATGCTATTTTATTCCAGTTTCTCGATGTTCAAATATTTTGACGACGACGTTCATTGCACTTGATGTACACCAAGGGACATACTATATCAACAAAGTCTATCTCAGAAATTTTTTCACAATGTGTGCATAATATTCTTCATCTTATTAGCCAGGTCCACAATTCAGTGCAAAATCTGTTAATTATCCAGTGTGTTTAAAAAAAAAATAATGAGGTAGAGATGAATCTGTTATTTCGCTAATTATAACTCAAAACAATGGAGATCTAACTTTAATCTACTGCATGTACTAATGTTGACGATAAACACTGGCATAGCAATGTGTTTCCATGATAAAGTGGAATGCTCAGAAAGGTAACCTGAGTTGTTGCTTGAGTTCTGGTACGCTGTGAGCAAGTTGTTCTATATCGGCCGTAGAAATATCTGGTAGCTCACTGTCGATGTCTTTTGGAGGTTCTGACTGCAAAACACCCATATTAAGCAGAAAATTACAAATGATCTATAAAATATAAATCCAACAAACATACATTCCCAAAGTATGTCAGTTGGTTGCTGGATGGTTTGAAAAGTTTGACTACCAAGCTAAAACATATTTCTTAGTGAAACGGAAGCGTATTTCACGTGTCTGACTCCCAAGCTGAAAAATGTTTCTTAGTGAAACTGAAAGATATTTCATGAGTAGATACAGTTATAAAATAAACCAATAGTTAAGTAAACAAACAAGACACCAATAAGTAACATAAATAAATAAATAAATAAAAACAATAAAAACTTACTGCAAACTTCGGGACATTATCATGGAATCCAACAAACATCTTGCGCAGAAAATGAGAACCTGAAAAAAAGGCAATCCCTCTTTTAGCATAATTTACAACACGCTCAATAATATAATTTCATCCAGTCATTCAGTTAAATGTTTAAAAGCATGCATCAGTGAGTACCTTATTTTTAGCATGCAGGGGAGGTATAATGTTCCATGCTGTTTTCGGCACCTTAACATCTATTGCAGTCTTCCCCGGGTGGACTACACCATAAAGCGAAGTTAACATAAGTTTCACATTTTTGGACTACCTCGCACAGATTTGCAAAAATGTTGAGAAACAAAATTCTGGGACGAGTACATAAGACTCTCAATGCTGCACGCCTGTGAATCAAAAAAATGGTATGTACAATTTTACTACAAAATTTACTCATTTTTATTTCATTAAAGGTCCATCTATACTTGCCATACCGTTTTGCTAAAAGTACACCTTGAATCAAGACCACTCCAGAGCCAAATTTAATCACGGCATTACTTAGAAATGGTACAGAAGGTTATAAAACAATGATATCCTCAAAATAAGCATGCTCACCATACTGTTTGGTGAACATTCTGCGTCGATGCATCTCCTTCTTGTGCTCTTTTATAGACTCTTCGGCCACACCTTTTGCCCACTGCAACCAAACACACGCACTTCATAACGAAGTCATCTTCCAGAACAACACAAATCACAGGAGATATTTGTAACTTTGCTACCTGCTGTTATCTGCCGTCGCCTAAGAACTGTTCGGTATTGGTTCCAAAATAAAGTCATTACTGTCACACAGCATAATTACCAGATCAACGAGCTGCTGAAGGCCACGACCAACATGAGGGATCTATCTCAAGCTAGTCGAAGGGTAAACTTGTTGCTCAAGAGCCGTGGACAATTAAGCCACCTCAATCAACCTCGAAGCGTGTGTGTGTTTAGGCAAGTTTGTCTTCTGCCCTCCTGGCACAATTACCAACTTCTTTAACATGCTGCTGCGGCAATGCAGATGGGGAGGAAGTGTAGAGGAGTAAATCCTCCCCAAAAAGTTGACTCTTGGGAGAGAAAAAAAAATCTACTGTGACCCTCAGGAATTAACACAGGTTGTCCTGCACCTGATTTGTACTATATGTAGATTGTCAACATGTGTTACAATCAACAGTGAAACTATACCTTCATGGAGAGTAGAGAGAAGAGCCCTACATGTAGCACAGTAAATACCATTGCTCTAACGTCCAGATAGTCAACATGTGTTACAATCAACAGTGAAACTGTACCTTCATGGAGAGTAGAGAGAAGAGCCCTACATGTAGCACAGTAAATACCATTGCTCTAACGTCCAGATAGTCAATGTGTGTTACAATCAACAGTGAAACTGTACCTTCATGGAGAGTAGAGAGAAGAGCCCTACATGTAGCACAGTAAATACCATTGCTCTAACGTCCAGATAGTCAAGGTGTGTTACAATCAACAGTGAAACTGTACCTTCATGGAGAGTAGAGAGAAGAGCCCTACATGTAGCACAGTAAATACCATTGCTCTAACGTCCAGATAGTCAATGTGTGTTACAATCAACAGTGAAACTGTACCTTCATGGAGAGTAGAGAGAAGAGCCCTACATGTAGCACAGTAAATACCATTGCTCTAACGAGAGTAGAGAGAAGAGCCCTACATGTAGCACAGTAAATACCATTGCTCTAACGTCCAGATAGTCAAGGTGTGTTACAATCAACAGTGAAACTGTACCTTCATGTAGTGTAGGGAGAAAAGCCTGCGTCGTGCCACCTCAACCACCATGGCTGCATACACCTGTGGCGCCTTTTCCACCTGCCCTAGAAACTCCGACCGCGACTTGATGCGCTGGAGCATGTCATGGTACAGTACTAGTCGGTTGTCCATGTCACTCACCATGCGGTGACTATCCATCACCCATCTGGTGACAATCAATAAACATATTAAAATGAGAATGGGAAATGTTATCTAGACAGACTGAAACGATTTTGTTCACGTCAGAATACATATACAAACACGTTATAGTCCCAGTAAACATTTCATGGACATTTGTTCAGCAGTGAACACAATAAAACAATAAATAAGAAGATGACAATGTCATCTACATGCGTCGTCATCGTCAGTATCATCAATCATCGTAATTCAACTAAACAATAATTAATCCATCAATCCTTATTGTTACAATTATTATTATAACTCACACAGTCAGACGTTGTTTGAGGTTTTCGGACAGCTCTGTCTTGGCGTCTGCACATTTATGTTTGAGGTCCACCAGCTTGCGATGGTTGGTCAGCATGTCCTTCATCTGCTTGCGGTGCGAGGCACACAAGTCTGGCAAGATACTGTTGTCTTTCACCACCTCCAACCGCTGTCGATTCTGTTCAAATGCCTGCAAGGATAAAATTCGGCTCTGTGTTCTTTCACTGGACCCTTTAAACAGTGACGGAGACTATTTGTCTATGAAATACATAGACATTTGCCACACCGACTCAACCAAAGCTTTTTAGTTTTGAGGTTAGGTCATCCAGGCTAGCTATAAACAGCTTCACTGATGCTACCTTTCCTTTCCTTTCACTGGAATGGAGAGAGCAGGCAAGCTATAAATAGCCCGCAGCCAGCAAAATGTGGAGGCACTAAACAGCGCTGCTCACATAAGCATTGAGCTGGTGTGTTGCAAAGTGCTGAGAGAAAAGGAAGCAGTCATGAGCACAGGCCAACAAATTAAGGACTTTATTAAGGATTATGACAATGATACGACTGTTTCTGAAAACACTTTGTGCTGGGGTTTCTCCTAATTTATTGAGAGACGAGTCAAGAATTGTTAAAGTCCTTGATTGATGATGATGATGATGATGATGATGATGATGATGGTGATGATGATGATGATGATGATGATGATGATGATGCAAGAGAGAATTAAACTGAACTGAATCATTTAGAGAGATAGGGAGTGGGAGGTGGAGATGATAATCCTCACAAAGAAACTGTCATTGCTCAATCTAAGATTAATACAGTTGAATTGTATTGTATTGTTTTACAACTGTTAATCAGGCCACAGGGACATAAAAGAGAGAGAAAGAGACAGATTTGTCCTCTTCAAGAAAGTCAACCATGAAGCATACTAATGATCTGACCGTACACAGCACTTCTCCAACTCAAAGAACTGCTCAAGGCTATCCCATATCTCACCTTTGCCATGTTGACCTGAGATTCAATGGTAGCTTTAGCAGAGTTGACAAGCTTGTCCAAGCCATACAGACGCGCTTCCAACCCCTTGATGTTCTTCATGCCCTCGTTGCGAGGACCCGAGGCGTAGCTGATAATGTCGTTCATGTCGTGATCAATCTTCTCCAATATCTCATCTTGCATCTAAAAGATATATGATGATGATGATGATGATGATGTTGAAGTATAATGCTCATTGAGCTCAAAAAACATTTAATCTTCATTGTTATCATCAGCAGCAGCAACAGGATTAAATACATGTTAACAGTCATAGTACACATGTTAGCAAGTAACATGAACACATACTTTAAAGACCTACTAGAAGATTCTGGATGCGCACTAGTTTCAGGATGACTAAGATGCTGACAACTTACACATTTAAAAGCATCATATTCATGCCACAATTTTCACATAAACATTAGTCTCACAATCATGACATAAACACCAGTCCCATAAACCTTATATAATCAAATGAATGGCCTGACAAACCTGATTGATGCAGTTGGACACTTCTCGAATCACATCCTCCAGTCGATGTTTGTAGTCCTGAAAAATAACCAGCAACTATTTGAAACCACACCACACAAAATATTCAATCACAGCGTTAAGCTGGCATAATAAGAAAAAGAGTCTCTAGCAGAGATGCCAACCTGCAAAAAAATCTGTCAGTGAGAAATTTATAAATTGTCAGTAGATTTAAAATTTTGTCAGTAAACAAAAGAGGGAGCAAAGGTCCAGGATTGAGATTTCTTATTAAAAATCATATCGGAAAAATCAAAGATGACTGAGCTCCGCAAAAGAATTCTTTGATAATCTGTGGTAAAACTTGACCCCGACCGAAGTCAGAATGATAAGCGATGCCAGTTAGCAAAATTTTTTACATCAACCTGCTACGAATCAGAAACATGTACAGCACAATGTTGAGTTAATTAAAATAAATTGCTTTGAAGTTGTGTATCGGCATAAAAAAATTTTTAAAAGGTAAATCTCATTGATTTCTTTGCATTGTTTTGTCTGCTGCTGCTGTTTCAGCGCAGCTAACAAGGTTGTGAACTACGATATGCAATAAGTTAAACTAATCAAATAGATTTATTACCTTATAAGGTCGTTATATAATATGCTGCATTATTTTATACGGTGACAGTGCCTAAGTGTAATCAGTCTGAAATGTGTAACAGTCCTTTTGCCATAATCATCAGCTGGAAATATATATTCTTGTAAAAATTATTCTCGCGTAAGAAAAATTACTTCAGCGTAAATCCGTAAAAAACTATCTTGCCACCGGAAAATAATACGGCGAAACCGTGAGGGTTGGCATCTCTGCTCTAGTATGCCATTTTCCAAAGCTTTGGGCTTAAGCCATAATGCTGTGCGTGGGCGCTGTAAGCACTGTTCCGTTTGCCTAAAAAGTAGAAGTGTTCTTGTGAACCTTTTGATCTTAGGGAGAGAGGCATCTTGGACCTCCTTTCTTTGGGCCAGTTTCATGAAAGTAATTGCTCATCTCCTCTCCCTAGCTGCCTTACCTAGAAGTGTTCTTGTGAACCTTTTGATCTTAGCGAGAGAGGCATCTTGGACCTCCTTTCTTTGGGCCAGTTTCATGAAAGTAATTGCTCATCTCCTCTCCCTAGCTGCCTTACCTAGAAGTGTTCTTATGAACCTTTTGATCTTAGCGAGAGAGGCATCTTGGACCTCCTTTCTTTGGGCCAGTTTCATGAAAGTAATTGCTCATCTCCTCTCCCTAGCTGCCTTACCTAGAAGTGTTCTTGTGAACCTTTTGATCTTAGCGAGAGAGGCATCTTGGACCTCCTTTCTTTGGGCCAGTTTCATGAAAGTAATTGCTCATCTCCTCTCCCTAGCTGCCTTACCTTCCCTGGATCTAAACAGAAGCAGGTCTCTATTTACAGCTGCTATATGGACTGGATCTAAACAGAAGCAGGTCTCCATTTACAGCTGCTATATGGACTGGATCTAAACAGAAGCAGGTCTCTATTTACAGCTGCTATATGCAGACATGGGACAAGGGAATTGTTAAAAATACTGAAACTGAAGGCGCGAAGCGCCAAGCCGCCGGCGCAAAGCGCCAAGCAAGCTAGGGGGGTCCGGGTCATTGTACATAGAAAAGTCTGTTCATTTTGTGAGTGTTTATTCTTCATTTCAAGTACTCGCCCAAAATCACATGTCTGTTTTAGATTGATCTCTGCCATCAATAGTTGTGTGCTGGGTGTGCAAATACCAAATAAATTGTACATAGAAAAGTCTGTTCATTTTGTGACCGTTTATTCTTCATTTCAAGTACTCGCCCAAAATCACATGTCAGCTTTAGATTGATCTCTGCCATCAATAGTTGTGTGCTGGGTGTGCAAATGCCAAATAAATTGTACATAGAATTTCGATTTTTGCGATGGAATCGCCGATCAACTGTGATCTCTCCTTGCCCTTGTATTTCACTACAACTCTTTCCGACAGCCATTGCGCTTTCCATTTGTTTTTCACACTGTCAACCTTGTCGATGTTCGCGGACTCAACACTTTCATTTTCCGTCATCACTCGATAAGAGTAAGTCGCCATTTTGACTGCTTCGACTTCACGACTGCACAAGCGCTCGGAGAATCCGAAAACGAGTATTTTCAGCTTGGGCAAAGATCGTGACCAATCAAAACGCGCGCAAAGTTTGGATAAATGACGTCGCAGTATTTCGTGTAACATGACGGAACGACCCGACAACTGAACTCGCGAAGACGCCAAAGCTCACCCTACCCCCTCCCCCCAATTTTCTCTTCGGATTTAGGTCGATCTCAGAAATGACCCATTGACTTTTAAAAAATACGGAAATCAGTATAAATACGGATCAGTCCCATGTCTGTATATGGACTGGATCTAAACAGAAGCAGGTCTCTATTTACAGCTGCTATATGGACTGGATCTAAACAGAAGCAGGTCTCTATTTACAGCTGCTATATGGACTGGATCTAAACAGAAGCAGGTCTCTATTTACAGCTGCTATATGGACTGGATCTAAACAGAAGCACGTCTCTATTTACAGCTGCTATATGGACTGGATCTAAAGAGAAGCAGGTCTCTTTTTACAGCTGCTATATGGACTGGATCTAAACAGAAGCAGGTCTCTATTTACAGCTGCTATATGGACTGGATTTAAACAAAAGCACATCTCTATTTACAGCTGCTATATGGACTGGATCTAAACAGAAGCAGGTCTCTATTTACAGCTGCTATATGGACTGGATCTAAACAGAAGCAGGTCTCTATTTACAGCTGCTATATGGACTGGATCTAAACAGAAGCAGGTCTCTATTTACAGCTGCTATATGGACTGGATCTAAACAGAAGCAGGTCTCTATTTACAGTTGCTATATGGACTGGGGTGTACTGATAGCCATTTCATTCTTTGTGCAGTGCATAGGTTTGTAATCAAATAACGGTTACCACTGAACTACTTCCTATGCTCATCTCCAATTTTCTATCTTTGAACATTGATATTAATGTGCCTACCTGTGTGTTCATCCATGTGTACAAGGTGAGTTTGCCTGGTGGGTTGAAAGACTGCAGCAATTCCAGGGGAGACTTGAGGCTAACCGATGTTCTAGACGCTGACAACTCTAGACACGGCAACACTGGTACTTTCTCCAACAACACTAGTACTTCCGGCATCCTGATAACAACAACAGCATTGTCATAGTCAAAAGCATCAACAACGACATCACTATTATCAATAGCATCAACAACATCAGCATCATTATCAAAAGCATCGACGACAACACCATCATTATTAAAACTGACAACACCATCATTATAAAAAGTATCAACAACATCATCATTATCAAAACTATCTACATCAACATCATCATCAACATCATCATTTACAATATTAAAAAAAAGTTTCAACAACAACATCATTATGAAAAGTATCAACTACAAAATCATTATAAAAAGTATCAAAATCAACATAATTATCAATGGTATTAATATCATTATCAAAGGTATCAACAACATTAATTTAAAATATCATCATCATCATCATCATCATCATCATCATCACCACCACCAAAAGTATGAATGCCATTATAAAAAGTATAAACACCATTATCAAAAGTATCAACAATAAATCAACATTTAAAAAAAGACTATATAAAAAAAAAACTGAAGCATCCTGATAACACCACTATTGACATAAACATCATCATAATCGCAATCATCACCACCATTATTATCATCATCATCATCAAAAGCATCAGCATCATTATTTTCCCAGAAAATCAGAACCTGAAGCAGCTTGATAATATAATGATTGCAAATAATGTAATAATACTAATAGCATCCTCATCATTATGATCACCAACACAATCACCATCATCACTATTACCAATTCTAACTTAATGGGAAAAAACAACACGCACCCCCACACACAAATCAAATTCATCATCGTCATCAACAAACATCATCATCAATAAACATCATCAATCATCATCATCATCGTCATCATCATCATCATCAGACGCATGGTCCGTTATACATGCAGTGGCACCATATGCCTTGTGTGGTAACAAACCCGCATTTGCAGACAAGCTCATCATCATCTTCATCAATCATCATCATCATCAATCAACATCCAACAGGTTTTTGAGCTTAAAAATGCAACAACCACACACCAACAGCAACAACTACACTCACCTTCTGAGCAAAGACAAAACGTCCTCCCTGAACTTGAGGAACTCCCGAAACTCATGCTGTAGAGCCAGAGCCCTCTTCTCAAAGCCACTGCAAGCACACATCCACCATTTGAAATATAAAGTCCAAATAGAGTTGTAAAAAAGGCGCAAATCATATTTATTTAGTAAAACTTTCACACACACATACACAAAGATAAATCAGCTCTATAAATACAATTAACCTACAAACATCATAGCACCATTACACCTTTTGCAGCTAGCTTGCTGTTACTAAGGTTACATAGTAAGTCGGCCCAGTGGGAGTGTCAGAGGCTACTGAGGACATAAGCCTACACACTGTCTATGCTTGATAGATCTCTGACACTCAGCTAGCATCCAGGTCACCTGTTTAGTGAAAACTGGCCTATCCCACAATCCACTGTTGCTGTGCTCTCCTTATTCCCTAACCCTTCCAATTATCCCAATCACTTGTAGCAGTCAACAGGTATTATAAAGAAGAGAGACTTCAAGAACAAATGAAAAGTTCAGGAACAATAACAACTACGTGATCTTACCATGGAATGTGAATAAGAAGACAAAGAAAAAATAATAACTAATAATAATAATAGGACTTATTTGGCACTTCACCTTTATTTTAATAAAGTTCTGGGCGCACTGAAAGCCAAAATAAACAATAGATTGAATTTTAATTTTGGCCCTCACCCTGCCCCACTACTCCCCCCCTATCCCCCCTTCCCATCCTCCATGAAAAAAAAAAAGGTTAGAATATACTAAAACTTACGACATAAGATCTTCAAGGTTTGCCACAACAGCAGCCCAGCCTTGCTGCTGTAGATGTTGATCATACACCAGGTCCTCTATAATCTTCAGCTCCACTCTGTCAAACTGAACCACTCTCTGCAAAACAAAACACATATAACACTAAAAGTGGTGATATATTATATATGGGGGTGTCACAAATTCTAATGTACCATCAGACTCAAAATATACGCAAAGAGGGAAGTGAGAAAAGACAGAAGCAGTGACAGAGACTGAGATAGAGATGGATGGATGAACAGGATGGATAGTCTGGCTATACACTCATAAAGGTGATCACAGAAAGAAGAGAAAAAAGTTCACGTCTTACGCTGGCCAACTGAGTACGACATTTGACAGCATCCATAGAAGGCTGCATTTGTAATGATGCTTCCACTTGGCTCGTCAGCTCTTGATCTATTAACCGAATACACACAGTGACACACACTGATAAATGATGCATGCACACTTACTGTAAATACAAACTGACAAGAAATTAAAACTCCAAACACTGATGCAACACATAACAAAAACACATTTCAGTTTTTAACGTTACAAACCTTATTCTAGTAAAACCACCTACTAAAGTTTATTGTAATTGCAAGTGACACAAGTTTATATGAGATAAGTACCATCACCATCAAATACATTTTGCACAAAACAAAATGGGAAAATTAACATTACCTGAACGATACAGAGAGCCTGAGGCTGGCTTAGTGATGTCCTGGATCAGTTCCTTAGAGATCAGGTACACTGGATTGTCCTAGACACAAGACAACAATAAAATTACAATAATTATATGTATAAATAAATATTATTGAAAACATAACAGTAAATGTCCCTCCCCCCAAAAAAAATATAATGCCACCCACTCCCACCTCAAATTTTTAAAGATCTTTAGTCGTAATTATATTACTTTGTATTAAAAAAAATTGTTTTTAAAAGAACCGTTACAATTCTCAACATAAATAATTTAAAGTTGCTGTGGTTGTCCTGTCAACACATAATTATTATTAATTTTTTTTTACAAAGGCTAAGCAACACAACCCTGCATTACCTCAACCATATAAGAATGGAATTGTACACAGGAAGCTCTGATTTTGAACTTGTACAGATTTAACACATCTAAAGTTTTTAAACAATAATGTTAGGTTGTAACACCTTTCTTTGCAAAATAAAATAACCAAGATTGGCTCCAGCAAAAGTACTTATAGAAATTACTCAAGGTCAAGATTATCTTACCAATATGGACGCATAGTGACTCAACGGCTTCTCTGAAAAGAGGGTGACCCCTCCACTCATTAGCAACACCTGTCTCTCTACAGGTATTCTGCTCACACGCTCAATCTCCTCATTCAGACATGACACTCTGTAAACAAAACAAAAATGTAATTGTAAAGCTAATCTGATACATTTTGAAATAGGTCGCACTGGTGCAATCATTGCTTTAATCACTGTGAATTTATTGTCCTGACGATGCATGTTGTAGGTGACACTTTTTTGTCTGATGTGTTTTATCTTAAATTACATTATCTTGTCTTCTAGACTCTCCAACAAGCCAGCAGGTAGTTGATCTTTGTATACTTCTACAGATCCAGTCCAGATCTACTCTACACATATTTTATCAATATTCACCTATCAAAAGATCTGAGGTAACACTAACAGAGTGGTTCTTGCTCTTAGATTGTTCACAGTGTAAAACACCTGCATACAGCATTGCTTAACTAGAAAGAATCTCGACATTGACGGGAGATTTGTCCCGCAGGAGTTGACTTCATGAAATGACTCTTGTCACCTTGTCACTCTTGCACCTTCCCCATGTGTTACTTTAGCGGCATATTAAAGAATCTGTGTCATTCTGTCAAAAAGGCAGACCTGTGACACCTTAAATAAACGCTAATACATTTGATTTAGGCTTTCGAGATTGCTCGGTTTTTGTGGGACGTTAGACAGCACATATCAAGCAGCAATTTAGTGCCTCAAGAGGTTTGAGTTGGATGCTGTTTTTAGCCTTCAGAATCTCTTTAAGCTAATAAATCGCTATATACATGTATTAAAATAATTTTAGTTTAAATATTCTTTACGAGCAGTTTTTCCAACCTTTCAAACTTAACATTAAGGCTAAATTACAGGTTATCATTGATATTGTAAGTATTAATGATGAATAGCCACTTCATACTCATAGTTGATGAAATTTAGAAGAGTTAGAGGTGATCTTATACAAACATGTATACAAAATATTAAATAACATCGACAAAGTCAATGCTAATACATTCTTTAAGTTTTATGATGGACGCAATACTATTACTAGAAACTCAGAAGACAAAATTTTTATCCAGCACTGTCGTACTAACAAAAGAAAGCACTGTTTTAGCCATAGAATTGCACCACTGTGGAACAAACTACCATTACATGTTAAAAAAGCTAACAACTTCTCTGAACAATTGCAAAACTAACCGGAAAATTTAATGTTGTATAAAAACAGGGACATACAAAAGCTGCGAAGCTTAACATAGTCCCTTGAACTGAACTGAACATAAAAGTCGTCATCAAATAGAGGAACGTTCTAGTTCTCTTCAGCACTCTTCTATTAACTATCAAGTACCATAGAAAGAAAGGCATTAAGATTTAAATAAAAACAAACTGACACTTACGGATGTGTAATGTTTGCTTCCACATGGTACATAGTACCAGTATCCACAAGGAAGACTTGGACCAGCATCCCGATTGTTTATTCTTTTCCACAACGCTGAGAACAGTTTGACAAATGAGTCAGCAAACTTCACAATTTACACAGTTCTACTTGAGTTTTCTGCTCTGTATGAGCACATGCACACACTCACGCACACATACAAAACACTGAAATGTAAAGTATCAAACAGGAACAAAAATCTAACTCAGCCTTTTGTGGCTTTTCTCTTTCAAATTCACAGTTTGGGCAGATTTCCAGAGCACATGTATAGATAATTTCCTCCACCCCCATCTCCCCTTCTGAAGATTTTAAATTAAACACATAAACAAAAAAACTTAAATAAATAAAAATATTAATCTTTGATGACTGACAAATGTTTCACAACAAAAATGAAGAATGGCTTGGGTAATAATAATACTGAATATTATATGCTCCTTATTCTAAAGCTTGGCGATCTGTAACCAATATACACGCTTATAGGCACTCATAATACACAACACACACATTCATCACTCAATTTGCTATTACTAGTATAATTAGAAGACAAAAAGGAAATAAAAATTTTATTTTGAAATTCTATACAGACTGCATCCAATACCATTATTAAAAAGAAGAAACTGGAGTATCCCGAGAAACCCCTCGGTGACCTGAAAGTCTTGTACCTAAGTTACATAAGTTCATTCCCTGGTGGGTTGGAACACACGATCTTCGGCAATGGAAATCAGCACACTTTCAACTGAGCTACTAGGACAACCGTGGGTAAATTAAATTTCCAGTTTACCACAGAACACATTTAGATGTACACAAACAATAATTACTCTTTTGTGTGAAACGATGATTATGTGACCTGTCATGACAAAATCATATTATGATATGGATACTTAACCTTGGTTTTGTCATGACAGGTCACACATGTATCATAAAAAAAAGAGTTAGTACCATTCACAAATATGTTACTAATAATGGTAAATAGTAAATTATGAAACTGAAAGGATAAGTGAATTTATAAAACCTTTTCCTAGAATTTGAAAACAAAGCAGTTCAAGATAATCTACTACTGTACTAGCATATATCCATAACAAACATAACTTTTTAAACTGCAGACTTGTTCAATCTCATTTTGTGTCACTATAGTATAGATCATAATTTCTAGTAAATCTCACCCCAAAATGCTTAGAGTTAGAAAAAGATATTCAAATTATTATTATTATTATTTTTTTTTTTTTTTTACAGAACGTTCAACATGTTTGCATACAAGGAATCATCCGTGTTGTACAAATGTATTATTATTCATAGCCACGCTCTTGCTACAGGGCACGAGCATGCTGGTTGACCCGCCTGTCACAGCTGCTCATGGAAGCCTTACTTGTCTACCCTCAAAAAGGAAAGGAAGAGGAAAAACGACCAGATCAAATGGAGATTCTCGATAAAGAATGATTTGGCACAAGCAGACTAACAGCTGATACGTCATAACAAATGCTGACTCTTTCATCGCGTCCATCACTAGCTCAGCAGCTGAAAATAGACACTGACGAAGGTACTAATGCACCAAATTATGGCTTACCAGAAGTAACTAGGTTTTGTTTCTACTTCATGATTGGTGAAGTAAGGTCTCGAATAAACCGTAACAGAAGAGAAACCTCATTCCATTCGTTGACCCTTTTGTTTCCATTTTTCCGACTAAAATTAAAGAAGATTGTGTTTACAATGCAACTTCACCTTCTCCAGAAAGAGCAAACATGGGAGACAACTCAGTAGTGACCGACTTTCTCGTGGAAAGCGGGGTAGGGTGGCTTGCACATTGCGTAGCGGAGACAAATAAGCTACTTATAAGCCTTGGCCATCTCCGCTATGCAGTGTGAGTGGTTTGTTGAATTTTTTCAAGTGGTTTTTCTAGTTGGTGAAATACATAACAATTATAAATTTACTTTTAGACGAGAGAGAGAGAGAGAGAGAGAGAGAGAGAGAGAGAGAAATCGAAACCTTTAATAAGATAATACGGACCTGTCTTACAGCTAGCCATTAATAAACAAACTAAAATTAATTAACAGTTACACAACATTACTTTGAAACTAAGAATCGGTGCATTTCCCAAATTCTCTACTGTAAACACACTTGAAAAGAAATTGTTCAAGGTTTTGCGTTTTTATGAGATACTGCCTAAGTGCCATCCACGTTCAATTCAGTGCACTCATCCTCGGTTGCTTTTGGTTTTCCCTTACTTACAACATTTTTTTAGGATTTTTCATACACCCATGTGCAAAATCTTGTTCATATTCTCGTTTAATAAATTTATTACATTTTTAGCGTTGAATAATAAATTGTTGATAGTATTTACATTGTTTGCTTGATAAATAACGCATACATAATTTGTTTTTTATTATCTTCAAAATTTTCTTACCCTCAGGCCTATACCTCAGTTAGTTTTTATTGAAGCGTCTTGGGAACTATGTCAGTAGTGCATACTTTATTCAAAATAAATAGTATTATTGAACTAACGGTTGTTGAACTTTTTACTTTATAAAAGTGCAACAAGAATGACATAGGGTCGACACTGATAACACCAAGACCTTTAGCCAGGATGGTATTTTAGCTATAAATTATGCATGCATCTGGAAGCTGCTAACTATACATCAGTTAATATGATCCACGTGCTCATCACACCCCCATTTTCTGCCGTACACACAACGAATGAAAAAAAAAATAATAATAATAAAGGAGTACTTCCTAAATAGCTGTCAACATGTATTTTGTACCGCACTTCATGGGAAGCAACTCTCATTGACCTACTTTCGGTTTATTTAGGGATAATGCCTATTGGCTTTTGTTGTTGATAATATTTGTCATCTAGACAGGAGAAATTCTGTATGTTGCCTTCTCAGCAAAAGCATGGCAGGTGCAGGACAGTAGGTTACCATCCACGGCTAGGGGGATTATAATCCAACAACTCCATCTAGTCATAATCTTGAACAAATCTCACCTAAGGGGCGGTGCATGAAGCTATGGCGAGTTCTTGCATCTGGCACTCACCTAGCTGTCTAGGACATGAGTTTCAGGATATATATGCGCGCACATAAGAAAGAGTAGCTAAGATTGTTTCTGATTCTGGAACAGGTAGGGAGGAAGGGAGGAGCCAAGTTGACTCCGGTGGGAATGGGTGAAGGACAGAACATTATTTGTGCTTTTGCTTGCATATGTGAAGTTTTGAAATAGTCACCCTTGCGCAGAGAACTGTCATCGAGTGGGGTTCACACTGGTCATGGCAGTCCAGGATATACACTTGTTGCCATTGCGTCGGGCAGGGGTAGCAGCCCTGCCTTAGGAGGCGTTCAGACCCACACGCGCTTTAACGGCTGAGATGGACGGTAGCCCGATCATTTGCCATTCCTGAGGTCGAGATATTGGGCCCTGAAGTCGAACCTGCGACAGCGTCATGTGGGAGATCCCCGACACGATACTCCACCTCAACCTTCAAACTCCATTTTCACCGCGGAAGGGCTCCATCGACTGGGCAGCGGTAGCGGATCGACGTAACGTACGTCGCTCCATTCCCTGGCAGCCCTGTTTAATTCCTTTTTCTATTATACTGTGTGACGCGGGGATTCCTGCGGAGGGTGGCGTCCTCCGGACAGCAGTTGCTATAAGCATCGCCAGAGTCTTCCCCCCCTTTTTTTTTTTAAAAAAAATAAATTTACCTCCCCGGACACAGTAAGCGTATAGGGGACGGGTGAACCACCACTTTTGAAAGTCTTCCCACGTTCTGCCTATCCTCCTTATAGGCCCCATGGTAGACTACCACGGCCACACCTCCTCACGCCTCGTCGAGCAGCTCCGACCCACCTCCTCCACCTTTTGCGCGCCTTCCACACAACGACCTGTACATCCGCCTTGTGCGGGCATCTCCCACAACAACGATCTATATCAACGCTGCAACGAATGATATTCTGCGACCAGCCTTGTGGCAATTCATTACGAAATCTTACTACATCTTGACCTCTTATCTCCGTCCCCTATATGCGAAAGTGGCCGGTGACATTAATCTACAGAACGAAACGAACGAGTCACCCTTGGTCATTTGCAGTGTAAGGGAACAAACTCCTGTTTTGTAACTCGGCTTGTCGTCAGAAATTACTTCCCTTGGTCTGGATCTTGAGGTTTTACAACCTTGCTGGTGTTCAGCAGGAGAATAAATATTTGTAATAAACTTTTATCCTTTGCTTTTAGTTATGACGGCAAATAGCGAGCGAACAAGCACACAAGTGAATAAGTGTACAAGAAAATAAGTGTAGTAAATAACACATTTTTTATTGGGAAGGACAAGTGATGTGAAATAAAACTTGGACACTAAATTGTATTTGTTAAAAAAATTTGATTGTGCATAATTGTTTCAAATGTATGTGTTTTCTATACATAGTGTTGCTGGTTTTTTTTTTAGTCATACACTTATTTAAAAAATCGCTTACATTATCTTACCGACATAGAAACATTTTTTAAATTAAATACATAAATGTGTACATTTGAGTATGTTTATGCATGTGTACATTAGAGTTTGTTTATATGCATGTGCACATTTGTGTATTTTTATTAATGTGTTCATTTGAGTATGTTTATGCATCTGTGTGAAAATATAAAATCATTTTATCCATGAAAAAATTTTTTATACAAAAATCTGAATCTCTTTTTTTTTTCTTTATCAAATGAATAGTTTATTGTTTATCTAAATAAGCATAGCTGTCTCAGTGGTCTGTAGTGTTAAGATTTGATCAGGTACATCCTCCATCATCTTTAATTCAGTGATCAATGGTCCCTTCCACTCTTCTCTAGCAAGTCATCTCTATCACAACCATCACTGCCACGACTAGCCACCATTATGATTAAGGAAGAAACAAACCTAAGTCAAGACTTCGAAGGGCTAATCCCATATGACTCACATGCTCCTTATGGATCTCGCACTATTTAACATGAAAATGAGTGCCAAGAAAAACCAAAATGAAAGTCGCATTAAAATGCAAAGTAATACCAACTTTGACCTTTCTATGCTCTTGATCTTGAGATTACGCTGACCTCCGGCTCTAAATACACTCATGTACTATCAAATAAACTACAGCAAAAGTAGTATTATGCTTAAAAACGGTGACCTTGACCCTCACATGACCTCTCATGCATGTATGATCAAATAACCCAATGTTGTTGCATACTACGGGTTAAATAAACAGACTCTCCACTGGACGATTACCTATTTTTTAATGTTTTTGCAAGGCCTAAAATGACCTTGACCTTCAAGGTCAATGAAAAAAACAGAACATATGTGACCCTCCACCACGGGATGAGTCGTATTGTGCCTCAGTCCATTCCGAGAAATCACTGAAAATAGGTGCAGGAGGTGTGGGTTGTCGGTTTTGAGATTTTAGTTGTTGCTGATTCTTTAATCATTTATCTACATGTTTCCGTTGGAATTTTGCTAAAATTCTCTTCTAAAAGTATTATAAATTTGTTTTAAAAGCACCACCTATCCCGTTTTGGTGAGAAAATCTTGCCAAAACCACTTCTTTTGAACAACCTGTCCTCCCTATGCTTTTTGAGCCGACCCGATGTACTATGCACCGATTGAAAGGTCTTTGCCTCAGCTTTTAAACTATGTAGAATAAAAATGTAAAAGCTAAAACGATAGGCTAAAAATAATAGTTCTCCGGGAATGCCCCTGTAAACAATTTTTAGACCACATACTTTTTTATTTTATGTTGCTATTTTATAGAAATTGTTGACATTTGCTCATTTGTAATGATTTTAATATTGTTATGAATAAAATTATTATAGTAGTAGCAATCGGCCTGCATAAAAATGTTAACTAAGTAAAACATACATTTTAACATGTATTTTAAAAAAAGTGTACAAATTAAAGTACTTCATACTTTGAAATGAAAATCTGTGTGTGTGTTGTTAATGCTGTGCTAGATTACTGTGCCAAATTTCATTAAGATCCATGCATGGTTGCTAAGGACATTACTGTCTTAAAGTTTGTAAACACAAATTTCGAGATTTCTCAGAATCGCGTTTTTGAGGGGGGGGCAAAGTAAAAAGCATGTAGCTCCGAGACTATTCGTCAGATTTTCAAACGGTTTTTTCCATTGAAATTGGCATTCAAAATACTTTAAGATAGCACAAATAACTCAAAATGACCCAGGGGCACAATAAGACTCAAACCGTGGTGGAGGGTCACATATATAAAGCATCAATATGTCATCTCTAAATACAACAAGTTTGGACTTAGTATTTTTCATAGGGTCAAGGTCACTTCCAAGCACCTATACTTACTATGGACAGAGGCAGTGACCTTGTAGTGAGGTTGACCAAATTTGTATAAGTGTGTCTCATTGATATCTATTACGCATCAAAGAATCAAATTCAATATTAATAACCTAAAAAAATTGAAAATTTGTGGGAAAAAAATTTTTGTTTTTTTAAGTAACATTTGATGACATTGTGACCTTGATCTTGAAGTCAAGTCATTCATTCACTTATTTATGAGGTCTCACTGGAATATACCATCTTACAAAGTTGGGTTGTGATAGTTGAAATAGGTTCAAGTACTTAGCTACTTTAAAGTTTGTACACAGACAGACGAAAGTACAGTTTTAAAAAATATTATTTTTGGACTATTTAGGACTCATGCACAGATTTGCAAACATCTGGAAAATGTTTTTTTGGGGGTGAGTAAATAGACTCGCAGTAAAAAAAAAAAAAAAAAGGCAGAAGAAGAACATTGCATGTACTTGTGTTGTATGTGAATGTATGAAAGAGTAATGCAGGAATGACAATTCATTTTTGGTCCTCTTTCAAACTATCAACTCAAAATATTCAAATTGTTTTCCAATAGCTAACCCGATGTTTTTAATTAAAACTCAAACATCCAAAATGATAATCAGATGATTTTAATTCAAACTCAAGTTATCACTTCTAGTTGGAACAAGTTGTTGAAATACAGAACGATGGTGATGGAAGGATACTGACAATGGTGACTTTTTTTCTCGGAAAAAAATGTATGTTTTTTCATTTTTAGGTTAGTTCTTTTTTGTTTTGACTTTATTCTTTTTTTTTCTTTACATACAGCAATTATATGCATTTTTCTGGGGAGAGAAAAAAATCACCACTGCCAAAATGTGCACAAGTTATTCAGATGCAGAAACTATCGCAATGTGAATGTTAGTATCTTCGCCTTAACAGATTGCTTTAACTCCAATACTGGTCTTGTCAGTAACTTTATTTATAAATCAATTAGAACAATTCCACTGACCACTCTCTCTCTTGCACACTGGAAACTAAAGCTGGCCGCAGATGGACAGGCCAAAGAAAAAAAAAAAAGTCTGCCACATACAACTTTCCTCATCTTTTGGGCAAATGCTACAACAATTGTTATGATACAAACAGAATCACAAAATCAACTGAAGCTCAGACTGCCTGACAATGGCATCTCCTGAGAACTACAACGGTTCTGTAGGCGTCAGTATAGATTGTTGTAATGTACCAAGGGCTCCAAGGCATGGTCTAACGGTAGGAAAAATGGCGGCGTCTGGCAGAAACTACTGCTGAAGGTCGACCAGCTTGAACCAGTAGCCACACTCGCAACGACGAGGCTCTCCCTTGTGTAGATACATCCAGTTTATACTGACGGCATCCTCCTCACCTGCACAAAATGATAATGATAATAATAATTATTATAATAACGGATGCCAGACTCCCTTTTCTCCTAAACAGGACTCAAAAAAATTAATTATAATAACGGATGCCAGACTCCCTTTTCTCCTAAACAGGACTCAAAAATTAATTAATTAGTTATTCACTGCTTACGGGGTCCAGCGGACTGCAAAGAGCCAAAGCAGCCCCATAAATTAAGGATCACAACTTGGTTGAAAGAGGACTCACCCCTGATCCATATAAAAGATCTGCTGAAACAACCCTAGTGGTAACAATGAAGGCATTCCACCAGTTGGCCACTTTACAATAAATGCATCCCATGCCATCCCATGTAACTCCCGTTTACAAAAATAAAATAGAATGTAAACATTATAAAGTATCAACAAAACACATGTATATAAAATGCTTACATTGCTAAATAATAATATCATAGAAAGTCCTACTGAACATTTGGCAGAAAGCATCCAATATTCCCAAGCTGGCCCAACAGACCCCATACACAAATGAGGATTTTTTGGAAGAGTTTTCAAGAAAAAAGGTAGGTCTAGCGAAGAAGATAGTCCTATCCTATCCTATAAATTGAAGGTCGAAGGGGCACAGATAATCGTTTAACCAGCGTACTCCATCTTTCTCTGTCCTCAGCAACCTTCATGGCTTTGCTCTGTATCAAACAAGTCCATTCTTGAATATTGTCCACTCACCTCTTTTTCTGTCTCCCTCTTCTTCTGCCTCCTTGCGCCATGCCTTGCAAGATAGTCTTTGAAAGGCCTTATGCTCTAGTGACGAGGCCATACCATCGGAGTTTCAGTTTCTTCACCACTGTGAGCAGGTCATCGTGTTGTCCAATGGCTTGTGTGATGGTCTGTCGGACTTCGTCGTTGGTGATGAGCTGGGTATAGGAAATGCCCAGAAGTCTTCTATAGCACCTCATCTCCATGCTTTGTATTCTTTGTTGTAGATCTGCTGTGAGGGTCCATGTTTCACAAGCGTACAGGAAGATGGAGATGACAAGGGAGCGCAGCAGCCTTACCTTGGAATGCATATTGATGGTCCTGTCTTTCCAAATGGGCTTCAACCTTGTCAGGGCAGCAGTTGTTTGAGCGATCCTGTAGAGGACTTCCTGTTGGGATCCATTGTCTGATACACTGGCTCATAAATATTTGAAGCTATGCACTTTGTTGAGGAATTGCCCTTGGACTTTGATGTCCATGTTGATGCCTTTGTTGTTGGTGGTGGTCATTTTGGTCTTCTCTGCACTTATTTCCATTCGATAGGCTCTGGAGGTGGTGTCAAGCCTTTGTACCAGCTGTTCAAGTTCTTGTTCCTCTCCAGCCAATCCATCAATGTCATCCACAAGGTTGGAGATTGCTCTACCCCTATGCCGACTGTGCCTTCGTGATCTGCAAGGGCATCTGACAAGATGCGCTCTAGGAAAATGAGTGTTGGAGAGAGTAGGCCTCCTTGACGCACACAGTTTGTTGTTCTGAACCAGTTTCCGAAGGCGCTGTTGTGGAGGACTGCACTGGTAGCCTTGTCATACAAGATTTTGATGAATTCAATAATTTTAGGGCTGATGTTGGAAACTCTCATGGTTGTCCACAGAGTTGCATGCTAGACTCGGTCAAACGCTTTCTTGAAGTCTACAAACATAGATATAGATGTTTGGTGCTGTAGGTATTTCTCTGATTATTGTGAGGTTGAAAATCTGTTCAGTGGTACTTCGCCCTGCCCTGAATCCTGCTTGTTCTTCAGCTATTATGTGTTCAGCTTGGGGTTTCAACCTGTTGTATATTATGTTCAGGAGGACTTTGCCGGGATGGCCGATGATGCGGTAATTTTCATACTCCTTAAGAATACAATTTTTGGGAAGAGTGATGACAAGCGATTGGTTTCATGGTGTAGGCCACTCCCCACTCTACCAGATCTTGTTACAAATACTTTATGACTTTTCCCAACTTATTTCTTCCACCTTTCGTTTCATCTTTCTGCCTATGCCTTAGGAATACAGTTTTTTTTTAACAGTAATATTGAAAACGTGCTAACTGACTAGCCTCTCTTCCAAAGAAGAAAGCAGAGAAGTACAAATTAACGAATGAACTTTCAGCTAAAACAGTACCAAGAATTTACTTACAAATACATCCAACCAGACGCTTTTCATACAGGGATGGAATCAAAGTAGGTTCATCGACTGTACCCTTGGCCCTCTTCTTGACGTTCATTTCAAAAGGATCCTGCGCAGAAAAATAACAAGAAAATTAATCTGAATTGACAAATCAAGAGTTTCTAACAGTAAAATTAACTCTGACTGAGGAAGGAGGATAGCTTAAAAATCCATTAGGCCATTGTGGAGTGGGAGCTGCAATCAAACCAAGTAATAATTATAATAATAATATAAACTGTACTAATAATACATTGATTTATAAATTATAATTATATAGCCCGCATATTTCACACAAAAAAAGGTGATTCAAGGTGTGAAGTTATTGAATGACATGAATGGCTTCTATTCAATGTATGTGGCATGTGACTGCTGATGTTCAATTTTTTATGGAACATTTATAATTATATCACTTACCAGGATGTTATTTGTTAATTAAATTTTACATTACAATTACCAATACCAGGTTTGCATTAATATTAAAAGCACAATGCTAGATTGCAGTGTTTACCACAGCTTTTTTTTCAGAGAGTCCTAGTCCTTGGGACTCTCTGGTGCAAAATTTCAAGAGTCCCCTTACAAAATTTGAGAGTCCCCTTACAATTCCTACATTTACCTTGATTTTGATTACCAACATCACGGACACACAAATACGCCTCAAAGTCAAACAAAGCTTAGTTTTCAATGCAACTTTATTGAAAATTATGAATAGCCATAAAACAAGCAACACAACAAAAAGAATACTGTTCTGATAAATGTTACAAAGGAATCCATCATTGACTAGAGGAACCTTAAAATTACATAAAATGACCATAGAACAAACATGAAATGGTCATACGACAATTTACACACATCAATCTGCATGTACTGACAAATTGTCTCTGTAAAAGCAGTGTTAGAGGAGACTAAGTCGATGACCAGAAGAAAAAAAAAAAGACCAAAAAATCTGTTCAACTGCGTATTACAGACAAGATCATCATTGCCTAGTCTAGGGAGAACTGAAAATGATGATTCAACATTCAATGATTGCATCGTCTTCCGCATTTCTGCGGGTTATCATTTTCCGTAGCCATGTGTCGAGCGACATGTTTCAGCTTTTCGGAAGCAAACAAAAATTCTGCGCATGCGTGTCAGCGCGGTCAGTGCGTAGGGGAGATCACCGCGCTTACTCGGCTCAGGCGCACGATAGCTCAGAGGTGCCAGGATACATAACGGCAGTAAAAAATAAAAAAAAAACGTTGCGCCCCTTGTGACACACCTTTTTTTTTTTCATGCGTCCTTTTTCAGTTTTTGTGCGTCTCTGACGCACACATGTGCGCTTTGGGAAACACTGGATTGGGATTGGAAATGTGCAGTAAACTCCACAAATACCATGCCACACTCTCACTAGAGATACGCCTATATAAACACATATATAATAATTATATTATTTCAGAATTACCTCAATTCCTGCCAGTTTAGCAAGAAGTTCATAGCGCTCAATACCAACAGCGTGACCCAGAGTGTCTGGCATGGAAACTTTGTCAGAAGCTGAAAAACACACCAATAATAGACAAACTGTAAAACAAAATAACACAGTACGAGTCATAGTTTATTATTTAGGAATAACAGTCTCTTTGCTAGATCAAAAAGACAGCAATCAATGATTTTCCTACCTTATCAGCTCGATAACCTTCACGTGTCCTTTATCATCAAACATTTTCTTTGTAAAGTACACACTCACAATCAGGCAGTGTAATTTTAATATACACACACAAATGTTGTTAAAGCCTCGTCAGAACGCCATTCATGGCCAACAATAAATAATAGCACAAAAGTAGCAAGAGGTGAGTGACCGTTGGCAATGAAAACTCGGCCATTTCCACCATCGACACTGTCACGCACTGACCAATTCAATGAGAAATTAGAAGTTGCATATCTGCACGGATTTCGTAAGATTTCGTACCAATTTTTCCTTTTTGGTGGTCAATTGGGGGTGCTCCAGATGCTGCTGCCCGAACACCCGTGAGGGCAACAGATCGCCTTAGAACGCCGGCGCTCGTCCTCAACAAAGTCGACGCCATTTTGGTCAAGAATCGAATCTCGTGATTTCGACGAGAAAGTCTGTGATTAAGCCTAGGACTTTTCACAAAAATTATTATTTGCTTTATTCAAGAGATTCAACAATTACAATAAGGCTAAACACATTGTAAAGTTTATACATAAGTATTCATACTATTAATTATGCAGCAGTATTTTTGAGTAAAATAGTTTGCGCATGCGCAGTGACTAATTGCGTGCACGTACACTACCATTTTGTACATGTGTACCAAATTTTCCAAGCTTGTGAATGTGTGTTTGTGTGTGCGCGTGTGCGTGCGTGCGTGCGTGAACAAAGAAAGAAGAAGATAGTAATTGTATTGTTTAACCTAGCATAGCAATATACGGCGGGCGTGCATGTCAGAAGCCTTTAGCACTCTGAATGAAGGGTCAGTGTTCACTTCGAACCCTTGACCCAGGCCTACTGTCTAACAATTTGGAATAGATTTTGAACGTCCACATTATTGGACTACATAACCCTCCCGAACAACTTATCTAATGTATTCTTGAACGCATTGAGTGAATCTGCACCAACGGCCTCAGAATCAGAGAGTAGGTTATTAAATAATAATACTATAATAGAGAGGTAACGTTATTCCAAGAAGTTTAAAATTTAAAAACAGTCACTCGTAAGGTACAAAATATATGAACATTTTTATATTTTATATAGTAAATGTGCACAAAAATTGGACAAGGGATCAAATATGCATTATGAAACTGAGAAAAAAAATCATATGTTTGAATTTCAAATATTGGTTATCTGAATTTTTGTTTTCTTTCGCTTGGTCTGAAAGTAATGGTAATGTAGAGTAAACAAATGGTGCACACACACACACACATAAATAAGATAAGATAAGAAATAGAGGGAGAGGCCTATCATATTGCTTGACGATTGTGTTTCGGCTATCATAATTTTAAAGAGTCAGAAACAAAAGATTAATGCGGGACTGCAACTTCCCTCCCCCTGTATGCTCCCTTTCCACCCCTAACTCCCCCACCGTTCCATCTGAGAATAAAGCCTGAAGGCAAAACGAGAGAGAGAAAGAGAGGGAGAGAGAGACATGCACACTTGTAAACATACCCAGAAATATACAACTGCTCGGACACTCACACACACACACACACAACCTTACACACATACACACACACACACACACATTACATTACATAATTGTTGCTTTAGGTCCAGCGGACTCTTCCGAGCCAAATCAGGACCAGACAACCCCCAATCCGCATAAAAGATCTGCTGAAACAACCCTAGTGGGAAAACTGAATGCCCTCCACCAGCCAGTCACTTTACAATAAAGACATCCCATGCAGGGGACGGCTGAGGCTTCACCCTAACTTATCGAACCCCCGTTTACAAAAACAAAATAGAATACAAACATCATTATAAATTATCAACAAAACACATACAAATGCCTACATTGTTAAATAATAACATCATAGGAAGCCCTAGTGACCACCTGGCAGAAAGCGTCCAATATTCCCAAGCTGATCCAACAGACCTCACACACACATAAGGAGTCTTGTCCCGGAAGAGTTTTCAAGATAAAAGGTAGGAGACTGTTCTAGCGAAGAAGACGTTAGTATAGCAGATTGATAGAACAGAGCAGGAATGAGAAAGAGCAAATGAGAAAGACAGCGACAGTGGGAATTTAAAGCACTTATTAATTTCCAGAAAGTGGGGATACTATTTATACTGAAACCCCCAGCACCCCAACGGGGGTAAACACACACACACACACACACACACACACACACACACACACACACACACACACACACATAGTAGCACTAAAATAAAAGTTCATTATTTTTATTACCTTTTTTTCATGAGTAGCAAATATACAGTCTTCAGAACAAGAACATACATCTGCATCAGTATGTCGTACAAGAACTCATCACCATACATCTCCAAGCAGCCAGAAAATAATATTACTATACATGTACACTTTCACACGTTTTCAACTTATTAACATGCGGATCAAACAGCAGTTTTTGCCTACTCAAAATGGTACCAAAAACCAAAGCTCAGTTTTTACGAAGTCAAACTTGATAAAAAAAAATTCAAACACAGGGTTTGCCGATTCCAATGTGTACCAAAGACTACATGTACGACCATAGGCTTGTACTTTGATTGTATGTTACCAAACAAACAAAAAAATCCTTATTTTAGCAGGCTATTTCAGATAAACAATCACCATGGCCACGTGAACATGATAATGTATACCAGTGGTTATGATCACAATTTCAAATTCTGAATTATGTTTTGCGTTTTGATGATGATGTCTATTTATAACATTAGTGTCTCCATCCATTTTTGAATGGCCAATGCGCGATAAGGAGAAATAAAGAATAACAAACATGATAGGAAAGATAAAGTCTGGTGTAGGAGTGGGGGGATGGAGATGGACAGCAGAAGTGAGAGAGAGATAGAGGGGTGCTTGGTTCACAAAGTTTCTACAATGTAAACAAGTGAGTCATCAATCTTCTCTTTAAAATAATTTTTTTTTTTAAAGAAATATTCAGGTTTTTAATTTTAGGGAGGCACGGTGGCCGAGTGGTTAGAGTGTTGGCTTGCGGATCTGAAGGTCCTGAGTTCGAGCCCAGGCCAGGGCATTGTGTTGTGTCCTTGGGAAAGACACTTTACTCCCGTTTCCTACTCCTTCGGATGAGAGTATAAACCGAGGTCTAGTCTGTGTCGCATGTATTCCATCATAACGGACTTAAAGATCCTGATGCTCATGTCCTAGATGGGTGAGTGCCGGTGACAAGAATACACCCAGCATGTACCTTGGCGATTCACTTGGGGCTGCTGTATTTTAGAAAATGAAAGTGCCCGAATTTCACCTTGGTGATAATAAAGTTGTTAAAATAAATAAATAAAATAAATAAATAAAAATTCTCCCGAATGATTCGACACAGTCTGCCATTTTTACAGTATCATGCAGTGTATTCCATAACTTGGGGGCTGCATTATATAGGGTTTTGGCACCACATATCTTTTTGTCTCCTCAGAGGATTGGCAGGCAAAAACTGGACTGGGAAGACGAGCGAAGCTGACGAGATGGCTCATACACAGGAGCCAACTCAGACAGATATCCTAAAGCAGTCTCATGCACACATGCCAAAGCAATTGACACGATCTTATGGTCAATACATTTTTTTACAGGTAGCCAATGCAGAGAGTCAAGTACAGGTGTAATGTGGTCTGTGAGTGTTGCACGTGTCACTGTCATGGTGGACGGGTTTTGGATCTTTTGTAGTTTGTCCAACAGAATGATAGGGTGACCCCAAAAAATTGCTGTTAAATAGTTCACTCTGGACATGACAGTCGTTAGGGCATACATATACAATCAACCAAATCCATTTTATTTTATTTCACAAGCCAATACAGACAGACTCGACAATGTGTTCTCTGGTCTTGCATGATAAACAAAATACAAACCTTCCAATTTAATCTGTTAAAACTATCTTTCTTTAAAAATTTAAAAAAAAAAAAAAACTTTTTCAGAATTTTTATTTACACCGCTTTCCCCCCTCCCTCCCTCTCCCACAAAAAAGCCAAAATTCAATGATTTTATTTGATCTCTATTCGTTTCACTTTATAATATCAAATTTCCATTTGCTAAATGTGTTGTCTTCAGACAGAATCCTAGGAATGATAACATGTTCACAATGGACACAGAAGTTGTTTTCCTAGTAGAAAATATAAAAAAAGATCAAACATACAGATGACATCAGGTTCTGAAGTACTTTGACAATAACTATAACAGTTGACATAGCAGAGGTTTAAACATAAAAACCTGATAATATGCTTTCAAATAACAGACACTTAGAGGGAAACAGGCAGCAAGACTTTACAGTAGAACATTTTCAAATAAAACTCTGCTGGTGTGGTTGAAGTAACAGACATTTAGAAGTAACAGACATTCAGAAGTAAAAAGACAAATATGACCTAACAGAGGACATATAGATGATGCAGTTGAAGGTCAAGCAGGCAGACATTAAGACATCAAATTCCTGAGCTGGCAGAAAGCAAAACATTCACTGGACAATGACAGTCAAACCACATGGTCATGCAGCATGGTTGAGGGAGCACGTCTCATTAGGCTCAACCACACTGTACAGACATCTGGTTTGTCAATGACCTTGGATATAAATGAAAGGACACTTCTTGCAGAAACACATGCACACATGCACGTGACAAGCATTGGGTGCTGGTGATGTTGATGTGGTGGAGGTGGTGATGGTGGTGATGATGGTAAAGATAGTGATGGTGGTGATTATCTGATGATGATGATGATGATGACGATGATGATGATTTATACAGCTTAGCCAAGACTTAATAGGGAGAGGCCTACCAGCCCCTGCTACACTGCATCATGATGATGATGATGACTATGAAGATTCTGAAGGTGATATTAATAATAATGATATTATTATTATTATTATTATTATTATTATTATTATTATTATGGCTATTGACGCCGAATCTAAACAAAGCCCTAGGCATTTACAAAGTCAAAAATTTACAACTAATCAAGAAGAAAACATACAAAACAAGAAAAGAAGATAATTTTTTCACTGATAACCACCTTCTGCAAAAAACTGACACACACACACACACACACACACACACGCACGCACACATAATCACTTCTATAATAAAGAAAACAAAAAATCAATTAAATTAGTCACTGCGAGAAGCTAAGCACACCAAACATACTCAAAGACAATCAAAATTAAAGACTATGATGGAAATAAATAAGTTTTGAGATGTTTTTTGAAGGTTGGCAGGGAGGGTGAATGACGGATGAAGTGGGGGAGCTGGTTCCAGGTAACAGGGGCTTGATAAGAGAAAGACCTTTGGCCAAAAGTTTTTGTCCTGACAGTGGGGATCGTAAAGATACGAGAGTCTGCAGATGAGCGAAGCTGACGGGATGGGGTGTAGACATGGAGTAGGTCAGATATATTGTGGGCCAGAAGCATCAAGGGACTTATAGCAGAGTGTGGCAGTCTTGTGAGAAATTCTCTGTTGAACAGGAAGCCAGTGGAGATAGTGTAAGAGAGGGGAGATGTGGTCAAATTAAGAGCGAAAGACAAGCCTAGCAGCATGGTTCTGGACCCTTTGGAGCTTAGAAATAAGATAGTTAGGGCAGCCTGAAAAAATAGCATTGCAGTAATCTAAACGAGACAGTACGAAGGCACAGAGAAGAGTCTTAGTTGAATCTTCAGTAAGTAAATGACGGATGGATGAGATTCTACGAATTTCGTAGAAGCAGGTTTTACAAATATTAGCTACATGCGTCTGAAAAGAGAGGGTTTGATCAATGGTGACACCGAGATTGCGGACAGAGGTTGATAGAGAAATGTTGGTGTCGCAGAGTGAAACAGAACAAGGTAAGGATGAAGATGAAAAGATTTTTTGAGGAGCAATGATGATAAGTTCAGTTTTATTCTTGTTAAGTTTGAGCTTGTTCTGCGTCATCCAAACCTTAAGCTCAGAGACGCAGGCCTGAGTGGAAGAAATAAGAACACTAAGATTGGTGAGGGGTCCAGAAGCATACAGCTGGTTGTCATCTGAGAAACTGTGATGGGAGAGAGAATGACGTTGTACAATAGAAGCAATGGGTTGAGTATAGAGAACCATTGACAAAAAGGATCGGCCCCAGGACAGAGCCTTGGGGCACACCAAAACGTAGTGGAGAAGGATCGGAAGACAGGCCACAGACCGAAACGGAGCAAGAGCGATCAAAGAGATAGGAGTGAAACCATGAGAGGGCAGAGTCAGAGATACCAAAAGAAATTTTAAGTCTTTAAAGATGTTGATGATGATGATGATGCTGATGATGATCACGATGCTGATGATGATGATGATGAATGACAACATGACACTGCAGTGAAAATGTTGATGACAATACTGAATACTGAGAGAGAAAAAAAAATCACTATTTTAACAACAGTTACTTTACAACAGTTTTGCACGACCAAAGACCACTTTTTAAGCCACTCCAAGAATATGAATTTCATTTCAATTAAGCGATGCACACAGTAAAATTGTCACACACTAATGCATCATTAAAGGCAGTCCTTGAGAAAGATGGACACAGTGATGAATAAAACGCACTTGTTTCAACCAATAGGCTTACCTTCTTTTTTTTACTAGCAAACAAGAGAGAGAGAGAGAGAGAGAAAGAGAGCGGGATGAAGAAAGAGACTAAAAAAGAGATAGCGCTAGGGGAGGAAGAGAGAGAAAGAAAAAGATAGAGACAGAGAGAAAGAATAACAGAATAAGGATGGGTGAGGGGAAGAAAATAAAATAATAATAATAATAAAAACAATAATAAAAACAACAACAACAATAATAATAATAATAATAATACAAATTTGAAGAATTCAAATGTATAAATATTAATGCGACGGGAATTCTATTTTTTTTAAGCGTACAGATTTTTTTTTTTAAATTCTCTTCTGAGCACAGCGGAAACTCACAACCAGGTTTCTGGCACATATTTCCTTCAGTTGCAAGAAAACAAATTGAGGCATGAAGTCATGAGCAGAGAAAATTAAGAGAGCAAAGATGTAAAAGCTATAAATACATTCATATGCACCAATTCACTTATGAAAATGAAAATTTATTTTCTCCAGTGAAAACTACACAAACTTCATTGTCATCAACCATGCAGAAAGCCACTTCTAATGCAACAACAAACAAAATAAAGTGTATTTTATTTATGAAGCAACAGGCAAAATAAATTGTATTTTATTTCAAATTATCCTTTAAAAACTGTTATAAACCATGCGTTTTCCTTTGTTTTGTTTTTTGTCAACACCACTTGAGTATCCGCCACAGTTTGTGTTGCAAGTTTGGTGCAAACAAAACAATTATTTTAAAATAAAACTAGATTTGTTTTTTAACCGTCTGACATCAATCTCTATGAACCAATAGCCACAGTTTAGAAACTGACAGACTATATTCTTTATTTTTTGTCCATTAATTTCGATGAAGCCGATCATGGATTATTTCAACAAAATATATAATTTACAGAATAAAATATTGTTGCATAGCCATCCTCAAGACATCTTGCATTTAAAAAAAAAAAAAATCTTCAGGCTGTGCATGACTTACCACACTCGTAATTAGTTTTAAACCTGCTACAGTTATCTATGTTCTTCAACCAAATGAATACAAGTTGATGTTACTACTTTGACTTCATTCTGTGTTCTAAACTCTACAAGAAAGCAATGCATAGAGAGAAATAACGTTTGATTTCATGAATGAACTTCAATGACATAAAGGAATGTTGTTGCAAAAGTTGAGTATTTTTTAAAATGAAAAATAAAGCAGAAATGGTATAGCAACAAGAAAGCCTGGAACATTGAACTGGAAGCCTGGAACATGAACTCACAAGCAGGTCAACATTTTATAAAGGTAAGATGTGAATTTAGCCTTCAAGCAGAAAAGAGTCTTCTTTTTAACATTATTTTAAAAGTCAGCAAAACTTTCAGTCAACGAAAAAACATTTTTTTAACTTAAGTTTAGAAAAAATAATAAAATCAAGTTCTTTACATTAATAATTACTTTAAGTTACTGTACAACTTAAGATTATAATTTTATATATACACCATGGCTAGTTGAGGAATACGCTATTTACATGATAGTCGTGCTTTACAAATTGGATGTTCGTAAAATCTTATGGGAAGAATATAACTATACATTACATAATTACATATTTTATTTCGCTGTGATCAAAACTTTGTCTATGGTATTTCAACAAGGAGCTCAAGTTGGAAGGTTTAGACTCCTATCTCTATTATTACACAATGAAAAGTAATAGAAAAGGAGAAGAGAGGGAAGATCGGGGTTAGGGGAGAAGAGGAAAGATTGGTGATGGAGATAGGGGCTGTGGAGGCAGGAAAAGAAATGAACAAAAAAGAAAACTGAGATACACAAGGCCCAGTCGATAAAATCCTCAAATATTACCAATAATAAAAAAAAACTAAACAAAATAACAACAGAACATGATGGTCTATGGTTTTTTTGTGTAGCTATACATTTATCTTGAGACCTGTGTGAATCAAAACTACTGAACAACTATACACTCTATCCACAATGTTTTTTTAAAGTTTAATTATTTTTATCAGTTCATGGAGAATAAACAGACTCAATGAAGTAAGCAGTCACCCAATCTTTATTGTGTATAATGTACAACTTGATGTCATGATTTATCAAAAATATGGATAGGGTCCTAAATCAAACAATATCGTAATCTAAAATACATATTCTCTCCACACAAAAAATCCATCCAAGCTCACAATCTAAATCAACTAACAAAACGCCATATCTTATGAACTGAATCAACTGAAGAACATAAAAAAATTTTTTTCTCACAGTTAGATTTAACAAAATGTCATATCTTACAAACTGAATCAACTGAAGAAGAATACATTATTTTCTTGCATTTAGGACAAAACATCATGTTACGTTTACAACAATAAACAGGGTTAAAAAAAAAAAAAGAAAACAAATAAAAGCACCAAAAAGAAGTGACACACACACATACACATTTTGTTCAATGCCATTTTCATTTGTAACAGAAATTGCACAAACTAAATTATGACCCACTCTCAATATTTTGTAAATAAATATTTGTCTACAGCCTGTAAGACTATAATGCAACATTACGCCACACTCAAAAGTAATAAATTACACAAAATTAACCTGAAAAAAAAACAACCATCAAATAACATAAAAACGGTCTGCATTTTTTCCCCATGCATTCAAATCAAATGTGTAGAAGCTGTGTTGAACAAACTCTTTCTGAAAATATTAGTTACCCTAAAATAAAATAAAATAACCCTAATACTCCTACTTCCAAAGTAATCCATGTATGCAAAATGCAGGGAAACAAATTCACAAATGCTGGAAACAAATTAATAAGCTATACTTACGTAAGTATAATAAGCCGAATGAATAAACAACTGAAACTACGAAATCTAATAATAAATCCGTTAATTAACAATACTTCCTTCTTTTTAATATGTAAAATCTGTCAATTAATTTATCTCTAAGACTACCAAATGAAAGCTTTGGCAGAAATGTTCACTCAGCACTTCACTAAGAATTCGGCACTGCAACAATGAAGAAATGTTAATTAACATAACTGAACTGAACAGAAGTATGTAAGAAAAGAAAAACCACAGCAATGTTTTGCTATAGTTTTTACAAACACACACACACACCCACGCACACAGATTAATTCAGTAGAAAGGCAAGTGGTTTCACGGTTGCTTATTAATGTTCTTTAAACACAATAAATAGAATAAATACTTTTTTGTCCAAGTGCAAACCACCACACGAGTGCCATTTCAAAACTGAAAAAGGACAGACAATGTTCCCCGCAAGGCCAAAATAATTCATAACATTGAAGAACCTTCACAAATGAATGAATGTCATCTTAAACAGTACATACAAACTTAAATTTCACACCCCAAGGTCTGCTCATAATGCAAATCATGCCACCATGTTCACACATTCTCTTCCACCTCTCCCTAAACTACATAAATGTGTGCCTAGTAAATAATCTATCAATACCACCACATTTTTGCCTCAATTTCCATGGACAGGAAAAAGCCAAACTGACTTGCACAGCGGATTCCCAGTGTTTTGTAAAGCAAACCATACTAAGTATGTGGTGTGCGATGTTTGATGGCAAAAAATTTCTGCTTCAAGCTATCACTGTATAATAATAATAATAATAATAATAATAATAATAATAATAATAATAATAATAATAATTACTTCAATGTCATTCGACTGTAATTAACTTCCAAACCTGGAATCAGTACAACTTATGTTAATCTGATGAATAAAAATTGGTACAACAACAACAACCAAACCTGGACCTTTATATTTGTGAAGTTGCTTCACCGATATTCAAAAGTGATTTCGTACATAGCACTTTCCACTCAAAACATCTGCCTGTCAATAAATACATGGTATCATTATGTCATGATAAAAATCATCAATATTGATGGTTAAGCAATGAACTCAAATATTTCCATAAGGTATCGACAAAATGCTGATCATCAGTATTCCTCTTGTTTCCACTGTCATGATACAGAAAGATGTCTCCAATAAGAACAAGCAATAATTTCATCGACCCCCCCCCCCCCCCCCACTACCCCTAACCAGAGGGTTCAAACTAAATCATAATACAAAACGTTTTAAAAATCAATGTTAATCTTGAACGATTCTATACCAATTTCAGTATTACCAATCTCAGTTTTACCACAGATTTTTGCCATTGAAGCTGTCTATTGCTGCTAATGGTTAGTATGTAGCACATACAAATTATCCTTGTATACCATCAGCACTATCACTGCTGGAACATGTTTGTGGTTATGTAGAGTTGGAAAAATGACATTCGTTTGGTCACAATTTTATTTCAGCATGCTCTTGTTCAGCATAAGATACATACTAAGACTACAGTATGAGATTTCACTCAGTACTCGGTTATGCTGTATAGAAGAACCCAGAAGCTTGTACACTTTCACAGATGTAGAAATCATACAAGGTGTTTTCAGCCATTGTGTAGTGCAATTTCCAAATGTCTTGGTTTTGTTTGAACAGCTCCCTTTTCAATGTGCTGATAACACAAAGTCTTTGTATCTTGTAACTGTAATTCTCCTTTATATTTTGTGAGTAACTGTATTTCCCTCTTGGGAGTACTTGTACAGCACAGTTACCTTCTCACTGAACACAGAAAGTGTAGCCATTATAGGGCAAAACATCCCACTTGCAGAACAGTTCAAGTTGAAAGCGGTTTTTGCATTAAAACGTGTTCCTCATCACGCATGATCCCCCTTTTTTTCTCAGAACAGCTCAAAGTTAAAACACTGTCTTTGAAAGAAAACGTTCTGCAGAACTTTAAGTCTGGGAATACAAAATTAATTATTCGTCAGCACTCAACAGTCTTTGAATGAAAACTTATTCATCAGCACGCAGTCTTAGAATTAAAACTTATTTCATTTCGCAGGTGATCAGCTGATAGAGGCACGAGCGGAGTCAACAGAGTCTAAGAGATTCTTGGAGTCCATGGCTAGTGCATGGGCAGCCTTCAACATGCGTTTGCGGTATTCTCCATCCAAAGGGGTGGTACTGTATTCCTGGGCAAGCTTCATGCTGCTCACCAACGACGCCATGTCCGTGCTCAACACTTTCTGCGCCATCTCAATCTGAAAATAATGGGAGAAAATTGTTCAGTGTGCTGAAAATAATGGAAAACTTAATGTGAAACAATATAGTGTGGTACCTGCACCATATACTATTTGCTTCCATTGCTTGGAAGTAACACGATATAAGGGAACAGAAGTTTCAAAGTATTTTCCAAGTTTGTTTCACATTTCAAAATGTCAGAATAAATATTCTGGAAAGATGGAAATTTCCTGTTCTCAGGGCCAACTTTAAAGGCAAAGAGTGGGTGTCTCTCTCCCCTCAGGGCCAAGTTTGAAGGCAAAGAGAGGTTGCATCGGTCTCTCCCCTAAGGGCCAACTCCGATAGCAATGTCCATCTTCTTTCCCTCAGTGCTTTACCTTCCTTAGCTGGTTCTCAAGAAAGTCCTGGTACCTATTCCTGGCTTAGTGGACTGTGCTGATTGTACTGTGATGTTTTCTTTTTCTGTTCATGCAACCATCACTAACCTAAGTCAGTAACCGGGCAGTTTGCTGTGTATATAACATCTAACATACATAATCCAGTACAATTTTTCAATAATATCTCAAAAACAGGCAAAATGTGCCATGCGTTCTGTAATTCCACCACTGCTGTGAAAATAAATATTAAAATAAACACGACAATCTGATAAAAATCCAGTTTGACAACAATGTGTTGTCCGAGTTACCTGTTTCATGTTGTCCTGAGGTAGATGACTGGCAATCTCGTCCACACTGGCTAGCAAACCACGCAGCTCTTGACCAATCGTCTGAAACATAGGATGGGATGGGAAGGATTTCAATTATTTTTCTTTCAAATTGCAGCAAATACAGAAGAAGAAAAGAAAACATAATAATATGCAGCTGATTGAAAATGTTCCCAGTAAATTTTAATGAATGCTTCATCAGTTAAAAGCCAAATCAAACGCAGTAATTCTTGTACCGTCCTCTGCTTTGCTATGCCAATCTGGTGTACAGAAGTGAAAGCTGTGCTTTTCATGAAGAAAAACACGTTCGTAAATGACATCCAGACAATGCTGCAAAATCTTGTTTTCTGTATGCCATTGCATCAGAATCTAAGAAAAACATATGTAGGTATATCCATACATTGTTGCTGCTGTTTAACTCATTGCCTGCCAATCGAAGATATATCGTCGATCTGAGCCGCCATGTTTTTGCCAATCTACGATATATCGTCGATTTCAGTATTCCGTTTCGTTCCGTTTTTTTGCGCAGTCCAATCCAAGTTTTATTTTAACTAAAGAGAGATAACTCTTTCTACTTTCGTTCTCGATCGACACGCACGTGGTTTCTTCAAATTGATTCGTTTTTAGAGTGTTTTTTGTGCATTTTACTAAGCATCGTGATGGGCACAATCGACAGTGTGTCAAACTCTGCTAATAATGAATATAATTTCAAACTGTAAAGTGTATTTTGATCCTAAATAAATTTTCTTTCTGGTGTGTGAAGCTGATTCAGTGATTGGAATTATTCCTCCAGATTTTTTTCATCACTGTGGTATGTAGAAATATTTTTATTTTATTTTATCATTTCAAAAAGATGAACATGCTTTCAAAACACATATTTCAATAATAACATAATCAAATTAACATTTTTGTGTTTTTTTTCTTATTTTTCACTCTTTTACCTTTAATTTGATATGAAATATGTCTATTTAACAACTATTATTGAAAGAACAGTAGCTTAAATACCTAAGGTACTGAACTTTCTTTCCGGTGCCAGAGAAATGTCTGGCACAAACGTGGAAACATGCCTGGCAGGCAAAGAGTTAATGGGATTTTATTTTTCTACTGACAACTAACATAAATTCATGATCTGGATTCCCTTGGTGGTGATAGTTATCTGGCACACTGCAGGAGCCAAAGGACAACTAATAAAGAATGACACAAATTCTCCCCAAATACACAAAATACCAGCCCTCAAATGACTCAATGATACAGGGATAAACAAAATTATTGGAATAAATAACAATTTCAAACAATTTATTTACAAATTTAATTCGATGATATTGACGAAGATAGAAACTTCTTAAATTAAATACAATTTACAACAATTATTTCCAAGCAATTTTGTTTATCTTCCTAAGCAACTTACCCGAACCATGGCAAGGTAACCTTCAGGGTCTGCTTGTGGAGCTTCTTTGGTCATGATCATCACAGCACGGACAACGCTAGTAGTAGAATCATAGACTTTGTCATTTTCTCTCTTTGGCTGCTGGTTACTCTGCTGCTGCTGAAACAGCAAACAAATCATCATCATCATAGTCATCATTATCATAGTCTTCATCATCATTGTCATCATTATCATCAGGAATTGTGATTCTGCTGATTCCAAAACAATTCACAATCCCCATCATTATCCTGTTCCTTCTCTGTTACGGTTATTTTGCTTCTGTTGAAATAACATCAAAATATGTTTTGTGTTTGGTTTCTTTCTTTCTAGAAATTGTCATGCTTTTCTCAGGCACCCTGAGCAAAACTTTCTTGGAGATGGATGCTTTACAAGTCAAAGTCAACATCACCATGAACATCATCATCATCTATTTAAATAGCGATCTCAGACAACAGCACATTGAAGCTTGATTAAGGAAAATGTGTGCATACCATGCTGTACTTTATTATTATTATTATTATTATTATTATTATTATTATTATTTAAATTATACCTTTTGTGCAAGAACTGCTCCAGTGTCGGTGGAATCACTGGTACTGCTACTGCGGCTGTCAGCTGCACACACACACAAACATACCAACACATAGGACATTGACATAAGACTACTAAAATAACATGCTAAATATAAACCTGGTGTTATAACTACAAGTAAAAATAATCAATAAAACATGCTTGCTGCCAATCTATTAAAACAAAACACATTTTTTTTAATAAAATGGATATAAAATGAAAAACAAACAGAAATATAAATGACAGGTGACTTACTAGATGTTCGTCTGACAGTAACAGCCTGAGCTTGCTGGATTTGTTGGTTGGCAGGGGCGGAGGTCTGCGGGGGAAGGGGAGGCGGAGGGGAGTTTTCCTTTGTGCTGTCGCTGTCTTCTAACTGCATCGCCAACCACTTGTCCCGTTTCTGGGGAAACAGCAGAACAAATAATAAAACAACGTCATCACAACACAACACACAAATGCCTTCATAATGAGCCCATCCCCTCCCTCTTGCTGACTTAACCTTCCATTGTCAGCAGTGTCACCTGGGATGGTGGTTGGAAAGGGTTTTGTCTGATGGTACCACCCAAGTAATTAAACAGGCTGCTGTTATTCACTCTTACCCTGATAGGATTACCTAACATTCACTAAAGAAAGAAATGCTCTCTGTTCAATTCTTTGAAAACATTTCCTAACGGACTTTAAAAAGTTAAAATCCATGTTCAGCGTCATCTTCATCTTGGTGATGAAAAGGAAACCATTTCATTTAGATATGGTAAAAGGGAAATAACTTCAGGGAATAACTGCGATCAATAGAAGCAAATGAATTGTATAGCGCGACTTTTGTTGTGATAACCAGCTTCATACCTGTCAAGTGCTACGGATTTTTGCGTAGCGCTACGCATTTTAAACATTTTCCCATTGCTACGGCGTATCACAAAGCTGCTACGCAATTTTTCAAAAGTGACGATAATATTTTTTTTAACCAAGGGGGTTTTCGCGCGAAAGTAGTCTGTTCCGGTCGAGTCCGGTTTAAAGACACTTAGTAAAAGCACCGCACTTCCGCAACACGTGTTCGTTCAGAACTTCAGTCTACGATCAGTCTTTGTGAGGGAGAGACAGACGGACAAAAAAAAGTAAGCTTCTATCTGTATTAGAAGTCCTTATACCGAAAAATTCCCAGGACTTCTATTTCTAATACAGATAGAAGCTTACTTTTTTTTCTCCAACAGATAAGCTCAAAGTCCTTGCAATGTCATCCACTGTCACTTTGTCTGCATTCTGCAGGTGAAGCTAAACACTGATTCATGTTGCCATGATTTTAAGGTGCCTGCAAATTTATTAATGGCAGCTAAAAAGTGCACTAGTGAGTACAACCAGGAACACAGTTGACAATTTGCTGGAGTTCCATTTCCCCCTCCATAATGCAAGTTTGTTTCCAAATTATTATTAAAATTTTCGTGGCTTTTTTTAAATGGATAATTTTTATTCATTGTGTACATTTTGATAGGACTGTTCTTTTTATTTACTTGTTTCATTAACATTATTCATTTCTCTTTGATTACTTTCATATTATATCAGCTGCCATTTAGTTATATTTTTATTAAATTAATTGGTATAAGCTTTTGTGCAATGCTAATAGTTCTTTTCTTGGCATTATAAACCATGTTTTGTAAATAAGCAAATTTGTTTTGGGGAAAAAAGTTCATCTGCTTTTTCTGTGTCAGTGATTGTCTCCCTTGTTTGTTTGTTTTTTTTTTTTTTTTTGTTTTTGTTTGCTTGCCTAGCTTATTTTCTGTCTGTATGTTTTATGTATATATATATTTTTTTTTTGCATTTTCACTTTTATTTTGAAAAACGTACATGAAAATGTTTATAATGATAATGGTAATAGCTAAAGTGTTGTGCATTAACAAGATTTTACAATAAATTTGTAAACACATTGGATGTGTGTGTTTATATTGGATGCAGAAGTTTCCAGTTTTGTTGCGAATCGCGTGATTCACATTAGTGCTACACCAAACCTCCATTTGCTATGGTTTTTCTGTTAAATTGCTACACCACAACCCGAAAACCCCTTGACAGGTATGCAGCTTAATGGTTAACTTTCCTCAGATGACAAAGAAGAAATGTGCGGCAATACTGACCAGAATCTTCTCTTCTTGTTGAAGCCAGCGTGCATCTGCCACCGACTCTTGTTGTTGCTGCAGCAACCGAGCCTCTATCACATGTTCATCCACATCTTCTACATGCCTGTGGTGCGCAAAGTCCTGAAAATACACAAAATAAAATACAATACTATATGATACAATGCAATACAAATACAATACCGTGCTACACAATGCAAAATCACTCATTGCTCAGTTGTCCGGAAAGTAATTGCATCGACAGGCCAACATATGATTTGATGATGATGTTAGTTAGTCATTGTTTATAGAGTCCAGCTGACTGCAAGGAGCCGAATCAGGACAACTTGGTTGAAAGAGGTCTCACCTCTCATCCACATAAAGGATCTGCTGAAACAACCCTTATGGTAACACTGAAGGCACTCTACCAGCCAGTCACTTTACAATAAAGGCATCCCATGCAGGGGACGCTGAGGCTGTACTCTATCAAATCCCAGTTTACAAACACATAATAGAATACAAACAGCATTAGACAATATTAGCAAAACATATACATATAAAATGCTTACATTGCTAAATAATAATACCAAATGTAGCCGTGCTGGCTACGAGTATTTCTGACCATACGATTTGTAGGCCTAACTTTGTTCTCTGTTATGTTTAAACTAACTGTATGCAATAACTTGAGATATATTTTTCAGATCCTTTAAAGCATATAACCATTAGACGCAACGTTAAATTCTCTATTAGAATATATAAACTTTATTTGTGATTTATGTAGAAATTTTGAATTAGAGCGCGATGTTTAGGATAGCGCGATGCATATCATGTTGATAAAGACACCGCACTGTTGTATGCTCGGCGCGGCTGCTGCTGAAGCTGTTTTGGAATTTGGCCGGTTGTAACGGACCTTCCCGCAAAACATGATAAGATTATAAATTGTGTATGATGCTAGTGTAGCAAAGATTCTCCACTGTAACACCTTAGTGTGATATTTTCCGATGTCTTAGTTTATTCTCTAATAATTTATAGTAGATACTTAAATTATATATTAGTTTACTTTCATAGAGACATACACATCGAAAGGGAAACAGTGAAAAGCTGTCAGAAGGCTCTAGATGTAATTGTTGTTGTGTTAGTTGTTTTCTAGTTTAGTTCGCTATAGTCGGAACCCAGAATAGTAACCATGCCATATTGTATATCATTGGAAAGAGGAGACGTTGTTCTTTCTTTGTCATTACTATTATTATTTATAATTGTATTAAATTGAAGAGTTATTATGAGTTTAGAGTCGTGACATTCTTAGGAGCAGCAGCCAACTCCCTCTTAAATTGCGTATTATTTTTATTTTGAAGCAGATAGGTCCGACATTGTTATAACAGAAGAAAGGTTGTATTTTTGCGTTTCCGTCAATATATAATTTGTATAGTATTTGTTTGCGTTTCTAGCCTTATGCGTCAAAGTAAGTTTAGTTACTAACACAAACTTAGCCAGCGAGCCAAGATTTTGGGGCGGGTGGTCGAATGCGTAAGCAGCACGGTCGCTGCGGCTGACGGTCCGTAATAAAAGCAAAACACAAAACTCGGCATGGGGAGAGCACACCGCACAACGCAGCAGATAAGGGTTATTCCACTCCAGCAATGCCTTTGCTCTTAGTATCATGTCTTCTAAATAAAACATTTCAACGGTCATCACGGACTGGCGTTGGGGAAGAGAGAGAGAGCGAATGAATGAATTCTTCACCATCACCCCCATCACATCATCTTCTCTCCAACACCACCAACACCACTACACATAGAAAGCCCTAGTGACCATTTGGTAGAAAGTGTTCATTTTTCCCAAGCTGACCCAACAGACCCTATAAATAAATGAATAGTTTTGGGAAAGTTTTCAAGAAAAAAGGCAGGTGACTGGTCTAGCGAAGAAGATAGTAGATTGATAGAACAGAGCAGGAATGAGAAAGAACAAAGGAATAAGAAACCGACCGTGGAAATTTAAAGTACTAAATTTCTAGAAAGTGGGGATACTATTTATATAGAAACCTCCGGCGCCCCCATGGGGGTGATGATGATGTTGATGAAGTCAAAGAAGAAGCAGAAGAAGCAGAAGATGATGATGATGATGATGATGATGATGATGATGATGATGATGATGATGATGATGATGATGATGACCCTTACAGACCTGTGCAGCAAAGGAGTTGCGTGGGGAAGGAGCATGGGTGTAGTGTTGTCTTCTGACCACATCTGCAGCACTCTCTGATACAGCTGGTCCACCTCCCATCTGTAGTAACAGTTACATCATCATCATCATCATCAACATAAACAACAACATTAACATCATCAACACCATCATCAAATTGCATTGGGCAAAACTATCCAATCAAGAATGCATAGCTCAAGCAACAAAATCGGCACTGTGCGCATTTACCGGGGCAGAGATTTCCACTGGTCTGGCCACACCATTGCGTAGTGGTGCATGTGATGTGTGTGAGGGATGGGAGGCTGCTGTGGAGGGCAGCGTGATGCCACCGGAGGAGAAATAAGGACTGACAGTTGGTCGCTGAGGTCCGGCCTGCAGGTTGGAGGTGGCCTGGGAATGGAGTAACGTCATCTGAGCCTGTGTGCTTTGTTGGGACTGTACCTGTATGACATGATAACACTACAGTACCTGTACGACATGATAACACTACTGTACCTGTATGACATGATAACACTACTGTACCTGTATGACATAATAACACTACAGTACCTGTACGACATGATAACACTACTGTACCTGTATGACATGATAACACTACTGTACCTGTACGACATAATAAAACTAATGAACCTGTATGACATTATAACACTACTGTACCTGTATAACCCGATAACACTACTGTACCTGTATGACATGATAACACTACTGTACCTGTATAACATAACAATTCTATACCTGTATGACATGATAACACTACTGTACCTGTATAACATAACAATTCTATACCTGTATGACATGATAACACTACTGTACCTGTATGGCCTGATAACAATACTGTACCTTTATGACATGATAACACTACTGTACCTGTATGGCCTGATAACAATACTGTACCTTTATGACATGATAACACTACTATACTTGTATGGCATGGGAATACTACTGTACCTGTATGACATGATAACACTACTGTACCTGTACGACATAATAAAACTAATGAACCTGTATGACATTATAACACTACTGTACCTGTATAGCCCGATAACACTACTGTACCTGTACACATTACTGTACCTGTATGACATGATAACACTACTGTACCTGTATAACATAACACTTCTATACCTGTATGACATGATAACACTACTGTACCTGTATGGCCTGATAACACTACTGTACCTTTATGACATGATAACACTACTATACTTGTATGACATGGGAACACTACTGTACCTGTATGACATGATAACACTACTGTACCTTTATGACATGATAACACAACTTTGTATGTCATGATAACACTATTGTACCTGTATGACATGATAACACTACTGTACCTTTATGACATGATAACACAACTTTGTATGTCATGATAACACTACTGTACCTGTATGCTGTGACAACACTACTGTACCTGTACGACAAAACACTAATGTACCTGTATGACATGATAACACTACTGTACCTCCATGTCATGATAACACTACTTTATCTGTATGACATGATAACACTACTGTACCTGTATGACATGATAACACTACTGCACTTGTACCATGATGTGATATATATCTAAGAACGTTTGTGCTCAAACTACAGTTTGTTGTTGTTGTACAGTCATCATCATAATTTTCCTTGTACAACAGTACTCTGTTAATTCCTTTCGCTACTTGCCATAACAGGCTTGCTGTGCAAGCACACACCCAACTCTAATTACTCCCAATATGTAGCAGATAACTTAGTAAATTTAACTTACCACACAGAAACTAAATGTAAAAAAATAACATAAATATAACTTTAAAACTAGAAGGACAAAGCCCATGTGGCTCACATGCTCCTCATAAACTTGCAATGTTTAACATGAAAATGACTGCCCAGAAAAAAATCCAAGATGAAACAGTGGGATTATAATGCAAAGTAACACCGACTTTGATCTTTCTATGCTTTTGACTTGAGATGACCTTGACCTCCGGCTTCAAATACACACATGCACTAATACGTCTATCAAATAAACTACAGCAAAAGTTAATTATGCCAAAAAAGCAATGACCTTGACATTGAGATTACCTTCACCTTGGGATGGCCTTGAGCTTAGGATGGCCTTGAACTTCACGTGACCTCTCATGCTCATGTATTATCAAATAACCCAATGTCGTTGCATACTATGGGTTAAAAAGAGCCATTCCACTGTACAATTACCTATTTTTTGTATGTTTTGGCAAGGCCTAAAATAAACTTGACCTTCAAGATCAACTCAAAGATGGAACAAATATGAAAGATCAAATTATCATCTCTAAATATAACAAGTTTGGACTTATATCTCTCATGGGGTCAAGATCACTTCAAAGTACCAATACTGACTTTGGAAAGCTCTAGTGACCCTGACCTTGAAGTGAGGTTGACCAAATGTGCAATGGTTGCGTGTCTCATTGATATCTAATGTATCAAAGGATCATAAGTTCAATATTAAAAACAGAAAAAAGTGAAATTTTGTGAAAAATTGTCATTTTTTGACTAACATTTGTTAACCCTTGACCTTAAAGTGAAATCCTTCATTCACTGATCATTTATGAGGTCTCATGGATATACACCATCTTACCAAGTTTGGCTGTGATAGTTGAAATAGGTTCTGAAATATTAATCCACTTGCAAGTTTTGGAGGCCCAGAAGGTTGACAGTGGACAGATGGATGGATCAACGGGAAAAAATAAGTTTTTTATAATGTCAATATTGAACTATTTAGAACTCATTTTGCACAGATTGACAACAATCGGGATTTTTTTTTTGGAGGGGGGGAAGGTGGAGGGGTGTGTGAATAAAAAAAAAATTAATTTAAAAAACAAATTCAAACACAAACACATAAGTGTTGCTCAATAAAAAATACCATATCTAAGAAAAATAGAACATGTAGGACGTTTCAATTCCTTGTCTTCAACAAAACGGCTCAAAACAATGATACACAAATAAATGAGAAGAAAATCAATGATGTAAAAATAACTGCCATGTTAACAGATCACGCATGTTTTCTCACCTGCATATAACCAGAAGAGGAAGGGAAGTAACCCTGGAAGAGGTTAGTAGAAGCAGACGTCCCAGGAGGGAGGCGAGGTAGCTGGTCGTTTGCATTTTGCCGTTTGAGGTTGTCGGTGTTTGGTGAGGGGCCTGCTGGGGTGCTGTGACCCATGGGCAGGTGGCTGGTGCTGTTCCAGTGGTGACCCACGCTGCTCATGCTAACGTTGCCACTCAGGTTGGGAATGGAACCCGTGGGAGACATGGCAGGGTACGTGGGCCGAGCGGGTTTAGGCGGCGGTGGTTCCTCATCTGACCCGGCTATAAAACGACACACCAGAGGCCTTTAGAGACAACTCATTTACTAGTCTTAGACGTTGACAAGATAAAAGGTTTGCAGGCAAGCAACATGACACATACACAAATGGTGAAATAAAGTTATGTTCCACATTGATGAGAATCCATTATCCTGATACCTGATAGTAACTTCATGTATTAGATCTCATTACTATATTGATAATGCTGCTGGTTGTTTTGTTTTTATGCAGAAGAAACAAGACTGAGGCCCCATGCCCAGTTAATAATAATAATAATAATAATAATAATAATAATAATAATAATAATAATAATAATAATAATAATAATTATTATTATTATTATTATTATTATTATTATTCAATTAATTAACTGCATTTATACAGTGCAAATGTCACAAAGACTCAGAGATTGGGCTACATTGTCATTATCAGTTATTGAATCAAAACAAGTAACACCACCACCATCAAGGTAGCATACTTGTTAATCATTCACTATAAATTAAAAAAAACACTGAAAGCTTAGCCTGTCAGCTATAATAAGATTCAATGTGTAAGTTCTTAACACCACTGCACTTACCCCATGAAATTGCCTGTATCCTTCTGTTGTCCCGATGCATTTCTTCTGTCTGTCGGTACCTCTCTTCCTCCAAAATTGAACTATAAAGACCCAGCCAAAAGAGCTTGAACACAATTCCAATGCTTTTTATCTAAACTATGGCATGCGGAGGAATCATTTGACAAATGTGAAAGGCAAAATGTAATAACTATAGAAAAATAAAACAAAAAAATAAATAACAACCATAAAATACATAAATAAATAAAAAATATCAAGGAATATTGCTCAAGTCAAGTTTAGGTTGTCTTCCTTGCGCAATACAAAATAGTTGAAACATAAAAATGTGTATTTCAGGATTCAAATATTCTGGGGGCTTTCCCTGCTACTTTTGGGTGTTAAAGGTTGGAGTCTAATAACGGACAGTGCACAACAACAACAAAAAACACACACAAGCACAATTTTTTTTTTTTAAAAGAAAATACAAAGTTAGATTCTTTATATCCAACATATAAAGTTGTTTAGGAAAATAGTATAAAAAAAGAACCAAAAAAGAAAAAAAAAAGTTATGAAACAAATGTTTAAAAGTCCACTCACAATAACCATGTTTTGAGGTCAGCAAAAGACGGGCGTTTGGAGGGCTCATACTGCCAGCAAACACACATCAGGTTGTAGAGGGAAGGAGGACAACCCGCAGGCAGGAACAGACGCTCGCCGGCCTCGATTTTGCCGATCACATCGTTGTTCTTTACGCCTTGGAATGGTTTTACTCCGTACATCAGGATCTCCCATATGCACACACCTGTGAAAAGGAAACGTATTTAAGATTTGTCAATGTCAGAGCTTTGCTATTGAGCAGCCCTTCTGCTGGAAATGGTGCTACATAAAAACAACTTCTGGACTTACCAAACATCCAAACGTCACTAGCTGTGGTGAACCTGCGGAAGTTGATAGATTCAGGGGCCATCCACTTGATAGGCAACTTGCCTTTGGATGCTGCAAGCAAGCAGGCAATCAGTCAGAACATCAGTCAACCAATCTAGTAGTTAATCAATCAATCAAAGCAACACATTAAAGAACAAAAACAACATAATATGCACACGTAGAGATTTTATTTCCATTGAGACACATTGCCCCAGTACGAAATGTCAGCGATGAACATTAGATCATGTTTCCTATCTGGACGACGACGGTAATGAGGATGACAACAAAGATGATGAAGACGACAACGATGAGGAGGAGGATAAAGAAGATAAAGTGATGAGGAAGATGAAGTCGACAACCACAATGATAATGATGACAACAAAGATGGTGTTTGTCACCGTTATCCAATTGTACCTTTGTAATAGCTCTGTTCCTCCACCCAGCGAGAGAGCCCAAAGTCACCAAGCTTAACACAGTCGTGTGATGAAACCAGCACGTTTCTAGCAGCAATATCTCTGCAAACAACAACACACTATGTGAAACCATTAGAAAAATTGGATGGTGTGCTTGTACCTAAATCACACATACATATAAACACATGCAAGCACCCACTTACGCAGTACACCAGCCCCCACTAATTGTTATATGTTGAGAGACAAGAGAGAGTGACAATTACAATAGTAATCTCCATGTGCAAAACACTAAAAAAGTTATCAGAGTTCACCTTAACCGTAAATAAAAATACCGTTGCCAAACAAGAATACCTGCAAATGTTTTAAACTGCCAGTCTTAGGAAACTTAGTATTTTTTATTTTATTTAATATAAATAACAACAGTGTGGTTATTGATTTGTTAAAATACTGTTGAAACCATTTTTTTAATGGAACTATATATTTCAGTTTGCTATGACCTACATACTCCAGTCAGTCTGCTGTGATCACATAGCACACTCAGTTTTCTGAAACCTTCTTTGTGGTTAATTGCTACATAAAACTAAGGGATAAGTAAGAATTGGAACCGTTTTCAAAATCCCTAGCTCCATTTTTGAGTAGTACTGCTTGATTGGCAATAATAACAATAATAATAGTGCTTATGATGACAATGACAACTAGAATGGCAAAGCCTGTAGGACCTCACATGCTCGTGATATAATTCGCAATATTTAACATGAAAATGAGTGCCCAGAAAAAATCAAAATGAAACGGTGGCATAAAATGCAAAGTAATATTGACTTTGATCTTTCAATGCTCTTGACCTTGAGATGACCTGGTCCTCCGGTTCCAAATACACTCATGTACTATCATATAAACAACAGCAAAATTTGTATTATGCCAAAAAAAACTGACCTTTGGGATGATCTTGACCTTAAGTGATTTTGACCTTGGGATGACCTTGACCTTCATGTGACCTTTCATGCATGTCTGATAAAATAGCCCAATGTTGTTGCACACTATGGGTAAAATAAACATCATTCCACTGTACGATGAACTACTTTTTGTATGTTTCTGCAAGGCCTAAAATGACCTTGACCTTCAAGATCAAGGTAAAAACATAACAAATATGAAAGATCAATCTATCATCTCTAAATACAACAAGCTTGGACTTATTTTATATCTCTCATAGTTTAGGGTGAAGTTCAATTCAAGTACCTATACTGATTCTGGACAGCTCCAGTGACCTTGACCTTGGAGATTATGTGTGTCTCATTAATATCTATCTTGCATCAAAGAACCATAAGTTCAATAATGATAACCTAGAAAAAAAGTGAAATTTTGTTGACATTTGTCATTTTTTGACTGCCTTTTATTGATTTTGAAGTAGTCTTTCATTAGCTGGTCATTTACCAAGTTTGGTTGTGATAGTTGAAATATGTTCTAAAATGTTAAACCACTTTCAAATTTTGCACAGACGGAAGGAGGACAGATGGACGGACATTTTTTTTAAATGTCATTTTTGGACTATTTAGGACTCATCTCACACAGATTAGCAAAAATCAGGGGACAATTTTTTTGGGGGGCGAGTACAAAAATTACAAATAAAATACAAAAACTAAACAACTACAAGATTTTAATCCATTTCTATATACACCATCAAGATCTCTCCGTTCATCTTCTGACAGTCGCCAGCTTCGTATTCCTCATATGGCGAACGGTCAGAATTCTCTTCCTTTACCTCTGCGATCTGTCAAATCATTTCTTTCCTTTCGCTCTGGACTGAAAACACATGTTTTCAACAGTGTCTATCTTTAAATCTTGATCATTTGCCAAATACATAAACACAGTCATAGTCGTTGTGTTTGTGTGTGTGTGTGCATGCATGTGCGTGTGTGCGTTTCTGATTTGTATTTTAATGTTTTGCTTTCACTTTTTAAATGATGTATTAATTTATTTCATTTTAATTTATTTATTCATTCTTTTTGTAAAGCGCTATGAGGAAGTGCACTGTACAAACGTTAATTATTATTATATTTACCTGTGTACAAACTTCTTGCTCTCAAGGTAGGACAGGGCTGTGCTGAGCTGATAGGCATACATGATCAGCATCACCAGGTCCAGGCGTGGCTTGTTGTTCTGCAGGTATGCACGCATCTGTATACACACAACCGAAAACGATACAGATTATCATGAAGATGCTGTTTGCATTCTTTGCAAGATACCTGTACAGTTTACACACATCTAGATTATTTGTACTAACCCTTTGACTGCACCGTTGACCTATATGGTATGTCCAAAATGCAATCCTGTGTGGATGTCCGCCACATGTCCACTGTGTGACTTATTTTCTTTTGTGCCTAGCAGTGCTGTACAAATGGCCAGATAAAATCATATGTTCTTCAGACCAAGGGAAACAACTTCTTATGAACTTTTTCAGTCAGTGTGTGACCAAGTTGTGTTTCTTAAAATTACGAGTTTACCTATTCTGTGATACTGTTGTGAGTGTAACCCCCAAGCCCCTCCGACTACCCCTCCTGCCAAATAATCAGTAAATTCATTATTAATGATAGGAACATTCAGGAGTTTATCAAAGACAGATTTACATTAACACTTCCAGTTATTCTTCTTCCTATTTCATACCAAAACAAATCACCTTCTTTACATTTCAGTAACAATGTTGAAATATGAAAACTGTTCATTTTCTTTTCTTTCGGTCTTTATTTTACACGGCCGTTATTTGAATAAACCTAAGAGCCTCTTAAAAAGATCTTTATTTTATATGGTGGTTATTTCAATAAACCTTAAAATAAAGCCACAAACACTTAAAAAAAAAAAGTTTTAGAATGCCGCCTTGCAAAAACAACAGCAGCGACTTAGGACTATAAAATCTGCATGCATACTAGCCTATCCTATCCTATCCTGTCCCGTAACCCAGAGGTCGTAGGGGCACCACAGATATCGTTTAACCATAATAATAATTTGTCCAAGAGTTACCTGACATAAGCAAATCCTATCCTATCCTATCCTGTCCCGTAACCCGGAGGTCGTAGGGGCACCACAGATGATCGTTTAACCAGCATACTCCATCTTTCTCTGTCCTCAGCAGCCCCGATGGCTTCGCTCAGTGTAAAACCAGTCCATTCTCGAATGTTGTCATCCCACCTCTTTTTCAGTCTCCCTCTTCTTCTACCTCCTTGCACTGTGCCTTGCAGAATAGTCTTTGCAAGTCCTGATGACCTGGTGACGTGGCCATACCATCGGAGTTTCCGTTTCTTCACCACTGTGAGCAAGTCATCGTGTTGTCCAATGGCTTGTGTGATGGTCTGTCGGACTTCATCGTTGGTGATGTATTGGGTATAGGAAATGCCCAGAAGTCTTCTGTAGCACCTCATCTCCATGCTTTGTATTCTACGTTGAAGACCTGCTGTGAGGGTCCATGCTTCGCAAGCATATAGGAAGATGGAGATGACAAGGGAGCGCAGCAGTCTTACTTTGAAATGTAGACTGATGGTCCTGTCTTTCCAAATGGGCTCGTCAGGGCAGCAGTTGTTTGTGCAATCCTGGAGAGGACTTCCTGTCAGGACCCATTGTCTGATACACTGGATCCTAAATATTTGAAGCTATGCACTGTGTTGAGGGACTGGCTTTGGACTTTGATGTCCGTGTTGATGCCATTGGTGTTGTTGGTCATCATTTTGGTCTTCTCTGCACTTATTTCCATTCCATAAGCTCTGGAGGTGGTGTCACTCCTCTGTACCAGCTGTTCAAGTTCTTGTTCCTCTCCAGCCAATCCATCAATGTCATCCGCAAAACGAAGATTGGAGATTGCTCTATGCATACTAGCACAAATAAGAAATATTGAATAGTAGTAAGTGTTTCAACCAACCTCTCCATGTTTGGCCAGTTCCATTACAATCCAGACAGGCCTGGTGTCGGAGCAGATGCCGATCAGCTTGACTATGTGGGGATGATCAAACTGCTGCATAATGTCTGAAATGTGCAATAACACAAAAAATCTATAATAAAATACTAAAATATACATGAACGCCTTCTCCACAAAACACCATACTATACAACTGTATTGTTGGGATAAAAAACAAAAATTTGTCTTTGACTATGATGCCCGCATATAATGCATCAATCCTCTAAATGTTGTTGTCTCTGACACAGAATATAAATGTGTATAAATATATATAAATTCAGTAAACTGATACTTGGCTCTGTTACGATTGAGATGTGCACGATAGATCTGATCATTTTGTTTTGGAAGGCATGCAATAATAGAGTGTATTTACCTTTAATTTGATTTTGCGTTGTTGCTAGAAGAAGCTTTCTATAATGTTGATAATTTTCGTCGGTCGATGTTGAGAATTTTATAGAATTACTTGTTTACTATCGACCGAAGCTTCAAGAAAAATCCGGCAATAGCTAAGCGATTCTCCTAACATAATGACGTAAGTCAGTGCATAGTTCCGGTGACGAGTTTTATTTTGCTTGCGTGTTATTGCATCATGCTGGAATGTTCGAACTTTTTCTCGATTGCAGAGAGGCTATATAAGCAGCACGCTGTCTGATAGTAGGGGTGATTTGTGATTATTTTTGATAATGATTATTGAAGTGATTTTCGGAAAGCGATCTTATATGCGGTTGTTGATGTTCGCTGAATAAAGTTGGAACACTTTATACGACGACTTCTGCCTTGTTTCTGAGTGAACAGGCTGCATGGATAAACGAATCTGAGTTACACTTATCAAGATTCAAGCATCGGGGCTGAATCAACTACTGATAAATTTCCCTGTGTAACAGGCTCATAAAGTGAGGTATATCAGTGTTATTACGGGGGTCTAGGCAGAGAGGTATCTCATGGCTTGTACTGTGTACAAAAACAAGATAACTCACAGCAGTAACAAAAAGCAGTGAATAGCTCTTTTCCACCTTAAGAGCTGCTCAAGGTGCTGGTGATACAGGATCTAAATCGCGCCGCCTGAGGCCCCCACTTGCTGCACTTGGGCGCAACAGCCTAATGCCCAGACAACTTAAGCCCAATCTGGGATGATCAGGTATGAGAAAGAGGAGAAATAGTGCTTGCTGAGTGTGCTTGCGTGCCCTGTACTCACCCATATAGGACATTAGCGTCAGGATCTTTAAATTCCCATTTAATGTCAACATGCACATACTATACCTCATTTTATACTCTCACACTCACATGCTTCTTCCAGAAATTTCTCTGTCATGGTCTCCTCACTGGTCTCTTTGCAGGTCTTGATGGCCACTGGAACTTGCATTCCTTCCTACAATACAGTTTTATCATCTAGTACTTACAAACATATTATTTATGCATTTTGGTCATTTCTGTGAAATATAAAGAATTGTTGATTTGTTATTATTTATTACTAATGTGTATTATTTATTCGTTTTGCTAATTTTGTGTGAAATAAAAGATTTATTGACTTAAATAACAAGATGTCAATTGTGATAACAGTAATGATGGCAATGCTCACATCTGCAATTATGACAACAAAGCAGGCTTACATCTCTCCAAATTAAGAAGAAGAAGAAGAAGATGATGATGATGATGATGATGATGATGATGATGATGATGATGACGAAAATGATAATGCCAAAAATGTGCTGTTGCTGATGATGATGACAATGTGCTACATACTCGGTCAAAGTACATTCCTTTATAGACATCTCCAAACTGCCCTTCACCCAGGATCTCCACCAGTTTGATGAGGTCGCGCTGGATCTCGTAGTCTCTTGCTGCACACAAAAACACATGAAAACACATCACCACATCATTGCATAAATCGCATCACCACATTGTTATACATTACTGATGCCACTACTACACATGTCAAATCACATTCATTACTGTCATAGTTGACCTCTTATCAACTACATTTAGGTTTTATTAAGACTCAGCAAACACAGTCTTTATTGGCTATGGACGATGAAAGAGTACCTTTCTGAATCAATGATTTTGATTTTCAATCCCAAAACGCACCGTAGCGGTTGTGTAGTATCCGATAAATTATTACATAAACTTGCAGTAGTAGTAATATTAATTCTTTGAAGTTTCATTCTTTGTCTAAGACTACTGTTCAAATCCAGTAGAAGCATCAACAAGCAGTAGTAGTAATATTAATTCTTTGAAGTTTCATTCTTTGTCTAAGGCTACTGTTCCAATCCAGTAGAAGCATCAACAAGCAGTTCGACTATAAGCTCAAAAACAGTAAATTTAATGATTTTCAGAGTGGCTGAACTACTTCTATCCACCCATAATTTTGACAGATGATTTCAATGTTATCAGCAACAAACGAACCAATGTACTGACTGTGGCTGCTCACCCCCAGAAGAAGAACAAGAAGAACAAGAAGAAGGAGAAGAACAAGAAGCTCAGGTCTCAGTACTTATAGATAGACTAGCTGTGAAAATGCCTTCAAGAAGTAAACACTTCTATAACTTTAAAAAAAAAATTTTTTTTTGAGTATCCACTTTAGACATTTACATTTTACTTTCAAAATGGTGTATGCAGTAGTAGTAGGCAAACAATTCTATACATAGAACTATCCATTTTAAAAACGTTTCAGCAGCATTTACAACTGACATTAGGAAAGCTCTATTTGCACATAATTAACAATTTGGAAACCAGGCCAATTACAAATGAAACAAATTAATATATAAAATGACCCACATGTTGTAAAATGTGTTTGCTTTCACATACTATTAATTTCCTATTTACAACGTGAACTAAGATTACATTTAAAATGCCATTAGGTTTAGAAGGAAAATGTAGTAGAAATTGTCACGATAATCCATAACAATTATAGGACACATACCAATATTTCATTAGATCCAAGGGGAGAAAGATGGAGAAGGGAGGGGGTGGGGATGGAAGGTGAGCGGTGAGAGGTGGAGGAGAGAATATTTGATTGAAGAATTAAAAACAACAAAAGACTGAAACTCAACTACAACAAATACAGCAGAATTTCTGCTCTTGAAAGATTAATTCTAAGTCCAAGACGCGTTAAATATTTGAAAACCAAAAGTCAGTAATAATACAGTTGAGAGGAAACAGAGAACTGCATAATTTGAAGACGTAAAAGTATGGTGGATCTCCATGCCAAATTAAAACTAAATAAAACATTAACAGAAAGACTGCAGAAGCTGCTTTCTTCCAACTACAATAGATTAAAATATGTTTAGAGTTACAATTTGTAATAATTATTATATATCATATAATATTATTTTAGATTAATTCATGCTGGCAGGATTAATGGAACATTATGCGTGGGATTAGAATATTGCATATTCAAACGTGACCCATTTCCTTATTAGAGATTGTAACCATCAGGAGAGTATGTTGTTAGTTTCTTACACAACATTTGTATGGAAAGTGGGAGGCAATTGTATAATTATGAATATGAGCAGATTATACTTACTATATAGAGAAGATAACATAAGATCAAGATGCAAACAAGAACTCGTCTTACACAGATTGATGCAAAGAACTATCCGAGAACTTAACTAATTAAGAAAAACTAACAGAACCAGAAACAAAACTACAATCTGTTTTGACACCTAAAACCAAATTGAATGGTTTTTAAAAACTACAGTTAAAGCTACAGTTTAGTCTTTCCTATATGTGATAGCAATGACATAAAAATTTGATGCCTCAAAAAATTGGATTTATCTATAAAAAAAATCCAGCTACCTAATTAAAGAACATTCAGTTTCTCTAAAATACATGAAGCAGATTTAGAATCAAACTTAAATCACGTGTTTATGAGATCTTATTGTCAGGAAAATCAAGCCATCACATCCATTTACCATGGTATAAAATTTGTTCAGAATGTAACGACGAAACACAATTAAAGAGTTGCAACACAAGTAAAATTAAATATCAAAGGGAAGAAGCTTATTCAATTTGATTCAGGACATACCTCATGCAGGTTAAAAATAAACAAATTAATTTTGGATTAAATTAAAGGTCTTCGTAAGTATATCTGACTCACATGCTACCAAAAACCAAAACAAAAGAAACAAAAAAAAGAACCTCCCTCCACCCCTCCCCCCTTCCTTTCCGCTTCTACAAAAAAAAAAAAAAGAAGAATCATCAAAGACCATTTGATTTCATAATAGTATAATTATAATCTTCATTCTCATTGCAGACTAACAACAGTTCATAAAGCACAAATGATGTCTAGCCAAAATTCATTATTTTTTTATTTTTTTTAAAAAGATTCCCACTATACAAGCTAAAGTTTAGCATGAAAACCTAGGAAACCTATAGATGTGAGAAAAAAATGAAATGTTATTAAAAAACAAACAAACAAAGGCATGGTCTGGACTAGTATCACAAGGCCAAAAGAAGATCGGGGCAGCTCGCATCCATATTGTCTTCTGAGAAATAGTGCCATATACTCTGTGGTCTTCGTTGAGCAAAAATTTAAATGTGTAACTTGATTCATCTGAAATTTAAAAAGAAGATTTGTTGTGATAACTTCTATGTGAAGTCCTTTAACATCTCAAGACCATCTGATCTAACAATAACAAAATAGAGAAATAAGGGCTAATTTGATGCATTTGATCCTTTAATGTAGGTCACATTCCTTTCTTGTATCTTGAATTATACAGTTCACATCATACTACTGATGTCTGAACAACAAGAAAATGGCAACAACACCATCATGCAACAAGGATGCAACATGCCCCGGTCTCCACCATTTAACTGCAATGCAAATAAATAAATAAATAAACTTTAGACTCAGCAAATATACAAACAAAACAAAAACAACAACAAAACACTCAAGAGACTTCAAGCTTTAATGTAGATCAGGTCTCACAAGTGGTCTATACTTCGTGTATGGGTTAAAGACGGATTTGTCTACGTCTAGAAGATTCTGGTTGTCTAGTCTAGACAAGTTGTCTAGGAGGTTCTCTAGTCTAGATCAGCTGGTTAATATGACAGACTCACAAAGGGCAATAGACCAAACAGACCATGCCGAAAGCCCTCCCAAAGGACCCTTTCCTCACTTACACTTTTCTCGGGTCAGCACGCGAGCGTTTGACAAACCTAGATGGAGGGCACCAAAAACACAACTCAGAAAACAAAATTACAAAAAAATTAAAATACAAAATGATTATAATAATTTAAAAAAAAAAAGAATTAAACCAAACGAAATGTAAAATAGAACTTCCATGGAATAACAAAAAATAAAGAGAAAAGAAAGTAATTTGAAATGATAAAAAAAAAGCTACTTTGAAGGTTTAAAAGGCTGTTTTTTTTTAATTGTCACAGCATCCCCACTCTCTCAAACTTAAAATTTAAAAACAAAAAAATTTAATGAACTAAACAAATATGCAAATAAATCCATCCCAAAAATGAAACATAGTTCAAATAAAGCACAACACTGAAGCGAAAACCCTTATAAACAAAAATACTAAAAGTGAACAGAAATATAAAAATATAATTGGCAGTAAGTATTGGGACGTGTGGATAAGACAACCATTTAAGTGACATACAAGGACAATTAAAGATGAATGTGGTTAACAATATATAGCTCAAAGCGGGCAGAACTGCTGTTGGTACAAGGGTTAGGGAAGGGGTGGAGACAAAGAGGTGTGGGAGGGGGAGTAAGTGATATTTTAGGATGGAAGGGGCAAAAAATAGATGCTTGATTAATGGTAGGGATATTCCACCAAGCGGGTGAACGAATGTGGCTATGTGATTAATTAATGATTGTGGCTACGTGATCACAGACTTGTAACAATCATGAACGCTTTCAAACTTCCCTATACTTACTCTTCTGTCTACCGCCACCTTGCCCCCTCCCCTTCCCACCCCAATCTCTCTCTCTCTCTCTCTCTCTCTCTGCTCCTACCCTCTCATTCACCCACCTTTTCCACTTAATCTTATTCTTCCCCCACACCCCTCCTCCTCTCACTAGACACACCATCGTGCTCATATAGCGTACCTGACCATTTCAAACCTACTCCATGTTCAGAAGACAATAATACTCTGTATGGCTCGGGTGTGCCTTTGTAGAGCTCAATAAAGTAGTCTCTGGGGCCCAACAGCTGCGAGTGACGGCGAAATGCTGGCAAGGCACAATCCACAGAGTTTGATCGATACAAAATGGATATCAGCGTGATCACGAAAGTTAAGCTCTAAACACGACCTCAATCCACCATCTTCTTTTCCCCATGCTTAGCAAATCTCGCCATACCCGTACCATACCCCCCTCACCTCTCAATTTCTTTCCTTCCCCACACTCTAGTTCTCTCCATTAGATGTCTGTATCAAATTCTCTTCAATTCTAAGGCAGGGCTCTATCCCAAAACCAATACCCAAGGTATTGGCACGATCACGATCTTAAGCCCAGCTCAACACAAATCGCTACATCACTTTTTCCCACCAAACCGCCCACCAAGCCCCTCTCCTACTCTGCCTCTCCTTCCTTCCCTCTCTCACCAGCCCTCACCTCCTCTGGATCAAGTTCACGGATACAGAGTAAAACAAATATCGCATAATGTTTTACGAAGAAGGCGGCAATTTATTGCAAACAACAACAACAACAACAACAACAACAACAACAAAAAGGTGAAATGGCAATAGTCTAGCGCTACCCCATGGCAAGAAAGACAGGATCTACATCCTATCATATCCTATTCCGTAATTCGAAGGTCGTTGGGGCAACACAGATTATCGTTTAACCAGCGTACTCTGGTCTGGTCTTTGCCTGGCCTGATGCTCTGGTGACGTGGCCATACTATCGGAGTTTCCGTTTCTTTACCACTCTGAGCATGTCATCATGTTGTCCAATGGCTTGTGTGATGGACTGTCGGACTTCGTCGTCGGTGACTTGCTGGTATAGGAAATGCCCAGAAGTCTTTTGTAGCACCTTATCTCCATGCTTTGTATCCTTCGGTGTAGATCTGCTGTGAGGGTCCATATTTCGCAAGCGTATAGGAAGATGGAGATGACAATGGAGCGCAGCAGTCTTACCTTGGAATATAGACTGATGGTCCTGTCTTTCCAAAATGGGCTTCAACCTTCTCTGGGCAGCAGTTGTTTGTGCGATCCTGGATAGGCATTTCAAAATATTTGAAGCTATGCACTGTGTTGAGAGATTAGCCTTCGACTTTGATGTCCGTGTTGATGCCATTGATGTTGGTCATCACTTTGTCTTCTTCTCACTTATTTCCATTCCATAGGCTCTGGAGGTGGTGTCAAGCCTTTGTACCCGCTGTTCAAGATCTTGTTCCTCTCCAGCCAATCCATCAATGTCATCCGCAAAACGGAGGTTGGAGATTGCTCTACCCCCTAAGCTGATTGTGCCTTCGTGATCTGCAATAGCATCTGACATGATGCGCTCTAGGAAGATGTTGAAAGGTGTTGAAGAGATGCACACCGATTATTGTTCCGAACCAGTTTCCGATGGCGCTGTTGTGGAGGACTGTACAGGTAGCCTTGTCATATAGGCTTTTGATGACGTCAATAATTTTAGGGCTGATGTTGTACACTCTCCAAAATTATTTTTTTAATGGCGAAACGGCAGTAGTGTATCACTACTCCACGGCAAGAGAGAGAGAGAGGATCTACATCAGTCCTACCAATAATTCACATGCATCCTCTCCCTCAATCATAGCAAACTAAACATCCATTCCCCCCCCCCCTTTTTTTTTTTTAAACAAAGCGTGGTGATTCTGCGTAAAAACGGGCTCAAAGAGCTTAACCTCTAGCTATCCTAAAAGAATGTTTTCATGATCAGTGGCGTGCTGGCTAATAAGCGAAAACAAAGGAAGGTGCAAGAGAAGTGCTTGTATAACCCTAAACCAATTTATCAACGGCTGTTCAAGCTTGTGTATGGACGTTAAACATATCAATCCAAATAAATAATAAACAGAGAACAAGAAACATTAATACATTTATAAAACAAATAGTGTATACATAAATAAATAAATGAAAAAAAATTACAAAAATAAAATACACAATTACAAGAAATAAACGCATTTCAAACAAAATAAGGACATTTTACAACAATGATCAAACAAACAAACGCCCAAAACAACAAAAACGTAATTAACATAAATAAAAATGGCTAGGTCTAAAAGCAACAGAAGCTTGATCACAGATAAACTATACAATTAAAATATAGTCTAGTTCCTTTAACATCTATTCACATCCGTGATGTCAGACAATATAAACCAACTACAAATGAAAACACATAAATAAATACACACGTTACTAGGTTTCAATTTATTTACAAAGAGGGTTCTGTGCATTCTCTCGCCCCCCCCCCCCTCCCCCCCTCCTCCTCTCCCCTCCACAAATAAAATAAAAAATAAAAGAAGAAGTAGTAATAAAGAGATATATTTATGCTTACAATCATCTCGTTAGGTTGAGTATATCATTATCTTACTTTTGGCGGCAGAGATATTTTCTTTTTTTCAAGAAGTCATTATTAATGAGAAAGAATGGGTCAGTATGCAGGAGGAGGGACGGAGGGAGGAGGACAATCAAAATTCTGCCATCCCAAAGAAAAAGCAAACAAAAATTAAGTGCGTAATGTAAAAAAAAAAAAAAAGGAAGAAAGAAAGAAATTTAACAAGAAAAAAGAAATCAAGTAGAATAGAGAAACCAAATTCAACAATAAAGATACAATAACAACAACAACAACAACAAAAACGAAATTTAATAATAATTTATACGGTTTGATGAAAAAAGTGGGTGGAGTCAAAAATCAATATATAAATAAAATAAAATAAATATAAAAATAAAAATAAAAGAAAATAAATCTATAAAAATAAAAGAAAAATACAACAAAGAAGTGCGCCAAAGAGCTGGTGATGAAGTCATGTTGAGAAAAGGTCCTCTTACCGTCTGGGGTGCTATAGTCTCCTTCTTCTTCCACAATTTCCGCATAGTCGGAAATGCCTGCATGAGGACGAGGACGATGATGGATGAAGAAGAAGCAAGCAGCAACGACAGCAGCGTGACGTCAGTAACAGAAACAAGGGAGGAACAAGGCGTCATCACAAATTAAAGTAATTGTCATCAACAACATTCGCCACAACAACCACAAACTCACGGAAGAGAACAAATCAACACACACACCCACGGCACACACCATCAGCAACAGCAGTGTTAACACTTTAGTGAAGAGAAGACCGTATCGTTATCAATGGAAATTCGGAGACTGCCAGTTGTGTGTTGTTAAGTACCTAAAAATTAAACGGTTTTATAACAAAGGCGATGGATAAGCCGGTGTTTTTTTCGTCTTTACTTGTGTCTTTCAGTGATCCTTATTCTGCCCTAGACCTACACCCATACACGCAGCGTATCGAGAAAGCGAGAAGGTAGAGGTCAGCCTCGGCGAGTCTCAGCAACGCTGCGTGCCTACAGTACACCCACCAACCCCCTGGATGATTACTATTGGTCCTCGTTGCTTCGATGGACGAACGATTCTGCTCTAATGCGTTCATTTTATTCATGGCGTTTATAGAGAGAGAGCGTGCAAAAGTAGTGTCTTACATGTTATTGTCAAGAGAAGTACACACTGCAGCCTGGAAATGCGGGCATAAAACAGATCAAGCGGGCAAGGCTCAGCCTCCAGTATCCACAAAAATAAAATAATTATAAAAAGATGGCCCATGCATATCACCACAAACTGATATTACCTTCTGGGACACATAATTATTTGCCGAGGTTTTAAAAAAATTACACCTAACTAAGCATTTTATTTGCAGATATTAAATAATCATCGAAATAGTTCCGCTTGGTATTGAAATAATCTTGGTATTACTCAAAGAGATTTCTTTAAATCATCTTCATCAAAGAAATGACGGTTTAGAAAGTATATAAGAAATGAAAGTTAAGATAATTTGGGAAAACCTACATGAGGGAAATATCAGGTAACAAGCACGGAACTATATAAGAAACAAACATGAAATATTAAACGACCTCTGGGAAAAAAACATTCTAATCCTTCCTGTCTAAATTCAGTCACAAAAACTCTTGGAACAAATTAGACCATGCAAAAGAAATTATAGTAATGATCATCAGACACTAACAGCTAAACAGGTCTGAAATCAGAACACACCCGAACAAACTATAAAACACGTCAACTTCACTTTGATGCAAATTACCGGAAAAACAAAGAAAGAAAAAAAACCGAGAGAACGAAACTGTTAGAGGATGCAAAAGACTAAGAAAGAAAACAAAAAGAACATGATGGCATAAAAAGGTGGCATAACCATTCCTACATAAATAAAAGTATAATGTTGAAATACATAAATAATGCAGGGACACTCACGCTCATTGGGACACGGGACTTCTTCGTGTCGATGGCGGCCACCACTGTCAACACAAAACATAACATTCAACAATGCCAAAAGTCACTGCACACAAACAATCCCTTCTCAACACCAAATCACCTATACGCTTAACAAATGAAGGTCATTCATAGTTTTGAAATCGAATAAATTCCGTGTATATTAATTAATTTTCAAGCAATTTAAAATTTGCTGTGCAAACCTTCTGGTAATTCCCATAACCATACCTTTATACACCCCGCCCACACCCTCTTTGTTACACTCACTTATTCACATTCACTATTACTCACTATTTTACACAGTCTTTATTTCTGTCGGTCTCCCCCTCCTCCTCCACCCCCTTATTTTTTAAAAGAAGAACTCACCTAGGCCGCGGCAACCTGGGAATGGACTCATCTGCAACAGGCAAGAAAGAGAAGGCGTCAAAAGAGGTCTGGTGCAAAGACGTGTGAAAGAAAGCAGTTTTGTGGAAATCAGATTTGTCAAAGTTCGCCCGGTCTAAAGACGCAGTCTTGTGGAACTCCTTGCCGTCAAAGTAAGCAGTCTTGTGGAAATCCGACTTCTCGAAAGCGGACTTGTCAAAAGAAGATTTGTGAGAGGGCTTGGTGAAGAGCTTCCACATGTTGGTAAAAGAATGTTGTCAATTTTGTTTCTTCTGTTTTTCCCCCCACGTTGAGATGTATTGCAACACGAGACTACGTTTTCTTCAAGTCATGATTATGTTGTTCAGGTTACGTTTTTTTTTCTTGAAGACTGTTTCATGTCGTGTTGTTCCTTACACATGTTAATGCTGCTATTTCACCAGTATTCCACGCTCAGCAAATCCATACTAAAGCCATTAGCATTTGCTTTTCAAGCATATGTCACTGTTCAGAAATATGTGAGGGCACAAGCCTGTAATGATTTCAACAAATGTAGTTCATTTCACGGACGTTGTTTATTACGTTACACTGAACTAAGCTACAGTCATGTTCAAGCGCATAATTATCACTGTACACCAATTTTCCACTATAGTTAGCACAGAGAAAAAAAAAGTATTCCAAAGTTAATCAAAGTTAATCATACACAAGAAAACCTACATCGTATTGAGCTGTAGTACTCGTACATACCACATGGCGACATTTTTTTTAAAAACTTCCTATCATCACGCGAAAATGTCAACACAAGAACTCTGCGACCAGCGCTTTAAATAGCTCTATATGAGGGAAAGCGCGACATTAGAAGAAAACCCTGGAATACTTTCAAACAATATTCATTGAAATGAACAAGTCGTTTGTGTCTTGGTCAACAACGAAACTATCCCGACTAAGGTGTGTAAGTATTTTCATCACGCCAGACAGCAAAGTTCTACAGCACCACGCAACAACAACCCCCTCCTATTGCAGCTGTCTCTGTTTTTATCCCAAAATAGTACATTCTTTTATCTTCGCAACTAAGCCACGCTTAATACCCATAAGAGAAGGAAAGGAGAGAACGTTGAAGGACGCCCGAGAGGGCTGGAGAGAGAGAGAGAGAGAGAGAGAGAGAGAGAGAGAGAGAGAGAGAGAGAGAGAGAGAGAGAGAGAGAGACAGACAGACAGACAGACAGACAGAGAGAGAGACATAGAGAGACAGAGAGAGACAGAGACAGAGAGAGAGAGAGAGAGAAAGAGAGAGAGAGATTCTGGCAGAAAGAGCAAGCGACCGCTATGACTGGGGCAGCTGCCAATGTTGACCGCCACTACGACGTCAACGAAGTCTTACGTAAGTCTGCCTAGGCCCAAAATCAAGGGGGAAAAAAACCCACAACCCCACATATATATAAAACTATTACTTTATATATATTAAACTATTACAGACAACTTTCTTTTTAACACAGGTATTGTTCTTTAACCTCAATAGAAAACACACTAAACAACTTCTTTTACCCAAATGACATCCCCCACGCACACAATTCTCCTTTTTACTATCATCCGATGATCTCACAAAATAAACCCACACCAACAACATTTTTGGGGGGGTGGGGGGGGATATGTTCCTAGGACCTCGCGTGTTGAACCCACCTACGGACAACTTCATTTTTGACAGGCTTCCTACGACCTCCCGATAACCCCCCTTAAAAACAACATTTACATGCTAGATGCAATCATGTATGCAACAGTGCCAGAGAGACTGTCTCCACCAGCCCGAAAGCCGTAGAACGTGAACTTATAAACAGAGTGTTTAATGACAGCTACATCTAAACTATAGCGACAGGCAGAGAAGGACGGAAGTTCATAGGCCCCAAAAGCATTGTGAATGTCAGATGTACGCTACAACGTCAGGAAGAAAGTCTCCCACAGAAAGTCCTATTTCGGCCTACATAAAAAATACTTTTGAGTCTGATTTAGAACAAAATGTGTGCATATCATTCTAGTAGTTAGTTAGCAGTGGTAAGCTTAGTAGTAGTAGTAGTAGTAGTAGTAGTAGTAGTAGTAGTAGTAGTAGTAGTAGTAGTAGTAGTAGTAGTAGTAGTAGTAGTAGTAGTAGTAGTAGTAGTAGTAGTAGTTGTTGTTGTTGTTGTTGTTGTTGTTGTTGTTGTTGTTCCCGAGCGAAGTGGGGAACAATAGTTTATTATTATTATTATTATTATTATTATTATTATTATTATTTGTTTATGACTCGAAACGTCGACGAATTGAAATCTCCGAAAGAGGCAACGACAATAAATAGACAATCTTATGCACCACTATTTGGTGTTATAAATCCTAAGAAACACTACAGCAGCCAGATTTAATCCTACGTTCCAGAGAAGTCTTTTGAAAAACAGCCGCCAGTTCTACTTAAACGATGACACTATATGTAAATCATGCTATATGTATGTGTCATACAAATGTGTCACTAATTTATAAGTTCCACACAGCCTGCCTTCCTAGAGTCAACTGAACGTTCACTTACACCCTGTAGTGTTGTGTCCGCCTGAAGAAGAGCTCAGCTCGAAAATCTGCATTGTGTAGTGTCTTGTTTGTGTCTAAATTATCATTCATTCGATTTCTGTACACATTTGTTTCTCATTATAACTGAAACCCTTCAATGACAGCTTAATGTAAGTGATATCTTCTCATACACGATGAATTTGTAATAAAACTGAGTCACTAATGGTACCTTCGCAAAGCACAAGAGGCGCACGTGCTGAACAATATATGCATTCCTTCACAGTTAAACTCTTGGATCAATTGAATGCAATTCTTGATGTTATTTCTCGTACACGCGATCATCTCACAGGCATTGCTCAGTCTCACAAAATATGAATGAAATCAATCAAAACGCACACGAAATTACTTTGGCAGCGTCGCGAACGCATCACGTCTTAAGTGATTAGACAACATCCCAATGCGTCAACGATAACATTATTTATTCACAGAGATGATTACACATCGCTCACTATACAAGAACGATCACATTTTTCCCTCTCAGCATTCTTACACAGAAATCAAACCTCTTTACAGACACCATAACATAATTTTTTTACATAGCGAGATGATAATAACATTCCTCCGCAGACATAACAACAGTTAACTTCAATAAAGATAAAGAAACTGAATCAAGAATAACGTGAATAATGGAACACTCCAAGGCTAAGCGTGGAAAAACACAGAAGGCGTAAAAACGCACCAATACCACTAAAGACTTTCTACCCAGAGCACGGCACTAAAAACGGATCTCCCACTTGGCTCCGGTCAATATAGAGTGGGCGAACAGTAGCAGCATGCTGCAGCAGCAGCAACAGCACCAATACCAGCGCAGACGACGACAACATCGCGACACTGTGCTCGCTAGCACTACAAGTGGTGAAGGGAGGGTGGTCGTAAGCACACAGACGACACTCCACTTCAGCATGATTAGAGCCACAGTTTCAATGGACGGGGAAGATTAGGGATGAGCAGAGATAGAGATGGGAAGCGTAAATGTATGTACCATTATTCTATTATGTGTGTGAATGCGCCTTGATTCATTGTGTGTTTGTGTGTGTGTGTGTGTGTGTGTGTTTGTTTGTGTGAGACTGAGTGTGTGTGTGCGTGCGCGCGCGAAATATGTGCTACATAAATCTATGTAAATTATTATCATCATCATAAATATAAGCGCGCGCGCGAGAGAGAGAGAGCGAGAGAGAGAGAGAGAGAGAGAGAGAGAGAGAGAGAGAGAGAGAGAGAGAGAGAGAGAGAGAGAGAGCAGGACTAAATTTAGTTAGTTAGTCATTGCGGACTGCAAAGAGCCGAATCAGGACCACAAAATCAGGACCACAACTTGGTTGAAAGAGGACTCACCTTTGATCCTTATAAAAGATCTGCTTAAACAACCCTAGTGGTAACACTGAAGGCACTCCACCAGCCGGTCACTTTACAATATAGACATCCCACGCAATAAAATGTAAACATCATTATAAAATATCAACTAAACACATACATAGAAAATGCCTACATTGCTAAAAATTTATATCATAGGAAGCTCCAGTGACCATTTGGCAGAAAGCGTCCAATATTCCCAAGCTGACCCAACAGACCTCATACACAAATGAGGAGTTTGGGAAGAGTTTTCAAGAAAAAATGTAGGTTACGTTACTGGTCTAGCGAACAAGAAGATAGTATAGTAGATAGATAGAACAGAGTAGGAATGAGAAAGAACAAAGAGGAAAGACAGCGATAGTGGGGAATTTAAAGCACTACATTTCCAGAAAGTGGGGATACTATTTAAACAGAAACCCCCGGTACCTCCCCCCTCCCGTACCCAAAGGGGGGTACAGGACTAAAAATGGACACAAAAGGTGGAAATAAAAAAGACGGAGGATGAACAAGGGAGAGACGGCTGCAGACCAACAACAGTAATCGATGTATGAAGTGGGACACACGTTGGGAGTCCAGAAGCTCAGAAAGTCATTCTCATAATAAAATAAGCCTAAAATAGAAAGTTGTGGTTGATAGTGGTGGGGGTTGTGGGTGCGTGTGGAAGGTGGGGAAGAGAGAGAGGGTGGGGGGAGGAGGAACTGGGAAGCAGGATGAGTGGGAAAGAATAATCAATAAAGAAACTGTTTTTACAAAAAATATTTATCGCACCCGCCCATAGCCATCATCCCTTCCACTCTCCAGAGACAGCTTACAAAAAAGTCGGTCTCGCACGATGGTGCAATCTCCAGCCGAACTGATAAAACAAAGTGTTGTAGAATAAAAGCATCTTTTCTCTGTAATTGAAGTTGTGTTGCTGCAGCTGCTGCTGTTGTTGTTGTTGAAAGAGCACATAATTCTATCGTTGTTCAAAGAGCTCATAACTCCTAAAAACAATGTTTTTTTAAACCGAAGTAGCATAAGACCTTATTCGAAAAATACCCAAGTACAAGAAAGTCCCTTTGGACTATAAGTCGATTTCTTTGTATTATTATTTTTTTAAATTTATATTTTCCAGAAACATCACCAACGGGAATCTTTAGACATATTTGCCAATAATAGATAAAGATACAACACACACTTTTAATGGAGAACTCGGAAGTGAAACGCGTAGCTTTGGAGGTGAGTGATCTATGTGTGTTTCTAAATGCAACTAAGAGATTTTGTCCCCAAGGTACGAAAGACAAATTATTTCACTATAATCAATATCGTCAGCAAACAGCACGACACATCATGATCACCATCATCATGATCATGATCATGATCATGATCATCATCATCATCATCATCATCATCATCATCATCATCAACATCCTGAATACAATATAAGCGCTTTTTTTTTTTTTTTTCAAAATCAGACTCATAGAGTGGCGATCTGTTATGTAGCCGAGCGGAGTATTTGACTCCCGACTCTCGTCCATTACCACGAGAAAACGGCCCAACTTACTGTTATTTTTATTTATCGCTCGTAAGAGGGACATACAAAAATAGTTGCTTTGCAAGGCGGAAGCTTGTTGATAGTACACCGGATTGCCGGCTACTAGTGCCATCACACTCTGCAGGTCACTGCCACAAACCTGCATTATAATGCCAGCCGACAATTTAGCTCTGTTCACCTCCACAAGGAAAGACGAAGGGTCATGCGGGGAGAGTATGTGTCGTGTCGCCTTGTCCTGCATAATCCAAGGGTTCAACCACACACCCAAGGATTCCGCACAGAAGGAGCTACCAAAGGCCAGACTAACAATAAGGGAACAAACTTAACTCCCTCTGTCAGCCTCAAAGGGGGCAACATCTCCCAAGCGTGACTAGTCGCCTCCGCCACGTTACCTCCACCCCCATCCTACTCCCCCCCCCCCCCCAAAAAAAAAAATACAACTAAAAAACGCTCTTACGTGTTACATTCTTACGAACATAGCAAACACACGTTCATCACTCACTCAACTAATTTTTGGTCAGCAGTCACAAAGAGGACTGTGCACGTCAATTATGCATGCCCAGAAAGTCAGGAGCTTAGCTCATTAATTATACAGCAGTGGTCATCTGGAATCAATCAATAAGCAAGACAACGGCGTGCCCAGTCAAATTAACTCAAACAGCTAGTCTGTTGACAGAAAGGGAAATGACATACAGACAAAAGAAGTTTTACTGTCGGGAATAGTAAAGACGGACAAAAAGAGGGCTATTGCGTGACTGACATAATCAGATAACACAATGTATGACTGCACTTAGCAGTTCAAAATACAGCCAAACCAGGTCTTCTACAAGAAGAAGAAGAAGAAGAAGAAGAAGAAGAAGAAGAAGAAGAAGAAGAAGAAGAAGAAGAAGAAGAAGAAGAAGAAGAAGAAGAAGAAGAAGAAGAAGAAGAAGAAGAAGAAGATTTTTACAGCCACTATGCTGCGGCAACCCAGGACAACGAAGGATAATACCTCCAGAAACCTGACTCTTCTATCCAAACTTGAGACAAAAGAGATATAGATAATTCTCTAAAGACCTGGATTCATAACTGACTGATCAGATCAGCCTGAAACGCCCTCCCACACGCCCACACACCCAACACTCCCAAACTCTCCACTCTACAAACGCATACGCCATCGCCATCTCCATCCAAGCTTTTTAAAGCAAAGTCGCCGTGGGTGTTATCGACCACTGTCAGGGTTAACTGGTATGATGCGACATTTGCAGCAACGCAACAATAACTAATCAACACTAATGCCTACTCGCTTGTGGTTCATTGGCCAAGACTTCACAGACAGTTTAATCAGCATATTTTTCCTGATTACTATTGCAGTGTTTAACTACATGTGCGCGCTGACGTAACAGTAAGCATTCTGACCATAGCTAATGGACAACACTTTTCCACTTGCGTTTTGAAAAAATAATAAGCCAGACATTCTCACAATGGACAACACTTTTGCACTTAAGTTTTGAAAAAATAATAAGCCAGACATTCTCATCAATGGTGACGAGATTGTTGACCACTTACGAGTTGATCAATTGTGGCTGTCAATCAACTCTCAGTAATTAAATAATAAGTGGGCAACATATCCAGACTGAGGTACCGACGAAAGTAAGCTCTGACCAATACTTATGATGGTGGGTGGGATTGTTCACTTTACCTTTCTTTCTGCAGAGAAGGGAGAAAAAAAATCAAATAGACCAATTGTGGCTGTCAATCAACTTTAATGGCTCGCTGAGCATTGACTTGCTGACCACATCACATTATTTCGTGAGCATTTATTTACAGCTGACCAGACCAGACCAGACAGTACGCAAACAGACTAACATACACGACTAATCAATAAATAGCTGACAGCTAGAGCATCACATCTATGGATCAATATAACTATTATTGAGGGGGTGATAAAGCAGTTCAGTGAGTAGAACGTCCGCCCTCCCTGCAGACCTAGTGTTCCATGGTTCGAATCCTGACTTCAGCAAACTATTTTGTGATTGCTGGATATTACGGTCCAGCGCCTTGAGAACCTCTCTGAGGTTGTAAGTGCGCTATATAAGAGAAATCTTTCTTTCTTTTCATCTTCGACGGTGACGGGGAGATTATTACAGGAGTAGACATCGGGTAGTGACTCTTCATACGGTGTTTCACACCAATGTCGCCTAAGCGGCACTTTAAAGAACCCGGTAAATTTTGTCAAAAAAGTACAGCTGAGGTCCATTGGGATTCCTTAGTAGTCCGGCGACCCCTTGGGGTCATGAGCAATCTTGCCACTGTAGATTGTTCAAACCTATAAAGGGAACAGTGAAAGCCACAGTTGAAAACCTGTCTTTCCTTTATAGGCAAGACGCTTCACTGCGGCAACAGTACCCCCGTTGGAGTGCCGGGGGTTTTCAGTATAAATAGTATCCCCACTTTATGGAAATTTAGTGCTTTACATTCCCACTGTCGCTGTCTTCCTCATTTACTCTTTTCTATTCCTGCTCTGTCCTTCACTCTGCTATACTATCTTCTTCTTCGCTAGATCAATGACCTACCTTTTTTCTTGAAAACTCTTCCTGGACAAGACTCCTTGTTTGTGTATGAGGTCTGTTGGATCAGCTTGGGAGTGTTGGACGCTTTCTGCCGGGTGGTCACTAGGGCTTCCTATGAATGTACTATTTAGCACTATAGGCATTTTATATGTATGTGTTTGGTTGATGATTTATAATGATGTTTGTATTCTATTTTGTTTTTGTAACCGGGGTGTTCGCGTAGTTGAGGTCAACCCTCAGCCGTCCCCCGCGTGGGATGTCTTTATTGTAAAGTGACTGGCCGGTGGAGGGCATTCAATTTTCCCACTGGGGTTGTTTCGGCAGATCTTTTATGCGGATCGGGGGTTGTCCGGTCCTGATTTGGCTCGGAAGAGTCCGCTGGACCTAAAGCAACAATAAATCAATCAATCAGTAGTCCGGCGCCGGGCGTTCTGCTCAAACGCACGATGCAGTCAGCAGGCAGCCCGAGATCGATCGTGATAGCGGCCAACGCCTTCAGCAGCTCTCTGAACCGATGAGTGCCTGATATAGATATAGGAAATATATGAAAATATCTTCTCTACTAATCAGTCTATAGCGAGCATCGTAGGCAAGAATCAATTGGAGCATTATTGCCAACTGAGCAGAATATGCGTACTGTGGCGCATACATGTGACCAGTAATAGTTATTTGCTGCTAATGTGGCCAGGTTCTCATCAGAGCTGGGGAAGGTACCGCAGCGAGGGGGGACGATAAAGCACCGAAGGTAGGGAAAGTAAAGCAGGGAAAGATAAGAAGATTCGCACCAACCTTACAAAGCTGGTTCTGAGAATAATATAATGAGACCTCAAACGCCTTCTACCCCCCCCCCCTCCCCACTCCCCTGGTCATGCCAACATATTACTCTATCACAATGTTTATAGATTAGCTGACCAATGCAGAAACTAGGCAAACACGCTTCACCACTAATCAGTACATCGAGATTATCACAGCCAGTGGATTAATATGTATTATTGCAAGCAGAGCAGAAATATGGACATTGATGATGTTTACCCCACGCGTGCTTGTTTCAATATTTACAGATTAAATAGATGCTATTGACCATTGATTTTTTTGTTTGTTTGTTAGTATCCAGCACAGTAAATAACTGCTGACTAAAACAGACATTATGCAAACATACTTCACCGCTAATCAATATAATTTACAAAGAGCATCGTAACGAGTGCGGATCAATACACTACTATTGATAGCAGGGTTCAAAAACAGGCAACCCGCCAGATGATGCTCTACGATGTTTACGGGTGGACCAAAATAGCAGGAGTAAGGGGATTTCCTACAACCAGTTGGTCTACTGCTTACTAATACCAGACTGACTCGGTTGAATAGGAGACCGGCTGGTTTAATAATTTAGTGCGCGCCCGCACGCGCACACAGACGCAGTTACACAGTTAGTTAGTTATTCATTGCTTACAGGGTACAGCGGATTGCAAAGAGCCGAATCAGGACCACAAAATCAAGACCACAACTTCGCTGAAAGAGGACACCCTGATCCGCATAAAAGATCTGCCGAAACAACCCTAGTGGTAACACTGAAGGCACTCCACCAGCCGGTCATTTACAATAAACACATCCCACGCAGGGGACGCTGAGGCTATACTCTAATTTATCGAACCCCCGTTTACAAAAACAAAATAGAATACAAACATCATTATGAAATATCCATAAAACACATACATATAAATTGCCTACATTGCCAAATAATAACATCATAGGAAGCCCCAGTGACCACCTGGTAGAAAGCGTCCAATATTCCCAAGCTGATCCAACAGACCTCGCACACAAATAAGGAGTTTTGTCCCAGAAGAGTTTTCAAGAAAAAAGGTAGGTTACTGGTCTAGCGAACAAGAAGATAGTATAGTAGATTGATAGAACAGAGTAGGAATGAGAAAGAACAAAGGAGAAAGACAGCGACAGTGGGAATTTAAAGCACTAAATTTCTAGAAAGCGGGGATACTATTTATACTGAAACCCCCGGAACCACTAGGGGGATACACACATACAGACAGACAGGCACACAATACAGCCTGTCAGTAAAGTTCACAGAGGCAAAAACACGAAACAAAGCGGAGGTATAAAAACAAGTGTGAGACTGAAAGTTGTGTAATTTAATGTAACGTAATGTAGGGAGTGAAAGCGACTCTACATGTACATAACCACCAGCAACTGTGCGAACTTGAGTCAACTCGACTCGGCTCGGCCAAGAAGGTGGTTAAGTTGCCTTAACGCGTCACCAGACATCAGGACCAGGTCAGCGAAAGGTCACAAAGTTAGGTCAAGGATGAATGAATATCATGTGTGTGTGTGTGTGTGTGTGTGTGCGTGCGTGTGTTTGTTTGTTTGTTTGTGTGTGGGTGAGTGGGTGGGTGGCTGTGTTGGTCGAGTGTGTTTGTGTGAGTGAGAGAATGTTTAAATGTGGTTTTCCCTCATTGTACGTGTTCTACTTTTCTTTCTTTTTCTTTTGAAACGCGCTTAGAGTTGATTTTAGGAAATGCGTTTTATAAAAGTTATGTATTATTATTATTATGTATTATTATTATTATTATTATTATTATTATTATTATTATTATTATTATTATTACTTAACATACCTAGTTAGTCGGTACTGTATTAATGACACATTCTACAAAAAGACAAAAGAAATGAATTCGTCCACTAGTTCACAATGGAAAAGTTGTTTTAAGCATTTAAGCTTACCATTAGACTACACAGATCGTATAACAAAGAATAAAGAACAAAATACAGAAAACAAGATCAGCAAGAAAGAGTGTGTCTCCATCATCATTATCATTCATTATCGTCATCATCATATCTTCTTCTTCTTGGTAATCTGTGCAAGAATTTATCTCTCTCTAGTGTCACCTCTTCAGACGAGAAGTGGAGACACAAGATGGGACCCAAGAATAGCCATTCTCTCCCTCCCTCTCTCACCCACATCTCTGTGGCTCAGATCTCATGCATCTGCATGATTCAATCCCAGTATCTTAAAGTTCGGCACGCATCGTCCTCTTCTGTTTTATTCATCCTTTAAGAACCACCACTCTTCCCGTCTTCCCCCTTCCCCTTCACACACCCACACACACACACCCACACACCCACGTACACACAACACTACACTACATTACCCTACATTACACTACACTACACTACTTCGACATACAAATACCACTTCAACACAACTAAAGGATCCTAGGACTGTTGAAACTTCACAAAATAGCGAAAAGACTTGACATTTATAACATAGGTATAGACAGAAAAGGATCGGGTGATGGTATAGATAGTACATGTAGGCATGGCTATACTGAGCGAAAGTATCTGCCCTATGCGGATCTGTCCTCTTAAACAAATGCTAGAGTTTCACTATCAAACAACAATTAAACCTATCAAAGTAAGCTGACCCTTGCTTCAACTCATGTCAGTGGATCCTACTTCGCTTTGTGCTGGATGGCGCCGTACTGAGGCTAAGGTGCTTTGCGCAGACAGCTAACCAAAATTCACCCCCATGAAGGACAAGTATCAATCAGTCTGGCCATTTCTCTATAAAGTGACGGTCCCAAGGTGACAGTGATCCGACATTGTGGTGATATATTGGGACACTGGTACCACCAGTAAATGCCGTTTCTTGACGTCTTTTCCTGACTGGACCCTGATACACACAGTATCAAAAAGGTCATTTGGACTCTTTGAGTCCTTATTTTCGTTTAGTTCTCGTCCTTATCAATGACATACAAAATGGTTTTTTAAAATAAATTAATCCGCAGTTCTGAGCATACACAATCTTCTCCTGATTTAATTAATTTACATCATGATTCCAACTCTCCATGTACTGAAATACTCACAACTGACTGACGCAGGCTAGTCCAATGGTTGAAGCAACCTCTATCGAAAGCTTCTCCCCCGATTCCATAAAGTCGTTTCACTGTCCATGTAGGCCTATCATTTAGCAGCGGGGAATGAATGGCAAGGCTATTCAGTCTGGAAAAGGATGGGAGGGAAGGAGTTAGGATAAAGAGGACTCCGTGATAGGCAAGAGTGACGAAGAAGTAAAAGTCTCCTCTCTGAAAATCCTTACCGGGAAGAGAGAGGACTATAAACTGATTTTAAAAAAAAAAAAAAAAAAAGCAAGAGTGAGTGGGAAAAAAGACACCCAAACGAGGATTTCTTTAAAGTCAGCTTAACATGTTGAAGTATAATGTACTGAGGAGTAAATAAAATCAAAGATTACTTTTTATTTTATGTCAGCAAACTCTCTCTCTTTCTCTCTCTCTCTCGTTTGGGATAAATATCTGAACACGCACACACGCAAGCACGCATATGCATATCTTAACTCCTTTCTGTATTCCTTTTCTTCTCCTCCTCTTTGATACTGCCCCCTATTGTCTTTTTTTTGTTCTTAAAAAGGAAAAGGAAGACTCGTCGCAAAAAAAAACAAATTCCTCCACATCCAACAGATAACCATACAAGGCAAAGCCGATTAATCACCCCCACATTACCTCTCCCAGGCCAAGGCATAATCATCAGGCTGGCCTTTAAAATCAATATTAGGCGCTTGCTGCAAAGTTCAAGGCTAAGCCTTAAGACCCCACTCGCCCCCTCCCTCTCTCTCTCTCTCTCTCTCTCTCTCTCTCTCTCTCTCCCCCTCTTCACCTATAACACAATCCCATTCAACCTTCTCAACTCTTCGCCCTCCACCCCCAACCTCCAAGCCCCCTGTCATCTCACGCACCTTCACCCCAACAGCACACCCACCCTCGTCATCTCCCTTCATCCTCTTAGCCTAAACCTCACCCCATCTGCCTGCAAAAATAAAGCCCAACATCCATCTCTCTCTTCTTCCCAACGCTGAGGCTGTGAATTTATTCTTTGACCATCTTACCACTCACCTCACACCCAACTCCCACCCCCAAATCTTAATTTATATAAGAAAATCTTCAGCTATTTCTCTTCCATATTCTCTCTCTCTCTCTCTCTCCCTCCCTCCCTCCTTCACTCCCTCCCTCTCTCTCTCCCTCCCTCCCTATCTCCCTCCCTCCCCCTCTCCCCCTCTCCCTCCCCCCCTCTCCCTCCCTCCCACCTCTCCCTCTCTCTCTCTCTCTCTCTCTCTCTGTTGTTTGTAGATTATAGTCACACGACACTTTCGCATATAGGTGACTACTGGACCGATTTATACTGACACCAGCGGGCCAGTTGTTGGTAAAGGGGAAAATAATATGATCACACGTTGACCAATCCGGGATTCGAACCAGCGACCTTTCGGTTACCAGCAAGACGCTCTTACCAACTGAGCTACCCGGCCCCTCTCTCTCTCTCTCCTTTAAGCCTAAAACCTTTATCCTATTAAACGATCCAATCTAATTCAATTCAATTCAATCCAATCCATCCCTCTCTCTCTCTCTGTCTCTCTCTGTCTCTCTGTCTCTGTCTCTGTCTCTCTTCCCCGCGCTCTTTTCTCTCCACCCATCCATCCTCTCGCATGCTCTTCGTCCCCCACCCTCTTCCCCCTCTCACAGTCCTGAGATTTGTCATGCACTTCTCGCCTCATTTGGCGCATATTAATCAAACGCGATGCCCTCTGATATAAATGCTAATGCTGACGCATAAAGTCAGCCAGTGAATGAAAGCTAAAACGATTCACATTTCTCATCTTCCTTATCTCTCTCTTAGTCTTACTCTTCTTCTCCTCTACTTGCTTATTCTCTCTCTCTCTCTCTCTCTCTCTCTCTCTCTCTCTCTCTCTCTCTTTCTCTCTCACACACACACACACATAGAGGAGTGGGGGGTGGGGTGGATGATAAAGAGTATCTCCCTCCTCCCCCACCCCCCTAAATAAAAGTACAGATAACTGAGTATGGAAGCTGAAATTTAATACAACCCCAGCTCCATCCACTCTTCTTCAATTAAATTATTATGCCGAGACGTAATATCAAGTCGCACGAAAAGAGTCAACGAAGAAAAGAGCATCCAGTATCGAAAAGACCTTAACAACAAAAAAAAAGGGGGAAAGCAGACAGAGACGGGTGATGCACGGGTAGAGGGAGGGTGAGGTGGGGAGAGGGGGGGGGCGAGAGAGATGAGAGAGAGAGAGAGAGAGAGAAGGAGGTGGGAGCTGGGGCAGGCTGGTGGGAGATGAAGAGGGAAAGATTGGTGATAGAGCTGTATTGTGAATCATAACCATTATATTATTTGTCTCCTTGTTCGGATTCTGACATTCGCTTGCTGGATCGCTCGCTCGTTTGAAAAGGCACGCACACGCCCGCACACATGCTTTGGGTTTAGGAAATCCATTGTGTGAGTCATAAGAGCACAGGTAGCTCTGTGATATACGCCGTATACTGGAATGTCAGGCGATAACATTGCAGTCTATACAGACAGTGGTTCAAACACCGTTAACGGCCTGGGGGGGAAGAAAAAAAAACCGAGGCTCTACGTTCCTACTTTTTCGGATAATAGTATAAACCGAGGTCTAGTCTGTGCACGCACTCGATCGCATGAACTTTAAAGATCCTGATTCTCATGTTCTAGACGGGTGAATGCCAGCTACACAAATACACCCTGCACGCATTAGGTCCCATCTCCGGTCGCCCAGGATTGTGCTCAGTTGTCTGGAGTTAGTCTATTCGCCAAAAGCTGCAAGTGGTCGCCTCTGGAGGCTTCAGTCAGATCCTGTATCGGTCAACGCCTGGAGCGGCTCTTGAGCTGGTAAAGCGCTGTATAAAAATGATGAAATAAATAAATAGTGCAACGTGTATTGTTACAAAATTTGCCGCCATCCATGTCCATGCTCAAGCCCCAAAGAATTTCTAAATTTCAAAAATTACAACTAATGGTACTTCTGTTAGGTAGGTTGGGTTTGGGCGCGCCACAGGCTGCGACTACGCCTTCCACAGGGGAGGCGGCCCAGAATTTCCCGATAAAAAGGGACAATAAAGCATTAAAATCTTAAATAATGACGTTTTCCTAGTTTCATGTGTGTTAATCCCCAAACCCCATTTCTTTCAATTGGCAGACAGTTCTTACACAGCGAGTAAAGATCGCCCAAGGCACGCCCAGGATCTACACAGTATGGAACTCAATCCTCCAAAATGCCATGGACAACGGAGCCACCCGAGGTGAACGACTTGAATAATCGCGTGTATGCGAACGGCTCCAAGGAAATAAACCATTCTGACTTGGGACCTTTGGGCTGGCCACGCTAAAGCCACCAACCTAACTAAGTAGTATTTTTATATTTCCCTGGAGTAAAACTCCCCTTGTCCAGTCCAACAAGCATGTCTATTGTATGTCCTAGTCCAGTCCACTGGTGCGTCCATTCCACAGCATTGTCTACATTAGCCTTCAATAGTGCATGGAAGCAATGTTGGACAAGGAGATCTAGCCACAGCCTGTATTAGGCCTTATTAAAGGTGTCCAGTTATGGTGACACTGGCAGACGACACTCAATCCACTTGATGCTAAAGCAGTACTTGACCTTCTTTTTCTATTTTACGCCTTCGCCTAGTTACTTCTGGTACTCGTGTCTGCCTTGTCCCTCATCTCTCTCCGTGCATACACTCTTCCAAAGGGGAATGAACACCGAGACGCCAATGCAGCGTTTCTCCGGGACAAAGTACCTCTGCTAAACGATGATATACCTGTAAATCTGAGTCTGAAAGGCATCCAATATCCAATAAGCATCCAATATATTCTAGCAGCACTCTCTGAAATGGTGTGGCCTCATAAGAGGGGATAAGAGTGTCGTGTGTCCTCTTAATGGTGTAATAGACTGAGGGACCTTGCGTTGAACATAGGAGGAAGGCAAGAGGGCGATGGCGCGATTAGAATGACAGTTGCATACATAATAATAGGAGACTGGGGTTTAATGTAGGGTAGCTGGAAAGCTTGTGATATATGAGAGAGAGAGAGGGGGGGGAGGAGGGAGAGAGGGCAGTAAGGAGGGAGAGAGAGAAAGAAAGGTGGGGGGGGGGGGATGCTGGAAGACCAACACGGAGTGAAAGACATGACGATGGTGAAAAGTATTGGGACATCAATGGCGTGATATAATGATACGACGGAAATAAGATGAGGTAGCCATTAGGAAAGCAGATGAGAAGTCTCAAGCGGAGGATTAGCGCTCTCTCTCTCTCTCTCTCTCTCTCTCTCTCTCTCTCTCTCTCTCTCTCTCTCTCTCTGTTTTTTTTCTCCCCCCCTCTCTCTCTCTCTGCGTGCGTGTGCGTGTGTGAGAGAGTGAATGAGAGAATGAGAGAGAGAGAGAGAGAGAGAGGCAGGGAGAGAGAGAGGGAGGGAGGGAGTTAGTCATTGCTCTTACAGGGTCCCGCGGACTGCAAAGAGCCGAATCAGGACCACAAAATCAAGACCACAACTTCGCTGAAAGAGGACTCACCCCTGATCCGTATAAAAGATCTTCCGAAACAACCCTAGTGGTAACACTGAAGACACTCCACCAGCCGGTCACTTTACAATAAAGACATCCCACGCAGGGGACGTTGAGGCTATACTCCAATTTAATCGAACCCCCGTTTACAAAAACAAAACAGAATACAAAACATCATTATAAAATACCAACAAAACACAAACATATAAGATGCCTACATTGCCAAAGCCACAATGACCATTTGGTAGAAAGCGTCCAATATTCCCAAGCTGATCCAACAGACCTCACACACAAATGAGAGTTTTGCCCCGAAAGAGTTTTCAAGAAAAAAGGTAGGTGACTGGTCTAGCGAAGAAGAAAAATAGTATAGTAGATTGATAGATTGGTAGGAATGAGAAAGAACAATGGAGAAATACGCTGACAGTGGGAATTTAAAGCACTACATTACACGGTTATTGCTTTAGGTCCAGCGGACTCTTCCGAGCCAAATCAGGACCAGATTTAAAGCACTAAATTTCCAGAAAGTGGGGATACTATGATACATATACCGAAACCCCCAGCACCCCAACTGGGGGGGGGGGGAGAGAGAAAGAGGGAGAGTGTGAGGGAGAGAGTGAGGGAGAGAGAGAGAGAGAATGTCCCAGACGACAACAGATGAGGAAAGAAAGGATGGAGGTGAGAAATAGAAGGGGGGGGGGGGGGGATGAGATCAATAGCTGGAATGAGGATAAGAGTGTGGATAGCTCATCCGCTATTGTTGTGTAGAAGTGTGGAGTGTCTCTGGAGACAGAGCTGCAGTGAATTAGTGGGCAAATCCCTCGTCTCGTTCCCATCAAGGCTTTTATCCCGTGTGCTGGAATTACCGCCAATCATTCCTGTCCAGCGATATTTACTGGTCAGCTTGCTTCGTTCAATCCGCTTCTCTGCGAAATATTAGAATTAGGCTACATTGTGTGTTACAGTTGTGATGGCCTTCAGCAGATATATCGCCAACGTAACAATTAATACCTTCGACACTGACGCATAAACCAGTGTCAGCCATCTCTACTGCGCATTTCTCTTCCCAACCATCTCTCCCCTTTCTCAACCCCAAAACATAAACAAGCAATCTCCTCATCAGCAATTGTCCCGTTTACACCTCCCTCACCTCTTTCTCTCTCTCCAACCCCCTCCCCTTAACAGAAACATGCATCTCCAACAGCAACAAAATCTGTCGCCTGACCTTGCAGGATACCCTCTCTCCCCCTCCTTTTTTTATTTTTAAATATAATACAGCCCAAGATTTGTCGCCAAATACTCGATTCAGGCAAACTCTCTGACATAAGAGTATCCCAGCCTGCTGAGGGCTACGCCTGGCCTAACGCAAGTTTCACGCTAATGGCTGTGCTACCTCACACTTTCAGAACTCTATCAGGTTTATACTTTTTATTCTGGTTTACAAGTAACATCCTAGCAGTCTCAATACTCAGCGTGGGTCGACCTCAAACGTTCCTCGTGAAGCTCAAATTCCGTACACGAAAATATCGAAGTCAACACTGTTAGAACCGTACCCGCCTGCGGGGTCTGACCGTAGACACAGAAGGCGTCCATATTTCCTTGTCCGTGAATCTTAACACTGAATATGGCAAACGCCATTTGACCGAGGAACCCTCCTTTCTCTCTTTGTCTTTCGGCCAGTAGGGCGATAAAACACAGGCTAAGTGATACAGCGTCAGCGTCCCTCTCTTGTGACGCATAAATCACAAACTGCAAGCAATAAAATCGTGGAACGAAGCTATGGAATGCTCGACTAATATCGATCCTCCTCTTCTTCTTCTTCTTCTCCTTCTTCAGTCTCTTGTGGAGCATAAACAGAATACAGAGAATAAAGGAAGAAACAAAATTATTGAATGCTCTAAACTAAAAGTCTCAAGTTTTTTCTTCCAAAAAACTTTCCTCCCCAGCGGTGCATTTAAAAAAAAAAAAAGCGACGTCATTCTCAATTCTTGTTTTCTATCATCAATAAACCTGTACATCTTGAGGCTCAATAAAAAACAATGGAAGCAATAAAACTAAGAACTGTCATTCTTTTTATACCTTTTGGCTTTCTCTATCATTAAAACACGCTATACTTATCCCTTACTTTGAACACAACTAGACAGAAAATATGCACATAGCGTGCTACTTCATGCTAGTGAAAGAGATTCTCTCTCAAATCCTGATATATGTATGTAGCTTCTCTTTCTGATAAGTAATATACTTTTATCCCTTACATTCAACATAACAAGAAAGATAATATAAACAGGAATATACTGTGCTACTTCAAGCTAATGAAGACTCTCTCTCTCTCTCTCTCTCTCTCTCTCTCTCTCTCTCTCTCTCTCTCTCTCTCTCTCTCTCTCTCTCTCCCCTACCCCTCATCTTTCCATCTCTCCCAGAGAGATGGATCTTCCTTATCTATGGATCTTTCTATGCCTACTCAGCATAGCCTAGACTAATGCAATTTTTGCATGCTAAAGGAGCATCCATAGCGTAATCTTCAGAATAATGCTACATGCAGACCACATAACTTGTGGTGGTGAACGCCCTGTAAGTTCAGTGTTGTATGCGGAAGCTTGGATGCTAAGCGGGGAGGGGGAAGACCAGAAGATGCAACAGCTTGCCAATTGATGGAAGTTTGTAAGCCTCTGGCAGGGAATCAATCTTGGAACTCTCGCATAAACGTCATCATGCGATCAACTCTATTTTTGTGCTGACCTCTCCCCTAAATTCTGTGACACGAAATCCAATGAAAATAATTAGCTGAAACGGGGAAGAAGTTTTTATTTTTTTTATTTGTTCGTTTACGTTTATATCATAATTATCTAAAGGCACTGTTGACTGAAAGCGTCAACAACAAAATATCGGGAAATGTGTCAGTTACAATTAAAGAGCTATCTATAGACTGCAGACAATCCCAAACGCATAAAATGTAATTTCAAGCTTGTTCACTATCTCATATTCCGTCCTCTTTTCATGTTCACCGTGATTCTGCTTCTTCATTTTCTTTCCAAATGCCTCTTTTTATTCTTCTCCTCCTGGTCATAACTATTTCATTCTTCTTCATACCATTTTATTCTTCTTCTTCTTTTTCTTCGAAAATATACTCCATGGAAATGCAAGCACACTCGCCCCCTTCACGCAAGTCATGCAGCAAACAACATGCCTGATCTACCGCAGCTACCTGTCATCGCCCTCGCACAATCCATGGATACATTTGAATACATCACTCCCGACCAAACCACACTCACCAAAACAATGTGTATACGTTCATGAAAACGACGACAGACAGGAAAATACACAAGCCAAAAGCAGAACAAACTAAAATTTTATACGGCCCCAAGATCACGCATTCTAGTATCACAGATCTTATTCAAATTCCCAGTCAATGTTGCCCTCACCGAAAAAAACAAAGATGAAGCCAAACAATAACCACTTTCACAACTAAGGGTTTGATAGAAATCGAAACACTCATTTATTAATGAGCCTAGATTGGATTTTAAAATAGCACCGCAGTGAAAACGTGTACAGTATATGAACAGTTATGTGTTTACACAAGCAGGAAGAAACGCCCAAAAATTCAATCAATGCTTATCAGTTTGAGCAACGTTTACCCATTATATCATCTTTTAAAATGACGACAATGAAATTTCTTAAATAAATTCATAGTAACAAACATTATTGATATGGTGTCACTTTCATAGGTGCAATGTTCATAAGCAACGAGGTTAGATGTGTGCACTATACAACATTCCTTCACAATCTGGATTAGATCATACAAGTAAAATGGTAGAGGTCAACCATACAAAAAAGGGGGATACAGAAAAGGTTAAGGTCACCGACGGTGGAATTGAGGGGGTGGGGTGGGGGAGGAAGTAAAACCAACATCCACATGACTTCCAGGGCAACAAGTGCAAAGGTGAAGGTCACAACTCAACAAAGTTCAATGCCAAAGAGGTAAAGTCATGGTCAAAAACATTCCACAGCGCAAAGTCAATATAGTGCAGAGGCCAAGGTCAACCATTCAACAAGGCTCATGAGCAAAATCTACCAAAGTGCAAAAGGACAAATACAATACAAATCCACCATAACAGTGCAGAGGTCAAGGCCGAACATTCCACATGGTTCAAGGTCAAGGTAGAGTGCAATGTGAGGTCAAATGTCAAAAGGTTACCTTCGGTGTGTGCTCGCTCATCGTCAGAATCATACATGCGCCAGCTCAGGCGATCTTTAGCGACAAGACAGCATGCAAATAGGACAGTTAGTCTCCAGTATTACAACATTCAGTCATCAATATGCTAGTACCATAATAGTGCTTTATACAGTTTGTGAATGCTATGTCTACTGTATATTTAGTACTAAACTGATGTCACATCTTTCTGATTGATTTATTAATCTTAAAATACACCATTATGATGACCATACAGACTTAACATCCATTGAATGCTGCATTCCACTTGTGTATACATTGTGAAGTTGGTAGTTAAACTACAGATTTCCCTCAAATCTTGTATTTCAATGATACATGATATAATCCAATACAATTATTGGGTTAGTTACTAGGGCTCAGACATACAGATAATCTGCAGGCACATTCCGTGACACACATTGTCAAAGTGCAGCTACCTCGTTTCTCAAGCAGATGAGGAATTGTCAAACATTCCCTTAAAACTGTCAGTGCCGATTTTGTAACCTATCAGATTAGTTGGAAATGTTTGTCTGTTGTATATACATGTCAGCGTGATGCACAAATATACGTTGTTGTTGTTTTGATGCTTTTTTTCCCTTTACTAGCAAAACAATAGCAAATCTGAAAGTCCAGAATCAAGAGAGAAAAGAGATAATGCGAGGAGAGAGAGAGAGAGAGAGAGAGGGAGAGAGAGAGAGGGATGGAGAGAGGGAGAGAGAGAGAGAGAGGGAGAGAGAGAGAGAGGGGGGGGGAGAGAGAGAGGGAGAGAGAGAGAGAGACGGAGGGAAGGAGGAACGGAGGAAGGGAGGAAGAGAGGGAAGAAGATAGGAAGAGTAGGAGATAGGTAGGGAGGGTTGGAGGGAATGAGACAGGGAGGCAGAGAGAGAGAGAGTGAGAGAGACTAACATAGAGACACAGACAGCGAAAGACAAAATATAGTGAAGGGAGACAAAGGGACAACGCTAGAAAGACAAGAGGGGACAAAATGGGGGACTCAGCTCAGACAGACAGAGAAAATGTTATCCAAACGGACAGATCTGATCTTATTCATCTTTTTACCATTTAATTGGGGGAAAGCAAATTGAAGAGACAGAAAATTTCTGCAACAACCTAAATAAATATTACATATGCACCAAAGAGAACAATACAATTTTTTCAGTTTTTTTTTTTTAAAGTGTGTGCTCACCTTTTCTAGTCCACAGAGTTTTGGCCATGTCGTGGACTAAGCGGCAGTATCCATCAATGAGATCCGCAACGTCCTCTGCCGTATCCAGAGTAGTGCAGACCACGGTGAGAGGCTCGGTAGCCCCAGCAATCTTCAGCTGCAGGATACCCTTGCCGTCCTCCCCCGCCACTGTCTGGATAGACTGGACTTGGACAAATTCCGCCATGTGTGTGGGCTGCAAGACAATCACAAACACTTCATTATTTTCAATAGTGTTTAATAAAATCAAAGTTTTGTCGCATCAATAAAGTGCGCTTTCCTGTGTGTTTTAGTTCACCCCAAATGCCAGGCAGCCAGGAAATCAGTCACTTGATTTTTCAGCAAGCACAGCTGGTACACAGACAAGCTGAGAACACAGCAAAATGGCCCCCTGTTATCTATAGGCGAGACAACCACTACTTAACTGTTTGTCTCCCTTGATTATTCTCGCAAGCAGTCATTCTCTTCTCTAATAAAAAAATTAAAAACTAAAAATAAGGGGAGAGTACTCACAGAAGATGCTTTGCCTGTGAGATAACTAATGCCGACATCAGGTCCTATCACAATCTCCACATCTATGCTCCAGCCAGACTGAAACACAGCCAAACGCAAACAATTATACACTGATGATAACGATCATGACGATAATGATAACGAAGAAAAAGGTCGATGCTGACGACGAAGACTTATACAAATCTTCAAAATTACAGTTTATCTACATTTGAAGAAAACAATGCATCAGATCAGCAAGAATGTGCACAAGTGTTTGGTTGCCGTTTCTTGTTACGTTGAATCAACTTTTACAGGCTACCTTTCACTGTAGTTTAAAAAAAAGAAAAACTGAAAAATCATTGGTCCTATTATAATTTATTATACAGTGTCAAACAAGTACATATTCATGATGACTCAGGACTGTCTTGGTTTCTTATGTGTACAACACAGGTAAACCAACCTTATGATTCTTTTGATTTACTTATTCTACCGAAGTGTCTAATACACAAGAAAGATTATAAATGACTAAGAATCAAAACAACAATCTTGACAGGACATTCTTTTGAATCGCTGACTGAATCACTGTTTTCTCTCTTTGTACTGTTAAAATATATATAGTTATATTAACACACACACGCAAACAAACACACATATCACACGCACACTAGAGCATTATTCTGACTAGTAGTACACTTTACTCATAGTCTAGTCTAGGTCACACTGTGAAACTAAACACGGCGATGAGGGAAAGCCACAGTAAAGGCAAGCAGTAACTGCAATAAGATGGCCAGTTCTAGCGATCTAATTTATCAAGATGAATGCTCAGACGTCACCTCTTGCAACCAGTCTACAAGATCCTGCTGCAGTCACACATAACGAGTTCTCACTGAATAACAGACCCATCACCGTAGCTCAGTGGTAAAGTATTCGTGTACAAACAGATGACCCAGGTTTGAATCCCACAGTGGGCAAGAAAAAGGTGGCCATTTGTCACTACCCATATGATTGCTCTGGTAGTTCAGTGCTGATTTAGGTCCCTACTCCCTCTTCACTAGGACGTTATACCTGTCTGCCATATCGGTAAGGTGCAATGTTCATTCATTCCCTCAATCCCTTTCCAAGCCCATCCATTATGTTGCTGAACAAGGTGTTTGGAAGGACATCAAAAGTTAAAAGTGAATAAAATAGCAAGTTCTTTACTTCATGTTTAGTCTCCATCCTATGTTTGTGTTTCGTACTCCTAGAGGGTCTCACAAGTACTTCAATTAAAATATATATTTTATATATTTTACACACACACACCCCCACACAGACTGACTGACCGACTGCCTTACCCATACACTACCCAAAAACAGCATGTTAGAGACCACATTGTTGCAATAACAAAATGTGTTTTGTTTTGGTGTCTTACCCCTAGCGCACACTTGAATCGCTCCTGGTTGAAGTTGGAGACGGTGAATAGCGTCTCAAAGAATTTGTAGACACACTCTGACTCACTAAGCTGAGCATACTGTCGGAAATTGTTCTGAATTAGCTTCCTAAGCGCTTTGGGCTGCAACACGAACATCAATATTAAATTCAATATAAAACTCAAACAATGTCACCAATGTTAACAGACCCACTAGTCCACATAAACTCAAACCACTGCCAACAGAGAAAGGGAGATCATTTCTATCATTCCCTGATTCCAGGAAGATAGCATCTAATAAAGATAATATCCAAGTTGCTGTTTTGACTCCAGTCCCATTTCTCTGGGCGAGACAACTATTACCTGTGTGTTAATAATAATAACAAAAACAATATTAATAACAATAATACAAATAATACAAATAATAATACAAATAATAATAATAATAATAATAATAATAATAATAATAATAATAATAATAATAATAATAATAATAATAATAATAATAATAACAATAACAATAATATTATCATTACAACTAATAATAACAATAACAATAATAATAATAAAAATAATAATAAAAATAATACAAGATGCTATTACGCGCATTTTCTTAAACCGAACTCAAAGTGGGGCTTGAGATCGCCATTACAGAAGGCGGAAAATAAATCAATTTTTACTTTTTGAACTTTCGATTGACTGCATACAATTACTATTACTGAAGGGAGGGAGGGAGAAACTAGAATACCCGTACAAAACCCTGGGTGTCCTCAAAAGTCTCGTACCCAAGTCACACGTACGTTCGTCCCATGGCGGGCTCAAACCCGCGAACTTCGGCATAGCATACCAGCCCCTATCAACTGTGCTACCACGCCTCCCTTTTACAGAATGAATGCTTGCAGCAATAGTGTGTAGGCAGGCTCCTGACCTTCATGCCCTCAATGATGTTCTTAGGCAGGAACCTCTTCAGGCCCACCTCCTTTTCCAGGTATTCAAAGTTGGATTTCTTGTCCAGGGCAACCTGAGGCATGTCCTTGAAGAACCGTCTGCAACACAATGTCAAGGATATGCAAGTCTAGGTCAAGGACATCGTCTTTAAAAAAAACACAACAACAACAATGTCAGAGAACATTGCAACGAAAGGTCAAGAAGATTACACTAGGCACAATATCAGTTTATATATATATATGCTCGTATATCAAAGGACATTAGGAGAAAACTACAAAAACACTACAAAAGTTTAACCGTGTACAATGAAAATGGGAGTCTAAATAAGGGAGGGAAAGGAGAGAGAGACAGAGACAGTGAATGAGAAATAGAGACTGAGAGATAAAGACTGAGAGACAGAGACTGAGAGACAGAGACTGAGAGACAGAGACTGAGAGATAGAGACTGAGAGTTAAAGACTGAGAGACAGAGACTGAGAGATAGAGAATGAGATATAGAGACTGAGAGACAGCGACAAGTCAGAGAGTGAGCATCATACCATGGAAATGAAAAGGTATTGAAAATCATATTTAGATTTAGATTTACTGAGGAAGTCACAAGTGGCTGGGCAGTGCTGTCCTACGCTAACAAACAAAATATTTCTACAAACATGCCAGAATTGTCTTGAGAAAGTCAGCAGCGACAGTGCAGTGTTACGTGCCTCACCTCATCTCTATGCATCCTAATCTGATGGCTGTGTCTGTCTCAATGTGTTCTGCCAGATCCCTCATGTAGTCTGACCGCACCTAAAAAAGAGGAAATTACATAAGTTAACTGTATTATCGTCGTTGTAGTTCTCCTCTTCCTCCTCCTTATTATCATCTCCTCCTCCTTCTCTTCCTCATCATCGTCATCATCATCGCCGTCGTCGTCGTTGTCATCATCTTCATCAACATCATGCAAGACTTCACCTTCAACACTATAGTCACCGCCTCCCTATCACAATCTCACAATTACAATAACTCAAACTGCTAAACTCATCAACCATCAACATCAATCATTATCCACCCACCACCCATCCATCATCATCATTAACGTCGTCGTCGTTGTCTTCATCAAACTTCTCACAGGCTCCTCATCTCAAGAGTTCCTTAATCAAACTGCAAAAACCTATGTATTTGTTTGTTGTTTGTTTTTAAAAGCACTTGCATCATAACTCTCTTCGGTAATCTTTGGAATCTCTGGTTAGAATAATTCCGTTTGTGTGCATGTATGTTTTGTGTTGGCGGGTACGGCCATGAAGACAATCGAGTTGTGAAGAATTATTTGTGCTCGACATTCTTTGTACAATCAAACGTTCTTCCATAGAGCTCTATCTAGGTAATCGTGAATTCTTTCCCTGTGATCTAACAAACTTCTTCGGCTTATCAGGTCTGAGCTTGAAGGCAGACTAGACTGTTCCAGCACGTCGCGTCAGAGAAGAAGAAGAAATACCGGAGCCTTATCATAGAAGCTGTTTGTCTTATCACAGAAACAGTTGTCTGGTTTTATCTTAGAGTGAGATGGGACAATATGGGTGGGGGAGGTGAGATGGACTGAGGAGTGGCAGAGGGGGTAACAGTTTTGTGGGTGGTCTAAGAAAGTAAGTCACATACACCATGATAACTGACGGACGTTTAGAACCGGTAGTCTTTACTCTGCAAGCAATTACATTACATTACATGATTATTGCTTTAGGTCCAGCGGACTCTTCCGAGCCAAATCAGGACCGGAAAAACCCCCGGTCCGCATAAAAGATCTGCTGAAACAACCCTAGTGGTAAAACTAAAAGCTCTCCACCAGCCAGTCACTTTACAATAAAGACATCCCACGCAGGGGACGCTGAGGCTGTACTCTAATTTATCGAACCCCCGTTTACAAAAACGAAATAGAATACAAACATCATTATAAATTATCAACAAAACACATACATATAAAATGCCTATATTGCTAAATAATAACATCATAGGAAGCCCCAGTGACCACCTGGCAGAAAGCGTCCAATATTCCCAAGCTGATCCAACAGACCTCACACACAAATAAAGAGTCTTGTCCCGGAAGAGTTTTCAAGAAAAAAGGTAGGTGACTGGTCTAGCGAACAAGAAGATAGTATAGCAGATTGATAGAACAGAGCAGGAATGAGAAAGAGCAAACGAGAAAGACAGCGACAGTGGGAATTTAAAGCACTAAATTTCCAGAAAGTGGGGATACTATTTATACTGAAACCCCCGGCACCCCAACGGGGGTCTGCAAGCAATTACATAGCATTCTAGTACTGTCAATGTTTGACGATGCCCGTATTCAAACGATTGGTCTTCTTGATCCCATCCTCGGGGAAGTTAATACCCTACTCGTTGGAAATGCAGAATCGCAGCTGCTGTCGATTTTGTCCTCATCGTCATCATCGTCGCACAGTCCTTTTATAATCTCTTCTTTTTTTTTTCCCCAAATGAAATGAAATAGTGTTGTCGTAAGGATTTCAAATGCAAGGAATTTCAATGGGGAGCAACATTTTCTATGAATATTCATCGTCTAAGTTGATTATTTAGGCAAAAAAACACTTGAAGCCAGCATTACACGGATATGCTGTCTGTAAAAATCATAACCTTATTTCCGATTCTGGGAAAGCAATAATTTAAAAGAGCCGGCTTCATACTTGCTGGGCTTCCTCTGCTATAACCCCACTCCCACCCCCATCCGGCCCTACCTTACCCACCCATCCACTCTCTTCCCTCCCATCATTCCCTCCTCTCCCTCTCTCCAGCAGTTTCTCGAGGCAATATTTAGACATGTCACCTCTTCAATGGCTTGTAGCAGACCGGCTCTGCTATTGCACCATACTGCAAACCTCACACAGAACTACTTAATCGCTTGCGAAAGATCTGTGATCCGGACATCACTTACGCGCTACCGCTGATCAACCACACAAAATGCAAAACCTCCAACGAAGAGATGCGTGTGTTTTGTGGAGATAAAAACAACAACCAAACGAATGTGTTTGCTCATCGTGTAACTTACTCGTGGTATCCTACCGCATAGAATGTAATCGGAAGCGGTAGGGAGAGGAGGCGCATGTGTGTGTGGTAAAACTGATCCGTGTTTTGCTCATCATGCAGGTTCATAGTCTTTTGAGCACTGACGCACCTGGTGTGATAACAGGCTGTTTCTTGCTATGATTCACCCGCGATGATGCGTTGGGGGGTCGCCGTAAAGATTCACCTGTCTTGCCTAAGAAAACATACTGTATACCTACACCCATTGCTGCGCAGAAGTACACGTTTTACTACAAAATGTCATTTAGTTATGAGGCTGTTACTTGCTATGAATCACCAGCGATGATGCGGTGGATGGTGCCTAACAATACATACAGAATAACTATCATTGGGACTACGATTACTTAGTTTCACAAGTACAGTAACTAAAGCCCTTATAAAGTGTCCCACCGATGAAAACTTCGTGTCAGACTCCTGCCCACTTGGATGGATGGATGGATGGATGGATGGATGGATGGATGGATGGATGGAATCTAATCTAATCTAATCTAATCTAATCTAAATTAATCTAATCTAATCTAATCTAATCTAATCTAATCTAATCTAATCTAATCTAATCTTATCTATCTATCTATCTATCTATCTATCTATCTATCTATCTATCTATCTATCTATCTATATATATCTATCTATCTATCTATCTATCTATCTATCTTTTTTGGGGGTGGGGTGGGGTGTGAGGTGTAAACATTTTAGAAGGCACATTCTTGTATAATAGGGGGAATGAGACGGTGAGGAGGTAGATGGAGGATGGCGGGATAGTTGGAGGACGAGTCCAGAGTGATAGGGAGTGGGAGAGAGAGACTTTAGATTCTCACCTGGTCATAGAGGTAATAGAAGGTGACTTTGTCTCTGGAATACAGTTCTTGGAAGCTTCTCGGCAGGTATCGCACCCTCAGCTCGTACCTGTATAAAAAAAAACACATTAATGAAACCTGACAATACATGGTGAAGAAACGGAAACTCCGATGGTATGGCCACGTCACCAGATCATCAGGCCTTGCAAAGACTATTCTGCAAGGCACAGTGCAAGGAGGTAGGAGAAGAGGAGACAGAAAAAGAGGTGGGAGGACAACATTCGAGAATGGACTGGTTTGACACTGAGCGAAGCCATCAGGGCTGCTGAGGACAGAGAAAGATGGAGTATGCTGGTTAAACGATCATCTGTGGTGCCCCTACGACCTCCGGGTTACGGGACAGGATAGGATAGGATAGGACATAGTGATAGTTTATTCACATATAACCTACAATTAGTTACAATTTACACACAAATACTAATGTATGGCGCAATCATACAATTAATGTATGATTTCAATCAAAAGCTTTAATATCGAGTCTCAGAAAATATCACACGTACAAGCCATCTATCAATGACCTAATTTAAAGGAGTGGTTGGAGGGGACAAACATTTAGCCTACTGATTTTGTGCTTGTGTTTGCCGTAAGTGGTGCGATTTACAGAGTTTCTTACGCGTCGAATGAATACTAATATACTGCCACAGAGATTTAATTAATCTTATTTCATCGTTTTATATAGCGCTTTTCCAAGCAGCTCAAGAGCCGCTCAAGGTGCTGGCCGATGCAGGATCTAACTCAAGCCGCCTGAGGCGCTTACTTGCAGCCTTTGGGATTAATATTAACTGTTATACTGGAGCAGATGTTAGGTCGATGGGTCGAATCAGGGAGTCGTTCACGCTCAAAACAGTCTCTGTTAGCAACACTGAAGATAGTGCTCGCTTTTCCCAATGGGACTGGAGTAAGTGAAACCGTCTGAAACTTAGTGGGAGTTCATGAAAGCATCTTGAAGGACTGACCTAAGTTCTTCAGGCTGGTGCTTGGCCTCAAACTTCTGTCGCACTTGGTACATGGTGAGGTCGTTGTGCAGCCAGTAGCACCTGCGACTGCCCACGTGCATCAGCCTCAGGGCGAAACATCGCGCAAAGTACCGTTCTCCTGCTGCCAGTCGGCCCACCACTAGACGAATAATGTCCTGAAACACATAAATAACGCACACTTTAAAAGACACACTATTATGAACTTCAAATAGAAAAAAAATTACTCCCATTCTAAGTGTGATAAGATGCCACAAAGAGCGCCTATTTAAAAACGAAAATGCGTCAAAGACCCAATGATTCCGAAAATAGCTGGTCAGGTCTTTTTCATACGATTGCTCTGAAGTGTGGCAAACACAATTCAAACTGCCGCTAATGATCATCAATCTTACAAACCAGCACCGCAAAGAGCCTCCCACTCCTCAATCCCAAACAACACCTAATAATGCCCGTCTGTCAAACTGCCACAAACAGAACACAAACATGAACAGGGTGTCTGGACAAATTGCACAGAGGCCTGAGGGCAAGCACACATATACCAATCTACCCCTTAACTCACAATAAACACACACACTCTCTCTCTCTCCCTCCCCCACCCTTCCCCTGCGGCACGCACCCCCGATAAACTATTCTATCAAGTTGCCAACCCAGATTCCTATCAAAGAAAAGGCAAGATAAGAAAATTCTTTCAACATAAACCCCAAAAGCTAGCCGACATGCCTCAGTGTTTTCTTTTTCTCTTTCATACAGCGGAAGTTTCTCCCTCATCTCTGGTAAAGGTAACTCATTTGTTGTGAACCGCACGCTGCCAGTTTCCAATATGGTGCTGTAAGGAACGCTGAATCATTCAGTGAATGGACGGTTTATAAGTCCTTTTATCGTCATCGTCGTCATCCTCATCATCATATGCAACTTAACGTACGCTTCTGAATAGGATTTTTTTTCTTTTTCAAATCAACACGTAATACAATATACAGCTGAAAATACCACCAATGCAGAATACAGAATACAACTTGTTCTGATAAACAATTGTGTATTGCCGCTTATAAACGATACTGCCTTCATATCATTTGCTTAATTAACACGCGTACTGTGAAATACAAAAACAACCAGACAGATTCCTGCCCATTTCACCTAAGAATCAGAATTGGTATATTCCAGCAGCTGCAAATTCAGGATATGGTGGATGTTACAGGTAAAATTATAGGGGGAATAAAACCAGATAGTTTCATGTAATTCCGGCAGCATTCGGTAGCACTTAGAAATATATGGTGTTTTACGATGGATTGGGATAGGGCGGAGTATGGGGAGTGTGTTAGGAGCGATGCAATTTAATTCACAAATGCATTTTTACCTGTTTTTAGACCATTGTATTAAAATAAATAGTTTCCACAAGAGATGTCTGGCATTCTTTCTTGTTTTGTCTCCTAGAGAGATAGATGGTAAAGGCTTTTGGGGCATTTGATCGTTTACTAGTAACAGCTTTCCGTACCACAGGGGGCTGGCACGCTAGGATCGCGGCAGCATAAAGCAGCATCTCCCTTGTGATTTATAGACATGCTTTATCTCTGTGCACGGCTCCGTAACCGCACTAGACAAACGTGGGAACCTCCAGTGCATCATGCTTTTTTCCTGTTGTCTTCTCTGCCCATTCTGTATCAAATACATTTCTTCTTGCACACATTAGTAAGAATATGCCGTCCCTCTGTACAATCTGCATGCAGCCATTACAAAGCAATTGACCCTTATCTGTTCACGGTATTTTTTTTACAACACGAGCTTTTGATCCAATGATGAGCCTTAGGCCTTCTTTTTATGTAATGTTGTGTCATACGTACTTCTGGTTGTAAAACACTAGATGTTACTAGAACGAAAACGCATCGCAAATCCGTAAAGAAAACAACTGCTGCCCTGACAATGTTAAAGCCCATCTGGAAAGACAGTACCATCACTGTAAGGCTGCTGCGCTCCCTTGTCATCTCCATCTTCCTATACGCTTGCGAAACATGGACCCTCACAGCAGATCTACAACGAAGAATACAAAGCATGGAGATTAAATGCTACAGAAGACTTCTGGGCATTTCCTATACCCAGCACATCAGCAACAAAGAAGTCCGACAGACCATCACACAAGCCATTGGACCACACGACGACATGCTCACAGTGGTGAAGAAACGGAAACTCCGATGGTATGGTCACGTCACCAGAGCATCAGGTCTTGCAAAGACCATTATGCAAGGCACGGTGCAAGGAGGAAGAAGAGGGAGACATAAAAAGAGGTTGGAGGACAGCATTCGAGAATGGACTGGCTTGACACTGAGCGAAGCCATGAGGGTTGCGGAGGACAGAGAAAGATGGGAGCCCTCTGGTTAAACTGTCTCTGGTGCCCCAACGACTTTCGTATTACGGGATAGGATATGAGAAATAGGATAATAGTAATCTATTTTTAACTAGACGTTTACACTTTTCCTCTCTCTTTCTCACACACACACGCACACATACACACGCACTCTCTCTCTCTCTCCCTCTCTCTCTCTCCAACTCCCTCCTGCAAAGGACAGTAAAGACGGGTGTATTCACAACTTTCCGGCACCTCTCATAAAAACTCGTGGGTATCGCCATTATAAATTAAAACGAGGTTATATGAAACCAAGTTCCGGTTTGGCTTGTTTTGCTTTTATCAAAGCTTGATGCGTGACTTTTAAATATGGCAAATTGCCGAAAACGACGATTGTTAGAGCCAGAAAACGAGTGGGATAAGTATAAAAACGGTGGAGGAAGTACATGCTCAGTGAAAGAATGCAAAAAACAATCGTAGAGGCCTGTATTTGTGGCGACTTCGGAGGTGCGTCGATCATCGACAGAAAGTGAAACAGAACCTGAAAACTCTTGTAGTTTTCCATAGCTTCGCTGTCGCAACCTTCACAAAACACGAAGTAACTGACTATGTTAGGCTAGCGTTGTGGCCAAGTGGGCTAAGGCGGGACTAACTTGCCTTGTCCACAAGCCAGAAACCAATGGCGCCTGACAGGTGTGGGTTCGAGCCAGGATCTGGGCGTTATGTTTTTCCGAATATTTTTCAAAAATTCACAAATAATGTTAGGTAGGTAGGGTTTAGGCGCGCCACTGGCGATAGAAAGGGATAATAAACTGCAGCAAAAAAAATAATAATATGTGAGGGTACGATACAGGTGGCCAGTGACACATGTTATTATTCTTGAATATTTGGAAATAACTCACTAAAACACGCGGAGAAAAAAAAACGGAAGTATTTTTCATAGAGGGGATTCCCGTTGGTGCATAAGATAGCAGAAAAGTGTGAATAGAACAACAGCAAGATATTAGGCTTTGTGTGCCTATTCGCACCAATGTAATTATTAGAAACCACCCATGCTCACAAGCAAAGCCTACCACACTGAAATTACGTGACTCACAAACGGAATACCTGACTTTATGAAATCTGATCAGTTAGTCTGATAAATTTAGCTAGTCACCCAGAATTTTTGCCTGCCTGTCTGCGTGTGTGTGAGTGCGTGTGGGGGTGTGGGTATGTGTGTGTGTGTGTGTGTGTGTGTGTGTGTGTGTGTGTGTGTGTGTGAGCGCGCGCGCGTGATTTTTGTGAGTGTGAAATGGAATGTCGGTGTGTGTGTGTGTGTGTGTGTGTGTGTGTGTGTGTGTGTGTGTGTGTGTGGGTGTGTGTGTGTGTGTGTGTGTGTGTGGGTAGGTGTGTGTGTGTACTGCGTTTGTGTGTATGATCAAGCTTAGAGTATATAAAGTGTCTAATTTTTATTGTTGATGTGAAAACTGTGCATTGTGGGTCTTTATGTTTTTAGGAGTGGGAGTGAGTGAGTGTGTGTGTGTGCGTGATTTTTTTTCAAGCAGTCCTGTTTTGTGATTTGGCTTAGCATGTGATGATCATGTCTGTGCATGGGTTGCGTGTGTTGTACGCCTCTGGTTGGTGTTTGTGCGTGATGTCGTTGGTTTGTGATCGTGTGTGGGGTTGTATGCAGGAGTGTACAGAGCAAGTAGATTTGGGGTGTGGGATAGTAGTTTTCTTATATTTTATGTGTTGCACTGTTGATTTTTGTTTGTTTGTAAATGTCATTCCTTTTTAAGGTATTCTACACTTTACATTTACTATGTTTGTGCAGCCAAAATGCAAATTTCATAGATGAATAAAGTCTCAGTTTCAGTCTCAGATTATGATGAGCAACAGCAGCATACACCGTTGCAGACAAAGAAAGTCAGAACATACCCTTGGAAATAGTGACTACATACATCAAATCACATACCGAAACGACAGAGGGAAGAATGACTGCATACTATGCAACAGCAAAGATAAATACAGTTTGTGGAGTGTATGGCTACGAGCTTGTGCTGCTGTTGCTGCTGTGCGTGCCAACTGATATTATGCACATCGTGGCCAGCTGTTGACGGGGATTCAATCGTGAACGTGTGCCAACAGGCTTGCCCTTGTACTAGCAAAACGCATGAGCCCGTATTACTGAAGGTCTCTGTGCTCTTATTATCTTGCCCCGAACCATTGTCTACAATATCCATTTGGCAGAACGGTAAGCGAAATCGCTACGGAAAATATATATTGCTTTCCTATAAATGAAGGTTCTGTCAATCTATATGCGCGCGCGGAATCGCACCAAAACGGCAGCGTCGCACATTAATTGTTTCTTCCGCCCATCCGTTATAGCCTCTGGAACACCGGTTTGGCAATTAACTCCACAAGCTGAACAATTTTGCTTAACGATGTAAAGATCCAATTCTATTCAGGAAAAACAATAGATAATCGGAATGATGGAACTTCCGCTCGCGCCTCTTTTACCATTTGTTGACGGAGAAATAGGCGGGTGAGGTACAGCTTTTGCCACTTCGGCCAAAACAACCCACAGTCCCCCTCTCTCAAACAAAACACAGAAGCTCCCTCCTATCCGCCTGTCAAGGTATATTTCTCATCACTTCGTTATATATACACATGTATCCTTTCCTTCCTATCATCCCGTCTGCTTCTTCCTCTTTATCTATCCATCTCTTCTCCACCCCCCACCCTCATTACCTCCTCCCCCCTACCACCCTTCTCATGCCATCGTTGGTCCAAATCACGTCATTTCGCTGTGCAAAACTGTGTATGATTTATGTATATCGCAGGCAAGAGTCAGTCTTCGTAGAAACATGCCGAAGACCTCTGTCGGAAACGAGGGTAAATGGCAATATAGCTGGGATTGGAGGGCTCTGTCGGTGGCATTTGTAATCCATGGGGCCACAGCTGAGTCTGCGTCTGAGCTTGCGGAAGCATACGGATATTGTGTGCTAAACTATTCGGGCAAGACAAATAACCCAGACAGAGCCTCTTTGTCGCGAATAATAAAGACGAGGACAAGAAGGAGATGATGAACATTTTAATCGTCCCCTATACGCTTATGTGTCCGGGGACGTTAATCTATTTAAGTAACTAACTAAGATGATGAACAATGAGGTTTAACGTCTACACCCACCATTGGCGATATGGCAGACGGGAAAAGAAGGAGAAAGAAAAAGGGAAAGAAAGCAACAAGAAGAAGAAGAAGAAGAAGAAGAAGAAGAAGAAGAAGAAGAAGAAGAAGAAGAAGAAGAAGAAGAAGAAGAAGAAAGCACAGTAAGGTCAAAATAACATAACAACAACAACAACAACAACAACAACAACAACAACAAGGCTTTGAAATCGTCATCGACGAAGAAGTGGAGCGGGAGGACTACGAGGAGGACAAAACGGAGGACAATAAGGGTGAAGAAGTGGGAGAGGAGCGGGAGGGAGTGAGAAGGGAGATAAAAACAGTGAGAAGTAAGGTGCTGATGTAGCTTAAATGCCAACAACTTGTCTGTCCTTGTTAGACACGCGCCTGCTCTCTATATTACACCTGCCAGTCTTCAGGTCTTCAGGTCCCACCGCCGTAGCTCAAGTGGTAGAGCGTTCGCCTGGCACACCGATGACCCAGGTTCGAATCCCGTGGTGTGCGATATAAAATGTGGCCATTTTCACTGTCCATTTTAGCATTATGATTGCTCTGATGGTTCAGTATTGATTCAGGTCCCTACCCCTCTTTTTCAAAGGGATGGTTATCCCCCTCTGCCATATCGCCAATGGTGGGTGTAGACAAACCTCAATGTTCAATCCTTCCAATCAGGCTAAGCTCACCCTAACTTAACGGTAAGCCTAATTTTCATATCGGATGATGTCTGGGCAATTTTCTCCAAAACCAATGGGCGGATTAACCTTACCATCTCGGTGACGTCATCATGCCGACGTCATAATTTGCTGTGGGTTTTTTCCTAGTTCTATTATCTCCCAAACTACTGGGGCAGTATTAAGAAAAGGCAATACCATGAGTAGTGGTAAAATCTTTACCTTACCTGGTTTGGACTTATCTGGCATTAACTTATAATTTACCTGTGCCTCCAAGATAAAACCGAACTTTTACAAATCGAGTGACGTAATCATTGTAAAGTAATTTTTTTTCAAAGAAAATTTTAATTAAAACAAAACTTTGTATGTAATTAGATTACATTCGAGTAATTAGAGTGTACAGATGTCATAAGCTTAAAACAAAACTATGGTATATTTAGTGATGTAATCGTATGACGTAACAGGTTGCCGTCTTTTTTTTTTCTTTCTTTTTTTTCGCCTCCCAAACTATTGGAGGGATTTGGTTTAAGTTTGGAATATACTGAGGCTTTACTTGTTCCTTACTTGTGCCTCCAAGGAACGTCCCATCGCCTTAGCTTAATTTGTAGAGCTCTCGCCCGGCACACCGATGACCCAGATTGAATCCCGTGGTGTGCGAAATAAAAAGTGGCCTTTTTTCATTGTCCAATTTAGCAGTAAGATTGCTCTGGTGGTTCAGTGTTGCTTTAGGTCCCTACTCCTTGTTCCCTGGGATGATTATCCCAGTCTGCCATATAGCCATTGAAATATAAAATATAAAGTTTTATTTCTTTAAACTTTGTATGTAGGTGTACAGATGCCTTGAACCTAAAACAAAATTATGATACACTGATCGAGTGACGTAATATTATAAGTGGTTTTTTTTTTAAAATATTTTTTGGTTACATTTTGGATGTAATTAGAGTGCACAGATGCCTTGCTTATTATTATTATTATTATTATTATTATTATTATTATTATTATTATTATTATTATTATTATTATCATTATTATTATTATTATTATTATTATTATTATTATTATTATTATTATTATTATTATTATTATTTTCCATATTTACGAGAGTCATCGCTGAGCGTCAATTCGCACAATCTCTCTCCGCCTTCATAAAATACTATCATTATGGAATTTTATCATCGTCTGCTACTGTTATACGTACATAAATTGAAACAATTTTTGGTTTTACACACTTTCTTTGATACACTATTTCGTAGTCTGTAAGTCTGCCTTACTACATAGGACGCTGATCACCGTCCTCTACTTGTATAAACATTTATTATCTAGTCATCCATCTCAATCCGTAATAAAAACAAAGACGAAGGGAGCAGCAGTGACGTCAATAATGCAAGTAAACGGTTGAAACCGTGACCCTAGCCTATGGAGCTCCCATGTACGCTACCAGTCCCGGGGGCCGTCGCACTTGATAATACTCATTTGTCAGCTGGTGGTCAGCTGGTCAACTGGACATAGCAAAGTAAAGAAAACATTTAGACATTTTGCAGTGCTACTAGAAGCATAGGCTACACTGTGTACAGGCGCGTGCACTCAATAAAATCCAAGTCCTGATGTGTCGCATACATTCCATCATAACGGACTTTAAAGATCATGACGCTCATGTCATAGACGGGAGAGTGCCGGTGACAAGAATACACCCAGCATGCACCTAGGTCCTTCTCCCCTATCCCTGGCTGCCCAGGATTGTGCTCAGTTGTCTGGAGCGTTATTCCGAGGCGCCCAAAGGTTGCAAGTTGGCGCCTCGGCGGCATGAGTTAGATCCTGTATCGGCCAACGCCTTGAGCAGCTCTTGAGCTGGAAAAGCGCTATATAAGAAAGATCACATAAATAATAACTACTATATTATCAGTCAAGTCAACCCAAAACACTTTAACAGAATTTTGGATTGGTGAAGAATTAAATAAAAATTGCTACAATATATTACCACAAAGAAACAAAAGTAAACAACGTATACAGGCTAGTTCACTAGTTGTATTACAATAAAATCACAGTTTCTGATTCTTACATTTGATATACACAGTGATTAATATTTGTTTTTTTTTTCTTTTATTTTCCCCTTGTCTAACTTGTCTAAATGTAAATTTACATTTTTCCAGTGCTACTGAAGAAGAAAAAGAAGAATAGGAAGCAGAAGGAGACGAAAAAGAGGCAGACAATGAGATATAACTGTTATATGACATTCTTCTAAATCTTTATTTTAGCATTATTTATTTATTAATGTATTTATTTATTTCATTTTTATTTAATTTTTTTTCTTCTGTAAAGCGCTATGAGCTCTAGTGAGGAAGGGCGCGGTACAAATGTTTATTATTATTATTATTATTATTATTATTATTATTATTATTATTATTATTATTATTATTATTATTATCATTATTATTATTATTATTTTCATTATTATTGTGTTATTATTATTGTTATTGTTATTATTATTAGTAGTAGTATTAGCATTGCCTATAATCAGACAATTCGGAGCCTGTAACAATCAGCTAAGTCAGAACGATCGAGTTTTAATACCTAAGACCAACTAGATAACCTATAGTAAAATTGTATTACCGTTAGGACCAACGTCTTCTAATCTAATACTATTTTAGCCACAATTGCCAGCCTCAGCAACTCTACGGTCCGCCAACACCGCGGGACAAAGACGAGTCCTGTGGATAAAGCAGTGCCAATGGTCATCCGTCTTCTTGGACTCCAGTGACCAACGCTTCTGACAACGGCCCCTAGAAAAATAGTCCTTTGACCATTGGGGGAATATTGCCGCAGACTGAGACTTAACTGTGCCAAAGTGGCTGCAAATATCATTCTGCTTCAAAGTCACTTGCAGAAATACGAATCACGACTCAGGACGAAGGAGGATGTAGAGTGGGGACAGAAATGCTGGTATGAACGCCACAAGTATTTGGAATGCTGAGAGTTCTAATTCCAATTGCAGGGCAACGCCATAATGTAGAGACCAATGCGCACATTGAACAGGGCCAGGGGAATGTTAAGAGGTGAGGTTAGTGGATAAGGGCACAAGTTTCAAGAAGCTGGCCTCCGTGAATAAAAAGAGGTCCTGAACTATCCAACGACCCTGATATTAGCGGAAACCTTTTTCCCTTTTATATTTTTATTGAATGGTGCCAGGAACAAAAAGGCCACAAGAAAGGCGACGCGCCTATGAATATCCCGCAGTCATCAATCGACATCGGTTACCACAAAGTTCGCATCACGCACAAAACCCATCACAGGCGCCGCGGGTGCAACTGATAGGGCAATAGACCGCACGTGTATGTGTGCGCGGGCGTGTTTGCGCGTGCGCAACAGAGTGAGGAGAGAGGGAGAGAGAGAGGGAGAGAGAGAGAGAGAGAGCGACAGAGTGAGGAGAGAGAAAGAGCGACAGAGAGAGGAGGGATGGAGAGAGAGAGAAACGAGAGGCAGGGAGGGATATTTATTGAGGGTACAAGGGAGTGAGAGTTTCGTTTCACGTAAATGGGTTTGTTGAGGTGATCGAACGACGTGTGTATGTGTTTCTGTATACTGCTAGGTTTCTTTTCTCTCTCTCTCTCTCTCTCTCCCTACTTCCCTCTTCCCATCCCGTCCCACCAGCCTAATTCCAACAGTTGATCTTTAACAAAATATTCGGCGGCCGAGATTCGTTCACGACACCAAAGCAACTCCAAACTTTTATCTTTGTTGCCACTGCTGTTGCTGAGGGTGCTGTTGCTACTTTCTCCAATAAAGATTCATGTCCGAGGAGGTGAAGAATTGATTACCGAAGAAGGAGAAGAAGAAGAAGAAGAAGAAGAAGAAGAAGAAGAAGAAGAAGAAGAAGAAGAAGAAGGAGGAGGAGGAGGAGGAGGAGGAGGAAGAGGAGGAGGAGGAGGAAGAGAAGGAGGAAGAGAAGGAGGAAGAGTAGGAGGAGGAGAATTGCAACAAATGAGGATTTCAGACAAGACTATAGCTGAAGGAGTAAGAGCAGAAGATTGATGGCATTCATACTACTTCAGATAGCGAAAGCAGATGTTGACTGCATGCATCGCGCTGACAGGAAAAATGGAGGAATATGCACACACTCGGGCAAACTAACAGACAGAGAAAGAGAGACAGAGAGGAAGAGAGAGCCAGACAGACAGAAACAAACAGAGAGAGATGTGGGTATGGAAGCCAGGAAGCTAGAGGTTGAGGTTTTTGTTTTTTCGTATTATTTAGCCACAAAGACGCAGGAATCGAAGCGGTGGACAAAGAGACACGACAGGAATAAGGAGTGGTGGGGTGGGGTAAGAAGGGGGCGGAGAGTGAAGAGAGGATGGTAATGTCATGGACCAAAAATAATTGTTGGTCCATGGTAATGTGAAGGAAGAGACAGAGATGAAGGAGAGAAAATGATCGCAAGGGGAGAGTAGAGAAAAGACGGGAATGGAAAAGGACAAAAGTCGCCAGTGGGTTAAACTTAAAATAAAAATAAAAACAAAAACATAAAATAAAATAAAAAGCTAACGAGCAAGAATAATTGCTGAGAGGGCGAAGGGGGGAACTAATAAATGGGCTTTGAGAGGCATGGGAATGGACGGAGGATGAGGCGGAGGAGAGGTTGAAGCAGGAGGAGGAAAAACGGAAGAAAATTCCGGCACTCGTTGACTGCCATCTGTGGGACTCGACATCACTGGTACCTTCTTTTCTTTTTTAAAATTCCTCCGCCCGGACCTTGTTGCGAAAGGACTTTTTTTTTTAAAACCCTTCTTTTTTTCCCCCAACTATTCCCCCCCACCTCCACCCACCATCCCCTAATGCCATGTGTCTCTTTCTAACAAGGACCACGCATGAGTCACAGTCATTCTCAGTATATGAGCCTGCTGAGCTTGAAAAAAAATGTAAGATTTGACATCTGCCTTGATCATCTGGTTACATGGGCATTGATGGCAGCGACCATCGTTATGGGGCCCAATCGTTATGCAAAACGGAAAGGGTTGGAAAGAGTTTAGAAGTCGCTCTTGCGTGCTTCCAGTGATGATTATCCAACACTGACGATCGCATTGCGTGTTTGTCTAAAGCATTTGCACACAGCTTTCTTCGCTTTGAATTACTGTTCAATACCATTGCAATGACGTCCCCGAGGTTGAGAGTAATACCGTGCACCACTCCAGACAAACGATGAACGAGGATAGCTAGCTAAGACGGCAATGACGATCACATTCTAAAGTTGTAGCCACCATCACCACCACCATCTCCATCATCATTACCATCATCATCATTGCCGTCGTCGTCATCACCTTCAATTTTCTTAAAACTGTTTTCGTCATCATTATGAGCCGCAGCTGCAGCTTCCTTTTCTTCAGTTTCTTCTTCTTTCTCCATTTCTCACCCCCATCCAACTTCATCATCTTCCAGTTCCAATCCTTTCCTCTTGATCCTCGGCATCACCTTGTCCAGACTAAATGACAGGCAAGGCAGATCAATGTCCAAAAAAGCTAAATAGCGAAGCAAGAAGAGAGAGGGGACAATTACATAGGGCTTAGCCGATCTGACAAACAGGACTACAGGTGAACCGCTGCGGACAAAAACCACATGGCTACGTATCACACCGAGGAAAAAAAACAACGCCTAGCATGCTGGATCATGTGATATGAGGAGAGTTTTCCAATCAAAATATCAATATAGAAACGAACAGTAATACAGAAACGAACAGTACTATCCTACGGACAAGCAAGTGGACAGAACTAGATTATTTGCAAAAACTAGCCAACATAAATCAACGGTGTAAAACATGTCAACATAATATTTGATGACTAAATTAAAGTCTGAAGTTAGGTAGTGCCAAGAGGTCGATGTGTGTTCAGTGGCAACTAAGTAGCGACCCTAATGCTACGAGAAAGGGGGAAAAAATGGTGCCAGGATCATATCGACTACGCCCTGTCAACGATAATCATTGCAGCAACAATCACGGATTGATTCCAGTCGTGCGTGCAACCGCCGATGGATCATCACAACAACGTGAAGAGAATACACCGCAGAACTCGTAAGAAGGAGCACGAAAGGTGATGAAGTCAATGGCGATGACAACGACATGAAGATAATGAAGTCAATGGCGATGACAACGACAAAGAGAAACGGTAGCGGGAGGAATTTTTTGTAGGTGGTCATGTTATGGCGAAAACGATCATTATCATCATCATCATCATCAATCATCAATCATCAATCATCATCATCATCATCATCATCATCATCATCATCATCATCATCATCATCATCATCAATCAACATCATCATCATCAATCATCATCATCATCAATCAACATCATCATCATCATCATCGTCATCATTGTCGTGGTGTGGTGAAGAACTTCAAGACGACACACATACAGATGACGATGAGAATGGGTGTTGCAGAGTTAAATCTCTTGCAAGATATTCACCACCCTCAACACCACTACCAACAACAACAACGAGCAAATCCAACAACATCATTGTCTACCTCAAACCCATTTGCAATTACCTATGCAAACCATGAAAGTCAAGAGAAAACAAAACATGAACAGCACACACAATGAAAGAGTTTTTAATAATTCTTTCTGCAAGAAAAACGTGAACCACCCAAAAAAAGGGGGATTTTCAGACTAGCAAAGAGGATGGGAATGTTCCATGGTGTTTTTGATGCGAGTTGGGGAGCGAGCAAAATGGTGTAGAAAAGGCACAAAGGGCAGACGTCTGTGACGGTGCGCTGTGGTTACAGAGATGCCATGTTGACACTAAGGTCTGCCCTTTCACACTCTCTGCCACGGTGAATCATATCGCATGCAGCCTTGAATTCCGATCATACTCTTTCACTACTGCACAACACCCATCACCAAGCGCTGCCTAAATCGGGGTATTGGATGGATGAGAGATGTGTGGGCTGGTTTAGTAGAGGGGGTGGGGGGGGGGGAAAGAGAGTGGTGTGTGTGTTTTGTGTGTAAGATGGGGAAAAGGGAGAGTGCGAATGGGAGAAAATAAGGGCGAGGGAGTAAGAATGTACATGTACTTTTAAATCGTTGAGCGCACAAGCCTGGTTGATGCATAGACGACTTCACTTCGGCAAATGACTGACACTCGGCCTTGGCGCACCAATTTGACATGACTATCACTATAGAATTCTGTGCTATAATGTATCACCTTTTAGTCGTCTTAATAACTAATAATAGTGAAAACTATAATTATTGCTGAAACGTTTAGGCCAAGGTTCTGGACTAAAGGATGGGCGTAGATGTATTCTGAACATTGAATGATAATGTATGATAGAATGGTTATTTTCAAAACGAATACTACGGGGTGCCTTTGGAGGGTGCAAGTATGAGTGTGGATGTTGCAAATGTGGGTATGGGTGAGTGCTTTAAGGAGTGTATGTGATTGTGTCAATAGCGTAGCGTTTAGAGCTCAAGGCCGCGGGCCAAGGTCAAGCCCCATGTTAAAAATAGATTCATTCCCACAATCCTTTGCGTCATAGACACAAACATGCCGGTAGCCCACGGTATTTGCAATAGCGATGAACGCTATTCATTCAAAGATTACATGAAAGATTTAGTATTTTTCCGATTTCCTGACTGGGAAAAGAAAAGAACAGAGTTTGAAAGATGGGTACATGCCTGCGGATGTAAAGGTTTTACTCCTCAAACGGCTAAATGAACACCAAAGAATCCGAAGGTTTTGTGTATCAAGCACTTCGTATTTGACCGACCGATTGCAAGAAATCCCGATCCTTTCAATGTAATTGAAAACAACTTTATTTATTCACATAAGGCAATTACAAGATTTAGAAGCAGCTAATTTTTTGTAAAATTTTTTTTATAAACTGTGGAATGTGAAACAAGGTTTTACAACATTGTCACACGATCTTATAAGCACGTAGGCCTACATGTCATACAAGCCTAAACCAAACACACAACACACACACACATCACGAACACTCACCGCCGACATTTAAATAAAAACATGAAGGTAATATAATAGGGTAATTAAGAATATTAATTAATCATCAAATCAATCAGTCCATAAACAGTCATGCATCAATCACTTAATCGGGCCATATCTTTCCCATCCCACTACACTCCAGACCAGGTAAGAAACGAACAAGGTTATTACATGGTTCGATACTTTTGTTTCTCATGTGATAAACTAAGTTGCATCTCGCACATTTTGCAGTCCTCACACTCGTAAATTATGAAAGCAACATAACTCCCTACTGTCTGTACAATATAGGCCTAGCTGTATGATGATATTCTAAAATTCTTGCAACTGCAGCGTTCTTGTTAGGTGCTTTTTGGGTTCAGATTCTCTCTCTCTCTCTCTCTCTCTCTCTCTCTCTCTCTCTCTCTCTCTCTCTCTCTCTCTCTCTCTCTCTCTCTCTCTCTCTCTCTCTCTCTCTCTCTCTCTCTCTCTCTCTCTCTCTCTCTCTCTCTCTCTCTCTCTCTCTCTCTCTCTCTCTCTCTCTCTCTCTCTCTCTCTCTCTCTCTCTCTCTCTCTCTCTCTCTCTCTCTCTCTCTCTCTCTCTCTCTCTCTCTCTCTCTCTCTCTCTCTCTCTCTCTCTCTCTCTCTCTCTCTCTCTCTCTCTCTCTCTCTCTCTCTCTCTCTCTCTCTCTCTCTCTCTCTCTCTCTCTCTCTCTCTCTCTCTCTCTCTCTCTCTCTAGTATATAGCATTTACTGGTTACGGCCTGTATTTGTATGTATACCCTGGGATTTTTAATATTTGATTTGGGATTTCCATTTCCCGATTTCACTTTCTGTCATAATAGGCTAACTTGGGCAAATGTTCAGTATTGCCTTAACTCTTGTGAATAAATACTGTGTGTTTTCATATAGCCTGGTGTGTTAAAAAAGTAATGCCACGCTCAAGACAACCACAGGAAATCTTTGAAACGTCGCCTTCATTCCGCGTGTTTGTGTCTATGTGGCCACGTGGCTAATTTTCGTGACGTAGCAAGTCTTGACCTTGGCCCGCGGCCTTGAGTTCTAAACGCTACGCTAGTCTCCTATACGCGTCAAGTGTCCGGAGACGTTAATCTACTTAACCAACCAGCCATCAATTGAGTTGTGATAGTACCGCAGGGGGCATGCTCTAACAAGTAGAAAAACAACATGGAGGTATCATGAGACTCCTCGCGACTCCTAGGAGACCCCTTCTTGTGTATGTGTGCGTGTGTGTGTATGTGCATGCGTGCCTGTTTGCGGATATATGCGCGTGTACGTGTGTGTGTGCGCGCGCACAATGGATGCGCACGTTTGTGTGAGTGTGTGTTTGCAGAGAGGGTCAAATATCGGGTATTGCCCGCTCACCACAACAGGGGGTAAACAACAGAGATGTTCCTTAGGGTCCATGCAATAGCTGGAAGCAATGTTTGAATACGTTGCTGGTGTAGGAATGAGCTGCTCTTGTCGGAATGCTGTTTTATGAAGATTGGAGTGTCCTTCGATTTAAGTAATTTTGTTGATGGAGTAAATTATTAAAAAGAAAAAAAAAAGAAGAAAAAAATAATAAAAAGGAATATTTCTCGGTTTATACTCTCATCAGAAGTGGCATGCCTCTTGAATGCTTGCTGCAGTTACTTGGACTGACGACTCGTAACTTCTGAAGAACCAGTAATTATAGTTTGAGTCGAAAGGAAAAAAAAAAACGGGAGTCAATCCAGCAAGGAATATATTTCAGCTCATGCAATCATCACAAACCACTGGCAACTGTGGCAGAAAACATTCATCAGTAATTTATTCAACAGCCTCAATATGGAAATCACATAAATATTGAAATTTATATATTTTTTTAAATCGTAACTATTGAATTGTTCTTATAAAAGAGCATTACCAGGTACCAGGTCAAAAGTTGCTCAAGGCCCTGGCCAAAACAGGATTTAACACCAAACCAAAGTTTCTTGATGTGCAAAAATCTACTAATAAAAATATAGCTAGAAATACGCCTAAAAATAACTGGACTAGAACAGCGCGACTAGTGAGAAATATACATGGAAAATGGTCTAATAATATTTAATAACAAAAAAGATGAATCTCTAAACATGTTTCAGTGATTCAAAAGACAAATTAATGACCCAGACAAAATTACTATTTTCAGTGTTTCGAAAATACAAATCAAAGAGGTAGACAAAGCGATGACTACGCGCAGGATGCGCATAGCAATGTGAAGAGCAAAGCCAACAGGAATATAAAACTTGCTTAGGAAACACAAGTGCCTGGTTCCTGGGTCCTTTTCATTATGTAGTCCTAAATATATCCATTTGTACATACTCAATTATTAAGCCATCGTTAGCATTTACATTATGGAGTTGTTCTGTAATAATACTTTGCCAACTAAAGAGCTCACCAAGGCGAGGATCTAACTCTGGCCGCCCCAGGCGCCAACTTGCTCCTTAAGGCGCATCGTGTAACACCTTAGACAATTGAGCGAACTGTGATAAAGGATCCATTTTTTTCATTCCTTTCGCGTGCTTTGGTGGTTTAAACACAGGCAGTGAATTTTAGTAATAAACAATAGTGTCGTTCCTTTGGACGGGTCAAGCATCAGCATAAAAGAAGAAGGAGAAGAACAAAAAGAAAACTATAACGAAAGCAACAACAAAACAACAACAACAACAACAAAGAATATGAATGAGACTACTGTCGTTAATTTAGGCCCAAGCGGTAGGACGAGTGGGGTGTGAGTTGTGGGAGCGGGCCACCAACGCCTGGTTCAAATCTTGTTCCCTTTGACGACAACATACTTCCGCTGGTCTGTGCCAAGCTAAACATCAGCGCTGGCCTCCGGAAAATGCCAACACCAAAATGCTCTCTACACTCGGCATAACTTTACAATCTCTGGAATACACAGTCTGCAAGATGCCAGCAAAATAAAGACCGGGCGGAACAAGCTACAATAATTATGCAGACAAAAACTACGGGCGAAGTCTAGGGTAATTATAGATTATAGTCACACGACACCGGAGCGTATAGGCGACTACTGGTCACATTATTCTGATACCAGCGAACCAGTTGATGGTAAGGGAAAATAATATGGTCACACGTTGGCCAATCCGGGATTCGAACCAGGTAACTTTCGGTTACTAGTAAGACGCTCTACCAACTGAGCAACCCGGCCCCACTGAAAACTAGCTATTCTTCTCTTGACTTCATTCTGAGGTCGCCAAATTACAGCGTGTGGACACGCGCGATAAATCTAGGTAAAAGAAGAAAAGAAGATGAATTAGAAGGCACGGTTTTTTTTTGGTTCAAGTATAGGTTTTCTTTTTAACAGTTGAAAACAAGTATTGAAACAAGAGTGGTTTCAACTAAAATCCTTTTACTCCATGTATCGTTACCAAAAATCAACCGATCGCAATAATAATAATAATAATAATAATAATAATAATAATAATAATAATAATAATAATAATAATAATAATATACAAAACCCTCTCAACCATCCCCCCAACCAACCTACCCATCTCTGTCTCTGTCTCTCCCCCCCCCCCTCTTCCCTCCATGTGAATATAATGATGATGAATTGAAAGGACTGAGGCTTTTCTTGTACATTCTTGTTCCATAATACGTACGGCGCGTCTGGCGGCGGGCCAAAGTTCGATCCCTGTCAGAATGCCAAAGACATCTTCAGGAACGGCCAAGGCGCGCCGTAATGGATCTGGCGATAACGGAATTCAATTGTCTAGATCTGCTGAACCGTGCTGAATAAGCCAAAATACTTACGGGAGGGGCTTGGTTTAGAAAAGATGTTTGTTTCTATGTTTGCAAGGGTGGGGATGAAGGGATGGAAGATAAAATAAATTTATGTATGCGCAGATACATTACCACACATGAAAGCATGCGTTGCGTGAATAATTATGTGCTTGCGCGCGCATATGTACACCACACTCAGAGAGACAGAGAGAAAGAGATTGGGGGGAGGGGGGGGGAGTTGGACAAACAATCAAACAGACATACCAACAAACCCACTGTGAAAGGCAGGACCGTAAGAATAGTATAGAAAGAAAACACAGAGGTGAATGTCTTCATGAAGAATATATCATTCAATCAATCAATTCTCAATATTAATTTTATCTGGACTCAATTCTCACCTTGACATCAGTGGCGTCGCCGTACTTGACCATGTTGAATCCACCGTTGGGAAGGTGGACCTTGAGGATGGAGCGGTCCATCAGGAACTTGTTGACCCTGGGGTCAAGCTCGGAGGCCGGGTCAAGGTCCTGGTCAAGGATTATATCCGTGCACGTGCCGCGCTCCCCTTCATGAATGAACCGCCACAGCCGGCTCCACCGTGCGATCTGCAACCCACAAAAAACATAGGTATGTATAAACTCCAATTTAAAAAAAAAAACTCCATATTTAAACGACTTAACAGAAGAATAACCGGTCCAATATCTATAATGAAGTATTAAATACAATAAGGCAAGTTATGAATGTACAGTCACAGAAAATTGTGATAACGAGAGAGAGAGAGAGAGAGAGAGAGAGAGAGAGAGAGAGAGAGAGAGAGAGAGAGAGAGAGAGAGAGAGAGAGAGAGAGCTCAACCAAACTACAAAGTCCAAAAGCAGCAACATTCATGGACTCCACATTAAAGCAACTCTGATTGCAAGATCAGATTGTTACACAAACACAAGAATCAATTTCTCCGTCACAGCTGCTTCTAATGAACGGTCTAGTAACACAGAAAGCAGACAACGCAAGCTAATCAAAAGATCAAAGGAACCCGTTATTTATATTACAAATGATGCACTAAACACGGCTACGATGCACCGCCACAGCTGGCTCCGGCGAAAAACACAAAGAAGAACATCTATAATAAACAAAGGGTATCGTGCTCAGCCAGAAACATAACATTTATTAAAGCTCGTGTTCTAAAGATTAAATACACTATGAACGAAATCCAGTCATAACTGCTGCCAACGCCCTCGTTCCCACAATAACAGCAGAATAGAATGAGAGACACATGAGATAGGGAGGGAGCGAAAGAAAGTAAATATTGGTCATTTTTGTGTGTCTGCTTACTTATATATTTGCCTCCGAACGTCTGTCCATGCATATATAGCCTACCTGTCAGATACCAAGAAATTCCTCTTGACCACACGTGTTCAGCTGCATTCACAACATGTTCACAACATTAACATGTTCACAAACTTGATATCACAGTTCATTCGTCAGGCCGTCCTATATTGTCTGCTTTTTTCAATCTTCGAGAATTCTAAACAATAAAAACTGTGTGGATTCCCCCCTCCCGCAGTTTAGTGTAGTCTTTCCAGACGTAGAACGATACATCATTTAAAAAAGATTTAAAAAAATATATATATATATATATATATATATATATATATATATATATATATATATATATATATATATATATATATATATATATATATATATATATATATATATATATATATATATATTATTATTATTATTACTTAGTCCCACCTGTTCCATCGCATTGAAATTGCCTATCAACCTCTGACCTAGAACGAACACTTCTAATTAATAATTCACCCACACACACACACGCACCCACTTTGAATAAGAAATGATTTCGTCCCACCTGTTCCATTTCAGTGAAATACTGTATACGATTTCCCTTTGGACGTTGAACGCGAATTTCTAATTATCCATTAATAATCTTGCAAATAAACTTTTGATATGTGCCTAATTACTAAACGCACAGGTCAAACACGTTTGGCGTGTTTCTAGTGGAAAGCTTTAACAAATTATCATCGATATTTCAATTTCCTGTCGTCGATATTCCAACCCAAGTGGTATGCACTGTGGTATCCAAGGTAGAGCAGCTCATTTAAATAGATGTTATCTAATTAGTATACAGTACTATGCATTCGAAACAGAACAATGTCAAACTGATACTTAAAGTGAGTCTGCTGCCGTTTTTCAAATGTGTATAAAATGCTGCCTCGTTGTAGTTTGAGGTGTTGTATTTTTTATTTAATTGTATGTACAGGTTTTAAAACTTTTTAAATAGTAATTTTTTTTGTTAAACTTGTACATAAATCCCTCTCACCCAGCTAACCCCAGTGATATCAATGTTTTAGTCTTCTTTGACTTCAATGTTTTATTGACTTTCAAAAAGATATACTTCTATAATCCATACTAGACGTGAAAGCTTTCAACAACAACAAATGCTGTCATCGCAAAATTAGACCAAACTACTGCAAAGACAATGGTACTCCGGTCTAGGGTTACTGTAGAAAACAGGCTGTGACTTCATTTGGCCTACTTAGCCAACGCCGCCCGTTGAAGCTTATGCAGCAAATGTGTTATCTACGCTAGTACGACCTGTGTTTGAAGCTTATGCAATCAGTGCGTTTGAGCGCGACATGTGTTTAATTGTGTGCTCCTGTAGCGCTCAATATGACGTATTCCAACAGCGCTCAGTCGTGTACTACAGTATTTCTAGCAGATGCTCGAACTCGACGTTTAGATTCCAATTTCGCAAATATCGGACACAAACAATGCATGAATATTTCGGCAAATAATCATCTCTTAGCGTCAATTATACATTTTATAAATTGTTGTTGTTGTTGTTGTTGTTGTTGTTGTTGTTGTTGTTCACATTTTAGGTTCAGAACCACTTTAAAACTTTCGCAAGCTAAATAGCGAAAGCAAAATTAACGAAAAGAGGATTTCTCGTTATAAGCGTAACTGATTCATCGGTTCGGATTTCCCAAGAGTAGCGAGTTTGGTTGAAATGACCTTTGTTTAAAGATGCTTTATCACTAAGCTCTTCCCAGTTTTAACCAAGCTTTAAATAAACAATACTGATGTATGTGTGTGCGTGGTGGGACAGTAGAGAGACGGAGACTGTAAATACATTATTCTGATCAATACTGTCTTGGTCAAAAGTGTTAAGGTTAAAAAAAATTTATACTAAAAAAGAGAGAGGGAGTTCTCAAATTCTACGATGTATTGCGAGGATGCACGGACAAAGACATTTAGAACTGTTTAAATTATGGAAGCTTATAAGTTTAATTGCTATAGGACCTTTAATTACAATGACTTATGAAACAGCGGAAGGCAGACGAGTGAAAATCACACGGAACTGATTGACTCAGAGATACATTATTGCTATGCTACAAGGATGTCTTAATTGTAGTGCAATCCATTTACGAACACTGTCATGGATTCGTAATCGAAAATGTCACTAAAAACAATATCGGCCATTGATCACTTGAAAGTAACAAAAATACGGCCGCAGGCACGCATGCAAAGCTCCATCCCCACCCACCACACAAAGCGGTAGTCGGAAATAGATTAGTTTAAATAGGTTTAAATGTCTGTATAAAAATAAAAATAAAATAACATAAAATGAATCTTAAAGCATTGTGATTGTAGGCTGTAACCCATCTTCATTTCAAGCAAGAGATTAAGAAGTAAGGGGAGGGGGGGGGATAAGGATATATATTAAAGGGGGGGGGGAATTTGGGGGAGGAAGGGACAAAATGAGAGAGAGAGAGAGAGAGAGAGAGAGAGAGAGAGAGAGAGAGAGAGAGAGAGAGAGAGAGAGAGACACACAGACAGACAGAAACAGACAGAGATAGAAGAAGAAGAAGACGGGATGGGATGAGGTGAATAACCACCTCCCCCACCACCCCCATCTCCCTCCCAACACACACACCAAGGTCGAACAAATCAACTAATTACAAACAAGCACACTCCATCCTATGTCAAAACAAAAAAATCCCTATATGGTTGCCGTGTTATACAATCGTTTACACAGTGAGAGATGGGAGTGGAGCACCATTAAGATGACACCACCTTCTCGCAAATGGGAAACAGATAGGACTGGGTAGGTCCCCACAGATAAGGGAATCCACCGCCGACCCAGCTGTCCATACTGATGGTTATTTGATATATAGACAAACTGGCTGTCCAATAGGCTGACTTTGGCATTTGATATACTAGGCCGATATGATTAGCCAATATCTGGTAAGACAACCTAGCTGTCTAGAATGCTATTTGCCCCCTGTACGCTCCATGTGTCCGGGGACACAAATCTACCTAATGTTATTTGCTATATTAAAGCTTGACAACTTAATGCCGTATTAAAAATCTTACACCACTCAATGTTTCAGGTTATTCGTCACTCAGACTTATTTACATCACTGAATATATATTTAGATTATCCCTCGTTCAGTCTTATTTACTGTTTTACTTCACTCAACGTTTTAGGTTATTAGTCGTTCAGTCCTATTTACATCACTCAATGTTCAACTTCTTCGTTGTTCAGTAATATTTACATTACTCAATGTTTAGCTCATTTGTCGTTCAGTCATCTTATTTAAATCACTCAATGTTTGAAATATTGGTTATTCCAATTTATTTACATCACGCAATGTCTGAATTATTCGTCAACTTTACCTGTAAAGAACGAAGTACTTATAAATGTCATTTTGCGTCTTACAGAAAACTGAAGTTTGGCCTCCAGGCCCCTACCCCTCCACACACCATTTAAATAATAATAATAATAATAATAATAATAATAATAATAATAATAATAATAATAATAATAATAATAATAATAATAAATATTTCAAAATTTAAAAAAATAATAATTAAAAAAAAAACTAAAAGAAAAATAAAAAATAATAAAAACTCAAAATTAAAACAAATTAATATTTCCCCCCTCCTCCCCTCCCAAAATAAATAATAAATATTTATTGAAACTAATAATGCTTAATTAAATAAAATAGGTACAAAGAATTTTTAATTTTTTTTTTAATCGGTTTCTTAATGTGAGCTAATTGTTATAAGGGAATGGATGTTGTTAAAAATGTATGTGTATGTCAGTAGTATGACGATTTTTATGGTTTGATAATGTGGAAAATATCTATGATGTGCGCATGGTAGATTTCGTAAATTGTTTATGTTACATCAGTACAACTTATGTTATTCTGATGAATAAAAATTGATACAACAACAAAAATTATTACACCACGCAATGTTAAAATTATACTTCATTCCTACTAACTGCATCTTTCAAACTATTGCTGGATATCTTTATAAATGAAACCTTATTACACGCATACTTGAATCCCTATTGTTCTTCTTGTACCCTTCACAGAGCGAGAGAGAGAGAGAGAGAGAGAGAGAGAGAGAGAGAGAGAGAGAGAGAGAGAGAGAGAGAGAGAGAGAGAGAGAGAGAGAGAGAGTTTGGAACAAAACTGAAAAGAAAAAGATAATATAGCTAAATCAGTAAATGAGGGAGAAATACGGGACAAGGAAAACAGGGAGACAAAGAGGGAAGAAGAAGATAAAAACATAAAAGAAAGAACAACAGCAACAAAGCAAGCGAGAGAAAGAGAGAGAGAGAGAGAGAGAGAGAGAGAGACAGAGAGACAGAGAGACAGAGACAGACAGACACTAACATTATCTATCTCCATATCCTATCCAATCTCCTCTCCTCATCCCCTCTCATCTCCTCATCTCTCTCTCTCTCCATATGACACAATGAGACAGAGAGAATAACCGTAATACTCTACAATGAAACCACTTTCTCATACAAATGAGCAAACTAAGACCGTAGAAGAATAACAATTTGGGAAAGCCCAAATCCAATAAATGTGGTCTTTACAAACGATTTATCAGAAGAAGAAAGAGTACAGAAGAAGCACTTAGCATTATCGATCGTTGTTCCCAATACTCGCAGACATAAATATGCCGTATAGACTCCCGAGGCAATGCAAGCAAAGCTATGATAGACATCAATTCTTTCCACACGACTACTGCTCCTAAAACCTAACACTGACACACCAGTATTTGCTGTCTGAAAGAACAATCGATCTTATATTATCAATAGGTCTAATAAAGTACAGATCTTATCATAGTAATACATACTTCATATTAGGAAGTTTATTCAGCCTCCGTAAGTCTCAAAACAAGTCGGTCCAGTAAATCAGTGGACTGACCATATGTGACATTAAGAGTCATAGTGAAAGGAGAACCGAAAATAATTATTATCATAAAATAAATAATGAATCAGGATATATAAAACAATGTTCATATACACCAATCAATCATTCTACCGAAAGAATCACATTAAAGCCTCAACGTAGTCTCACGTACAATACTAATTTTAAAAGTTAATACAAATGCAGATCATCTGAGGAATAAAATCATCCATTATGACATACAACAACAACACTAACGACAACGACGAAGACGCCGACACAATAAATTCTCCGAGTCATTTTAAATGAAGAACAGAAAATATAGACCAAAATATAGACCTAATAATCTGTTACACTCATTCGATGTTGGTGTTTTTCTATCAGTATTTGATTCAGCCCCAATGCTGAAGTACTGATGAGTGTAGCTCAGATTCGTTTATCCACGCAGCCTGCTCACTCAGCAACAAGTCAAAGTCTTCGTATGAAGTTTTCCACTTTTATTCAGCACACATCAACAACTGCATACAATCGCTCAATCGCCTTTCCACTCTCAACTTTTTACTTTCCAACTCACTATCAACAACTATCAACAACCCCTTTTGAAACAGTGCGGCACATATAGTCTCTTCATACTCCCGAACAATTTAGAACACGGTAGAAATGACGCACTACCACCAATCAAACTAAAGATCGTCATCACTGACTTACGTCATACATCTCTATACACATTCCAGGAACGTTCTCAAACTTCTACAATTACAGGGAAGTTTCTATCGACAGTAAACACGCAGATCTAGAGAATTCTCCAATAATATCGACTAACGAAAATTATCAACGTTATACAAAGCTTCTTCTAACAACAATGCAAACTCAAATCAAAGGTAAATACACTCTACTATTGAATACTTTGCAAAGCGAAACGATTAGATCTATCGTGCACGCTTCAGACATACTATCCTTCGCGTTTCAACGTAACATAATCCCATAGGATAAAATCCTTTTACTATCTCCTCTCCTCCGACTCCAATATTTGCCCATCACTCTGTCTATAGGCCTAATTCATAACAAGCAATCATTCTAGCGAAATAATGAGAATACTTATAATATATGTACGTCTGCCGACAAATCGTTCCTATAAAATGAACGCAATGAATCAGTCCTAGTACATGTACCATGAAGGGAAATATATCATCAGTACCCTGGGAAGAAATCCGTTGATCGCTTCCTCTCATCCACATAGCCGTCTGTATTTTAAGCATTAAAAGCAAGGACAAGATCATAGTGGAAGAAAACAATGCAAATCGTTCCCATACAATCAATATTGTGAGTCATAGTAAATGAACAACAACCGGAAAATTAGAATCATAAACTAAGGATAACCGCTTGCACCAACCCCTACCCGCCCACTCTAAAACGTTTATAGCGATGAGTAACGTTAACAAAGCAGATTTTGCCATTTTACCAGAGGGAACGTGTACTGGCTACACTATAAAACTAGTGTCAATTCTGTCACGAAACAGTTAAAACGAAATTATACATGTACAGAAAACAATGAGTGTACAACTACTCAGCTGCTCCTACTGTTAAGCTAATCCTGTTCCCGACCCCTATTCAGTTCGTTTTTTCTCTCTCTCTCTCTCTCTCTCTCTCTCTCTCTCTCTCTCTCTCTCTCTCTCTCTCTCTCTCTCCCTCCCTCCCTCTCTCCCCGCTCCTCCTCACATGCTTCCCGAAGTATACGATACAAGTATAGCTGATAGTTTCTTTAAGATAATATACACTGCAGGAAACAACACCAACTCTACAAACGTTTCTTACCCAGGAAATTAGCGATGCTGGTTGTGTGGTACACAAAAGAACCGACGCATGAGGAAGTAGAAAGTGGGATCAGAGGCACTTGGGTGTCGGGAGATGGAGAAATGGATGGGGCAGGAGAGAACAAGAAAACAGCCTAATATCAAATTAACTTTGGGTATGGGGGAGAGAGAGAGAGAGAGAGAGAGAGAGAGAGAGAGAGAGAGAGAGAGAGAGAGAGAGAGAGAGAGAGAGAGAGAGAGTGTGTGTGTGTGTGTGTTACCAAATTTTAAATTGCTTGAAATAATGAAATCTACATGGAATCGAGCCGGCTGTGGGAGGTAGGAGGGAGGGGGGCGGTGGAAGGGATGGAAAGGGAGGGACCGAAGCACAAAAAATGCAATTAGTCAAATTAGAACGAGAGTTAAAAAAATTTATTAATTTGTATGCATAGGTGTAGCACCTGCGTCCATCAAGCCCTTAAAAACACCATCCCCCAACCCTATTCTCCGTACAGTATATTTCCTCCCATCTCTTCTCCCTTTTGAGGCCGACAATTCCCCTGTCCCCACCACCCCAACCTCGCCCTCGCCCCATCCCATTCATCCTAAGCTGCAACATAAGGTGAGTCCGGAAACATCAAAATCCTATTTGTTGTATTGATTGCTCAGGAAACAGCTACTCAAACTAACCTTCAGCCTTTGCATACAAATAACAATACGCACACGTCGTGCCGAACAAAGCGTTAACAAAGAGCAGTACTTAAGAAGAAGAAGAAGAAGAAGAAGAAGAAGAAGAAGAAGAAGAAGAAGAAGAAGAAGAAGAAGAAGAAGAAGAAGAAGAAGAAGAAGAAGAAGAAGAAGACGTTAATGGAGAAGACTTAATGTTGCAATATGATTGTAATAAAAGAAGAAGGATGGTGGAGGCGAGAATGATGATGGAGACAAAAGACTGAGCAACAAAAACGCATTTATCGATTTGTTCCCACAGACGATCCTCCTTAAAATAAATGTCACATCAACTCGCCCATCACAAGAAACTTGATTTAGTAAGTGAGGAATCAATCAAGTCGTAGGTGCGACCATACAGTTATGTTCTAAACTCTTGATTGTGAAACCCGTCACCTCTCTTCCGCCTGTTATTCTACGCTTTCTACTACAATTTCCTGTCTCCTGCAGTTTACGGGAGCATTTCACTACTCGAGTTACCCGTCGCTTCCATTCATCAAGGTATTGACCCGCGCGTGTCACATAACCTTCCGTATCGCAAAGGCTTTTACGGTAATTTGACGAAAAATAATCAGGTGGAGGTGTTAATAATAATAATAATAATAATAATAATAATAATAATAATAATAATAATAATAATAATAATAATATATTATTATTATTATTATTATTATTATTATTATTATTATTAATAATAATTTTAAAAAAAAATAATAATAATAATTTTCCAGTTCAAAACAGCTGCTTAAGGTGCATTACAATTTAAAAGCAAACAAAATAAATACTGTTCTTATACACACAACACACACACGCACACACACATTATCAGTTCACTATACTGTATCTCTCTCTCTCTCTCTCTCTCGCTCTCTCTCTCTCTCTCTCTCTCTCTCTCGCTCTCTCTCTCTCTCTCTCTCTCTCTCTCTCTCTCTCTCTCTCTCTCTCTCTCTCTCTCTCTCTCTCTCTCTCTCTCTCTCTCTCTCTCTCTCTATATATATATATATATATATATATATATATATATATTATATATATTATACTGTCAGTTCAAAGCGTTGCCTTAGACGTTGTCTACCGAAGAACCGATCCAGCATCCACAAAACAGGCAGCTGAAGGCCATGGTCGGATACACGCTGCAAGTTCGAGCCATGTTCAACGCACATGGCGCTGGTCTTCGACATTCATCTTGAACATCCTATCCTATCCTATCATATTCCGTAACTCGGAGGTCGTAGGAGCACCACAGATGATCGTTTAACCAGCGTACTCCATCTTTCCCTGTCCTCAGCAACCCTGATGGTTTCGCTCAGAGTCAGACCATTCTCGAATGTTGTCCTCCCACCTCTTTTTCGGTCTCCCTCTTCTCCTACCTCCTTGCACTGTGCCTTGTAAGACCTGATGATCTGGTGACGTGGCCATACCATCGAAGTTTCCGTTTTTTCACCACTGTGAGCAGGTCATCGTGTTGCCCAATGGCTTGTGTGATGGTCTGTCGGACTTCGTCGTTGGTGATGTGCTGGGTATAGGAAATGCCCAGAAGTCTTCTGTAGCACCTCATCTCCATGCTTTGTATTCTTCGTTGGAGATCTGCTGTGAGGGTCCATGTTTCGCAAGCGTATAGAAAGATGGAGATGACAAGGGAGTGCAGCAGTCTTACCTTGGAATGTAAGCTGATGGTCCTGTCTTTCCGAATTGGCTTCAACCCCGCCAGGGCAGCCGTTGTTTCTGCGATCCTGGAGAGGACTTCCTGTCGGGACCCATTGTCTGATACAATGGCTCCTAAATATTTGAAGCTATGCACTGTGTTGAGGTATTGGCCTTGGATTTTGATGTCCGTGTTGATGCCATTTGTGTTGTTGGTCATCATTTTGGTCTTATCTGCATTTATTTCCATTCCATAGGCTCTGGAGGTGGTGTCAAGCCTCTGTACCAGCTGTTCAAGCCAAAATGTTGTCACGCCAGGGAGGAATAAAGGATTCTGACCACTCAGAGATAGTTAGATTTTTTTTCTGATTTCGTTGTTTATATTGATTTTCCTTCTTTCAGTCAGACAATATTTTACGTTACACAACAATACATTACATCACCCATAACTCTACATACATATGTCATGCAACATCACATATTCCATCACTCATAACTCTACATACGTATTTCATGCAACATCATATATACATAATTAATGCGAAAGTCATGCATCCACAAAAGTTTTTTCAATTTAGAATGTTTATACTAGTTGATGCCTCTCTTCCTTGCACTGACGACGATCACTGTTTTTCTCTTTGTACGAAAATGAAAGTTTCACGTCGATCGTCATCTGCTATATCTATCATAATCGCTTCCCTACCTTGATTGTTGATCATATTGTTTCTTGGTTTACACTAACTTGTCATCTCCACTTGCGCACTGTCGTCTCTGTCCTAGTCCTCACACTTTAGTCCTGTATCGTCTGTTGATTTCACCTCTCACTCTCGAAACAGTCCATCTCTAGCATCCTCCATGTTCCGTACTCGATGCGGAAGAACCCAGAAAAAACATCTGTTGAACATAATAAATAAAACCTTCCATCAGTAAGCGTCGTCTCGTTGCTAAGCTATTTCCGCCGGAAATCGATGTTCGAATCCATGGTAACGATAGCGGTCTCCGTAGATTGACGATCATCTCCGAATGCTTCCGAATTCGAATAAACGATAAAACTCAACAAATGGCATGCACCCGTATAACGATAATATATTTTCAACATAGCAACCATTCGTTCACGCGATCCAATCATACTCAAATCACTTGGCCCGACGAAACGTTCTACGATCACCAGACCCGCCCCTTGCGCCCGATTATCAGTTCGGTCCCGATCTGCCGACGCGCGCACGATTGTCAATGATTTCCGTACTGAGCCATTTCGCGAATTTATCTCATCTTTACAAATAAATAATCCTACCTACCCAAATGATGTGTGATATGAATTTAGACTATTCGTGCCACTGTGTCCAGATGCCCTTGTCGGTAACTGCCACAATCACAATGGTCACTGGTCGTCACTTCCCCCAGTAGACACGGTTTTCTCCATACTCCTCAGCTATGAACTCTTCTCATAACTTAGATATCTCTCCTCCGAAATATCTTTCCGCAGGCACCCTGCTGCTGAGTATGTTCCTCCAAGCCGCTGTCCACTCCCGAGATCAAAATCTCCTCACGTTGTCTCAACGCTTTTGTTTACCACCCTTCTGCTCATGCGCGACCCACGTCAATTTTCAGACTTCACGGCATGCGCTCATATCGTGATAGCGGGTAAGAAAACTGAGATCCTTTAATGTAAAACAGGAAATTTTACAAATGTTTTATACAGCTGTAATAGGAAGCATCATTTCTTTTGGAATCTCATGTTGGGGAGGAAACGTATCACAAACAGAAAAACGAAGATTGGACAAACAGATAAAAAGGGCTAGTGGGGTGATTGGGAGGGAACAGGATGACATGGCGACGATACATAGCAGACAAGTGACAAAAAAGCTGACTGCAATTTTGGCTGACAGTAACCATCCACTTTTCTTGGAATTTGACTCTCGACGGATAGACAGGAGTGGACGTTTTAGGGCACCAGCGGGAACATCAAATAGGTACAGGAACTCATTCATACCACTTGCCATTCAAGCACATAACAAACAAGTCGGTAGGTCTTACTAAACATACTCTACAACTCTCATGCAGCTTAGTTAGTTTATTTTTTTATTTTTTCTTTATTTATTTATTTATTTTTAAAACTGCTTAATTGAAATATCTGCATTATGAAAATATGTCCAAGTGTTTGAAGATCATTAATAATGTATAAATATTTATGTGTGTGTAAAAGAAGAATGAATGGACATGTTTAATTGACAGACAATGTAATTTCCATGCTTTTGGATTAATAAAGTAATATCTTATCTTATCTTATCTTATCTTATAATGGTGAGTGCGTCAACCATCGCTTCTCCTCCTGCTTGAAGCAGTTCCGCGGGTATGTTGTCCACTCCCGCTGGCTTCCCCTTCTTCAGCGATTGCACTGCTGCCTCAACTTCTTCTCGGAGAATTGGGAGGATTTCTTCTTCTTCTCTGTTCTCTGGACATGCTAGAAGTGATGGGTCTCCGTTTGGTGTGTGGTTGAACAATTTGCTGCTAAAAGCAGGATTGAGACCGTGCGCTCTTGCTGCCAGCTCCAGCGCTGTTCAAGACTCATGGCGCTTCCCACCGGCACCAAGTTTTGTTGGTGGATCGAACCCACTCCGCCCACTACCCACACTTGCTGTCAACTTGAGCTCTGTGTCACACCTAAAGACCACTTAACCTCTCTCCCCATCCCCACCCCCTTCTACCTGTAAACTGAAACGAGATCAGGTGTCATAAAAACGTGCTGCTGTTACAATAAAAAGCAGGAACTGGGAAAATAGAATATCTCGTTTCCATAGATGAAAGAAGGTTTTAATTTTATGAGTAAACTGATCCGTTTTACCTGTGAAAACGAAATTCCGTTTACGAGTAAAAGGAATGCCATATGTTTTCCTTGTGGGGGGAATACTCCAATTTCTTAAGACAGTTCCTAAGCCAAACAAGAGTTTTCAGGATGACATGGGTAAGTGGCCAAAGGTTAAGTACTCATAAAACAGAAAGGGTTTATTTTGTTTTGCTGTTGACAAAGACAGGTAATGCTGGCGTGTTATACCCTTTCGCCATACCGGGAAAAAATGGACTGAAGTTAATGTTTTTGCACTGATCTACTGTTCTGATGTGTTATTCTGCTTTGTTATGCAGGAAGACATTGATTGAATTTTATGTTTTTGCACCGTCCCCGTGTGTTTATTCTGTTTTGTTATTTCCGAAGATATTGATTGAATTTAATGTGTTTGCACTGTTCTGGTGTGTTAATTCATTTTGTGGTGCAGGAAGACTTGGACTGAATTTTATGTTTCTGATGTGTCGAATGAATTCACGAATACATTAAAGAAATGCAACCCACATATACTATTCCACAAACAAAGCATGATCACTACGCTGTTGTCTGGTGTGTGCGGTTTTTGTTGTTGTTTTTTTTTTACTTTGTGAATAGTATGTTTCTGCGGAGTTCTGTTGTGTTGATTCTGGTCTCTGCGGTGTTCTGTTGTGTCTGGCTCTGTACTTGTGTGTCCCAGTTCTCGCATTCGAGTTGTGTTCAAGTGTAGTGTCAACTATGATATAATAGCAGAAAGCTAAACACGGCATTCCTCACTTGGACTGTTGCTGGTCCAATGTTATCTTCACATTTGCTACTGCCAGCGATATGATTCAAGATGCTTCAATGGCTTCATTCAATAGCAAGACGACCACACATATCATTTACACAACCTACACACACACACACACACATACACACACTCTCCCTTCCCCCACTCACTCTCTCTAACACACACAAGCCCCCCACCCCTACCACACAAAGTCATCCACACTTAAACAGCCGTCAGCATTCCCCCTCCCTCATTCCCTTAACTTACAGCGCTGTGTACAAACCTTGCGTGGATAATTGATGCGCATTCAATCAATCTATTATTTACAATACTCCCCCATTCAATTTGCTGCAGAACAATAAAAACGATTCCTGTCTAGTTTCAATACCGGAAAAAGTCCCGGTCACTGCTGATAGCAATACTGAACCTTCAACCCTTTGAGTCATATTACCACATCCTGTTACCCAACTGTAGTCTCTCAACAGCGATAACCCGGCGTACCTGTCCACGGGTACACGCACCATATCGCACCTAGTACCAGTCCACCAACTACACCGTCAATGGTATTTAAGATACCGATGTCAGTTAATTGTGAGCGAAAATGTTCTAATCACAGATAACTCAACACGTATCAAGCAATCTTGCTCTTTTATAAAGGCATCGGTAGTAATAATACCAGTAACAAACTATTACCTAAAGGCTATTCAAAGTCTTAGGTAGAAGTAGCAAGTGCGAAAAGAGTTACACGTCAATACAAGAATGACATTTATTATTGTGGTCGTAAATAGTAAAACCAGACAACAAAAGTCTGGCTAGTACCCTACAAGGATATCTAGACTCATATGCAAATGAGTGATATATATGGAAAGACACCGCAAGTTTCTTTCTGCATACATGCCAATGATACATGTTACAAAGTTAAAACACAGAATTATATTCGGCTCTTTGTAGTCCGTTGGCCCTATAAACAATGACTAATTATATATCTCTATATATCTCGATATATCTCTATATATCTCTCTCTATATATAGTGTAACGTTATAGCTATATAACTGATGGTCAATAGGACAAATGAATAATTGCTTTTAATAAAAAAAAAGTAAAATGCAAGAGAAAACCTACAGGAATCTGTTGCCAGCAGCCCAGGGCGTTGAGTAAAGGTACTCCGTGTGTCTGGCCGTTACCAGTCGGCATCACTTCATCCCACTGGTACTCCATTGTTTTCTCACTTCACAACATCACAAATATCAACGACGACGGCGAAGACGGTAATAAACACAGCTTAGATTTCCACTGTCAACTCCATTCTAGGGTTCATGGTCAACACAAAGAGATTCGCCTTCAGGGTCAACACCACAGAACGGCAGCATCGACGACGATGACTAAAAGACGATAACACCAATCATATGTTCAAAATTGTCAACTCAATACTAAGATCTCTAGACTTATGTTGAAATGGAGTCTTGTGTACACATCAAGAAACGGTGCCTGCGACAGTTAAATATTGTGAAATGTCTCACTAAAATTAACATCTTGAATCACGCAGTTCCGAACAGTTGGATGCCGATATAACCTCTTTTTTTTCTAATATATCAATCTGTTTATATTCAAAAACATGCTATCACCTGCAGACGTTAATTAGAAACAATTACTTGATACTATAACGGTACGAATACATTGATTATTACTATAACCGTACACGTTTAATAAATTATTACAAATATACTACACATACTATACCAAGCTCTAATAATATAATTAAAAGCTTGTCAAGAAACACTGGTGGACATTGAGCCACACACACCTATAACAATAACAGAAGTGAGGACACGGGTATAAACGGACTCTGGACAGTATTAGGGCTGGCTGGTTCTGATAATGTTCACGGGTATTAGCTGGCACTGGCAGCAGGTAAATATGGACTGCGTCATAAAACACCTACATGTACAACAGCCTACCGAGACACTGTTACTTCTCATCACACACAGCCAAACTGTTAGCTATAATTAGTAAGAACGCACGCCGAATAATGCCGCAAACACTTCTGGCCTAAATCAGTGACTACATTCATTACAGCAAACACAGCAAGTGAAATCAAGCCGAAAAGAGTGCCTCTGATTTTTGCTGTTGTCTCACAACCAAACAAACTGGCATTGCATATTTCCAAAGAAAAGTATCAATCGAGCTAAAAGAACACTTGTAATTTTCTGACAAACATCCTCCACTAGAGCGATGAAGCCCTCTCTCTGAAAGTATATTTCATAGACTAACGTAGCGCACTTCCAGATTTAAAGAGCTGCACATTTGCGCGTACAGCAAAGATTCTAGAAACTTAAAAGTCCCAAAGAAAGAATGAACGAAAAACTATAATAATACCAATGAACAAAAACTTAAACGGTAGAACTAAACCACTCCTACTAGTCATAAGCGAGAAAACCACGATGAGGGAAAAATAATGCACTCAAATGCTGGTTTGACTTTTAGAACCAATTACCACTGTCGGTATGCGACACCGGCGCTACCAACAACCACCGCCACTGTGACAACCAAGCCCAGCAGCGTATGCGACAACGACCGCTGCAACAAATGAGGAGCGCTGGATCGGATACAGTAATTAGACAGCACAGGACACTGCGATCTTATGCTACCAGCCTCGCCATACGTCCACTGCTTCGTTCTGCTGTTGCGTCCTCTTTCTTCTTCCCTTCACTTCGCCCTTGTTTCTTACTTTTTCTTTTTTTTCTCTTCCTTCATTCTTCTATTAATTTCGCCAGAGTCGTCTTCTCCATCTTCTTTTCCTTATTTCTGTTATTTCTTCAAATTCCATTGATTCTTATCACCCACTCGCCGCCCATCTGACTTCGCTCGCTCTCTCCTCCCCCCACCTACATTCTTTTGATCAGTCACTAACAACAGAAAACAGATACAGTTCTCCCGCAAACATCTTTGCTCCGTGTCAATTCTCAACCCTCCCTCTTCTTTATTTTATCTTTGTGCTTTTCTTCAGTTTCAACTGTTTCCTGTCTTCTCCCTCTTCCTTTCAATCCTCCGTCTGTTCCGTGCAGCACTAATCCTTTTTCATGCGTGTCCGGCACATACACCAACAAGGAGAATAGACTTGATGCTACCCACATGAAAAGAAGCGAAATACAGCCACTAACGATACCAATTTCAAGAGAAGACCAATAATACTGTAGGACTGGACTGGCTGCATCAGTAGATAGCATTAGTCTAAAGCCCACCATTGTTGTATATAAGAAATGCATCAATCTGAGTAATAAACCTGAAACTACAGTCACCAACCAACGTGAAGAAAGAAGCTGCATAGCACTAGTAGGCCTGATGCTATTGCACAGAAAGCCTGCGTGACAGCCTACTACGGAGTGACAGCGTCGCAGCCGAGACAATAATGAATGGAACGCGGCAAATGAATGAAACCGAACGCACGCTGCTCCCGGCAAAGATTTGAGTTTGGGAAGCCTCGTTGGTTTACAAAATTCTCACAGCATTCAGAAAAACACGAGTTGAAGCATGCCACATATAGAGTTGTATCAAGTAGAGATGATAATGAGCAATCGCAGATTTGGTGTTCCTAGAATCTGGAACACTTATGAATTAACGTATATACTTTACAGTAGGTCATTTCCAGAATCAGATTCTAAATAATGATAACTACCTTCCTTGGCAAAAATTACTTCGACTCGACTGATGCTGAAGTTATATATCTATAACTGCAAGAAATTTCTTGCCTCCAATAAGTCATAGAACATTCAGCGTGCACACAGTAGAAGTGGCAGCTCTATAGACACTGGGTGAAAGGCAGAAAGAAGGTGATGAAGAAGAAGAGGGAAAAAGTGAAGAGGAGGAGAATAGTTCCAGCCAAGACAGTTATTGAGTCGATCGATAGGTGCGCTATGGAGCGGCGCGCAGGTCACGGGGGACTGTGTGGGCTACACGCAATCCATGGAACGCGTCACATTTATTAAAATGCAGGCCACCGTGTTGTGTTGCACGTGGTAGAACAATTCACCATAGAACCACAAACTCGCTTTCCCACAGTGGCAGCATTGCCTCTTTATATTTTTTCTGTCCTAATTGTTCCACGCATTTTCTGCCTCAAAAGTGACTCTTTTGGGCCACCTTGTTTTGTGTCGGACAACAATGGAACGCGCGTTTAAAGAGTGATTAGAAAGACGCGCGCACTGTTGCACGTGCTAGAAGCATAGACCTCATTTAAAGAACTCCAAGTAAATGTAAACTTACTACACTAACAGCACGTTCTCTGTACTTAATAGCTCCACCCGTTTTCTGGGTAAACCTAAGAGTATCAGGGACAACCGAGATTTGTGCCCAATAACAATGGAACGCGTCAAATGTAGCTACTGTGCTGCACGTGCTAAAACTCACACCAGAACTAACCGCTTCTTCTGTCCTAATTGTTATACTCATTTTCTGATTAAATCTGATTGTTACACTCCGTTTGATGGTGGTGTTTTCAATCAGTAGTAGATTCAGCCCCAATGCGTGAATGCTCCTGATGAGTGTAATCTCGGATTCGATTATCCACGTAACCCGTTCAATCAGCATACAAGTCACTGAGTCTTCGACATCAACATCTGCATACAATTCTCAACTCACTATCAACAGCACACAACAATCCAACAAAACAGTGCGGCACATATATACTATTATAGCCTCTTTCTTCTCCCGAACACCCTGGATCAATCGCGTATGACGCAATTTAACCAATCGCTTCTAACTTCGTCATCACTGTCTTACGTCATACATCTTTCTTCACGTTCCAAGAACGTTCTCAAACTTCGACATTTATCGGGAAGTTTCTATCGACAGTAAACACGCTAATCTAGAGAATTCTCCAATAATATCGACTAACGAAAATTATCAACGTTATACAAAGCTTCTTCTAACAACCATGCAAACTCAAATCAAAGGTAAATACACTCTATTGTTGAATACTTTGCAAAACGAAACGATTAGATCTATCGTGCGCGTTTCAGACATACTACCATTCGCGTTTCAACGTAACACTGATAATCTAGAACCAGCTAGATTTGAGTCTCTACGTCTGATCCAGTTGCACATAGGAGCACTAGAAAAACTCAATGTAGACACGTCAATTTAACGTCTAAACTGACAAGGTTGTCTCTCTCGAAATCGTTTCTTGAATTTTTTTTTTTAGCCTAAAATTAAGATAACCGAGTTTCACGTCTTCTCTAGCAATGGAACTCTTTATTAAAAATAAACTAGAACAACTGGCCACAGAACAAATACATTCTCTGTTATCGACCAACGCTTTGAGCAGCTCTTGAGCTTGAAAAGCGCTATATATAAGCACAATTAAATAAATGAAAAAAAAAAACTTTATAAAACGACTTTTTCTCCAGTTAATGGTTCCACTCATTTTTACTTACAACTGATTACGCGTCCTGCGACTCTAAAATCATAGGGAACAGGCCTCATTAGCTGTGCGTTCGTTGTCTGGGTCATTCAATGATGATGATCCTTCTCCTGTTCCCGACACACTCTTGACTGTTTCTGCCGTTACAGTGTTTTTTAACACGGGTGGGAGGCCAAGCAGAAGTAAGTGACAAGCAGTGTTCTGGCTTCTGTTCTGCTTCATCCACTTTCTGCCTCTTTTACTACCAGACGCAGCTAGCAGCAGCCACACATCCTCTCCTTTAGTATCTATACCACATACAGAATCGGAGATGAGTAATCTGTGTTTTTAAGTCCTTTGAAATCTTACTGATATCTTGTTCTTTGACAGCCATAATATACCGTCTATTCAATCAGTGAAGAAGCTTGAAATTAAAAAGCACTTCTCAAGCCTGGAAAAAAACACCACTGTGACACATCTTACCACACATTTATCGATAGTTACTGAGTAACCTATGATGAGTAACAAAGGCGACTGATAACGAGGGATGTTTTATTGCACTGCTGCATTGTATATTCTCTCTCTTTCTTGCCATCTCGCTCTCTCTCTCTCTCACATACACACACACATACTTGCAATACATCAGAACTGGGTTTATTTAAGAATGTAGGAATCGGAAAGTGATTTTTGGACGGAAAGAGCGCAAATTTCTTCTAGAAATGTAAGAATCTAATGCAAAATTGGCTCTTTCCATCTAAAAAGTTGACCTAGTTCGTCTCCAGGCGACGAAATAGGTCGAACTGTCTTCAAAATTTCTCAGAAAATTGACTGTATTTTCTCCGTCCCGGATAGAGCACTCCCTTATACTTAAAACACTCTCATGCACTACAACTGCACTCCCATGCACTAAAAGAGCACTCCCGCGCACTTAGAAAAAAGTGGGGTCTTGGAAAAAAGTGGGGGTTCCAAGCAAATAAACCCATTTGTTACTAAGAAAAACAAGGTCTGCTACCCATTTGTGCGTTTATTCAAGTGCACACACACACACACACACACACACACACACTAACACACCGTGTGCTTGTCTGTTCATGTAGCTTGTTCCTACAGTGGTGCATGCCAAGTAATACGAGTGATTGGGGCTCATTCGGTTTTTGTGTGCAAAGAAAAGCGAGGGATAGAAGGTTTCATTACTGTATTCTATCCTCAAAATTGCATGCCCCTGGAGATTGTTTGTACTGTGTGCTTTTTACTACAGTGATGCATCCCATGTAATAAGAATGATTCACACCCCCATTCAACTCCACTACGGTTCAAGTACTCAAGGCCGCTGGAGTGTGTGGAGGGGAGTGGGAGATAGGGTGGGAGTGGGGAGAGTAAAAGGTAGATTATTCACCCAATGGGAATAATAGGCGGGAACAAATATTAAAGTACACATATGTCGTGTTTTAAATGTCTTGCGTTTTCAACATTATACTGAAAAAAAAATTGTATTCTTTGACTTAAATAAAGAAATAAAGAAAAAAAAAAAAGTAAAACGCACAATTTCTTGACATATGAGATAGAAAGCAGTTACTCAACACAACATCGCTAATAGATTATCATCACTTAAATATAAGGTTGGAATCTCCATCCTTCGTTTTGTGGATGACAGTACAGAGGCTTGACACCATCCCCAGAGCCTATGGAATGAAAATAAGTACAGAGAAGACCAAAATGATGACCAACAACACCAATGGCATCAATCCCTCAACACAATGCATAGCTTCAAATATTTAGGAGTCATTGTATCAGACAATGGGTCCCGACAGGAAGTCCTCTCCAGGATCGCACAAACAACTGCTGCCCTGGCGAGGTTGAAGCCAATTTGGAAAGACAAGACCATCAGCCTACATTCCAAGGTAAGACTGCTGCTCTCCCTTGTCATCTCCATCTTCCTATACGCTTGCGAAACATGGACTATCACAGCAGATCTACAACGAAGAATACAAAGCATGGAGATGAGGTGCTACAGAAGACTTCTGGGCATTTCCTATACCCAGCACATCACCAACGACGAAGTCCGACAGACCATCACACAAGTCATTGGACAACACGATGACCTGCTCACAGTGGTGAAAAAAAACAACCGGAAACTCCGATGGTATGGCCACATCACCAGATCATCAGGTCTTGCAAAGACCATCCTGCAAGGCACAGTGCAAGGTGGTAGAAGAAGAGGGAGACCGAAAAAGAGGTGGGAGGACAACATTCGAGAATGGACTGGTTTGACACTGAGCAAAACCATCAGGGTTGCTGAGGACAGGGAAAGATGGAGTACGCTGGTTAAACGATCATCTGTGGTGCCCTTACGACCTTCGAGTTATGGGATACCGATAGGATAGGATAGGATAGGAATCTCTTTTCCAAAAGCACCAACAGACGCGTGCGATAAGATGGCACAAAAATCCTCTTTTCATCGCTGTCGACTCAAACTGGACAAGAAAGTGAACGTCAACCATGAAGACACAGAATGACCACAGGGGCATATGGAGACAATGAAGACCCGGACAATGTGTAATAAAAGACGCACAATGACCAAATGGACAAATTGCGTTATGAAAGAACACAGTGAGCACTCGGTCCAAATGTGATAAAGGCAGAATGACCACTCTCGGACAATACGTTACGAACAGCAGAATTAGATTACAGCCCTACCCTCTCACTTCGGACAGGAATGGATTATGATTACAGTACGGCGTTGGTGTCGTTATTGCCGGCCAGGAAATGACTAGGACTACATTACTGTCATCCTGAAGGTAACATGGTACGATCCCTAACTGTATTATTTACTGCTATCAATAAGATTATGTACACAATTACATATGTATATATGTGATACACTCTAGATTGAAACAGATAGGGAGTGCGAGGCGTATACAGAGAAACAGATATACAATGCAACATGTTTGCTGATTCCTGTTTGTTTGATTGATTGATTGATTTATTGTTGCTTTAGGTCCAGCGGACTCTTCCGAGCCAAATCAGGACCGGACCCCGATCCGCATAAAAGATCTGCCGAAACAACCCTAGTGGGAAAATTGAATGCCCTCCACCGGCCAGTCACTTTACAATAAAGACATCCCACGCGGGGGACGGCTGAGGGTTGACCTCAACTACGCGAACACCCCGGTTACAAAAACAAAATAGAATACAACCATCATTATAAATCATCAACAAAACACATACATATAAAATGCCTATAGTGCGAAATAATACAATCATAGGAAGCCCTAGTGACCACCCGGCAGAAAGCGTCCAACACTCCAAAGCTGATCCAACAGACCTCATACACAAACAAGGAGTCTTGTCCAGGAAGAGTTTTCAAGAAAAAAGGTAGGTCACTGATCTAGCGAAGAAGAAGAAAGTATAGCAGAGTGATAGAACAGATCAGGAATGGGAAAGAGCAAATGATGAAGACAGCGACAGTGGGAATTTAAAGCACTAAATTTCCAGAAAGTGGGGATACTATTTATACTGAAACCCCCGGCACTCCAACGGGGGAAACTGTTGCCGCAGTGAATTAGTCATGCCTATAAAGGCAAGACAGGTTTTCAACTGGGGCTTTCACTGTTCCCTTTATAGGTTAGAACAATCTACAGTGACAAGATTGCTCATGACCCCAAGGGGTTTCCTGTTTGTTAAGCTACTCAACCACAGTTCCTCATTCTTACATCGTCATACAACAGAAACCAAAAAAAAAGAAACACACTGCTACCTACCACACATTCTCGTTAAAATACAGTCTAAGTCGAAGTTTAAGTCAAACAAAGCAGTCCTCACTAAAGTAAAATTCTCGTGAAATAATGTTAAATAAAAACAAACAGACAAACAAACAGCAAGTTGCTACTTTGTCAAAGACGGACAGATCCAGTTCTTGACTCTGCAGTGACAAGTCTTGCCTGATTCTGGCACCATCAACAAGAGTCAACACACAAGTTATACTTCCACAGAATTCTTAAACCTCATGAAAAGACAAACACATGAAAGTTCCATTTAAATCCTCGTCAAAAGGGTAAAAAAACAACAACAAACAAAAAAACAAAAAAACACACACAAAGCATTTTCTTAAGCAGAACTCCCGTACAATGTATTTATCCTCGTGAAAGGCACACAGCGAGTTGTAATCCTCGTGAAACACAAACAAAGCGTATTCTTGATTTCGCAGCGGCGTCTCTTCCGACAGGATTCGTGCCGCCGGTTTTATAGAAATAAAGTCCAGCACAAAGAAATCAAGGTGTAATTCTTGATTTGATTTGACTCTCCAAATACAGTGGATTCAAAAATGTACAAGTGCCGGCGCCGACAAGATCGAGGACTAGCTTTTGTAAATGTGGCAGAGGACAAACAATGGGAAATCTCATTAAAATCTTCGTAAAGTTAAATCAAAACAAAATAAATTAATTAAACATTAAAAATCAAAAAATGTAAAAGAATACAAACAGCAATTTTTTTTCCTACTGATTTCATAACGGAAACCCTTAAAACACATTCTTATTCACTAAAATTGAACTCTACGTAAGTTGTTATTTTCGTTACGAAATGTGCAATGACGTCGCCGACAGGAGTCAAGAAGCCTAAGGAAGGTTTTTATGTGTTGAGGACCTGTTTCGTGTAGGGTTAAGCTCCAGTCACTGTGTTTACCGCCTCATAAAACAAGTACCGACGACAGACACAAAACGGATTTAAAAAAAAACGAAGGTCTTCCTGTGACACAGACGACGAGAGCGCGCGCGCACACGAACACGGACACATACACCACACTCACTCACTCTCACAAACCCACCTGTTTATCTATCACAAAACTATAACAAAAATGTTTTTCTTCTGTTCTTCCAGAACTCGAACCTAAATATAAGGTAGTCGACATTTAAGCTGAACATAAATCTCTCTCTCTCCCTTTTAACTATCCTTCCCCTCTCCTCACCCTCATCAATTCTTCCTTAACTTTCCCCTCATAGACCTATGTATAACAATCCTGACTATCATCGCAGACAGCAAACACTCGACCCTAGCTAGAAGCAGGGTAAACTGAAATACAACTTGTTCCTTACAACCAGTTCATTCTTACTTGTTGTTACGCAGTAGCCTAACGTCTTGGCAAAGTAGCCTGCTTTTTCTCACAACACGCGCAGCCTTCTTACATGTGTACTGAAAGAATCACATCAGAATTTTAACGTACGCCCTGTGAACAGTTAGCCCTAAAACCAATTGTTGTGTACGTGGTAAGGGCTTTACACTTGAGAAATTCTTGAGACGTCTTGAATTATTTCATTGTTCTTTTAACGTTGTAAAATTAATTAAATTTCTTTTCCTTACTTCTTCTTCCCATTTCAGAGAAGGGAAATAAATGGTAGATTTTTAAACTGTAAATAATCATATTTAAACTTCAAAACACATACATGGCGCAATGAACGGCTTCAGAAAAACTTCAACCAGAAACCGCACAACCAGTTGACAAACTAGAGACTCCAACAGAAAGCATCCCTCATATAAACGGTTACACAGTCAGTGTTTTAGATCCTAAAAAATGTAAGGGTATTCATACCTCCTGAGTCAAAATGTAAAGGGTATTCATACTTCCAGCTGGATTTTCAAAGGGTACAACCATTCGCAAGTACTTTGTTTTTGCTTCAATAATTTGTATGCAAGTTTCTTGACATCATGACACATGATAATGTGACATTGTCTAGCGTGTTGTAAAGCAAAACAGACTGTTCTTGACTTAATAAAATTTTGAAATATTCCAGATGAAAATAATGTTTCATGTACATGCCTACTGTTTAGTGTCCACAACAACAAAGAGAGAGAGAGAGAGAGAGAGAGAGAGAGAGAGAGAGAGAGAGAGAGAGAGAGAGAGAGAGAGAGAGAGAGAGAGAGAGAGAGAGAGAGAGAGAGAGAGAGAGAGAGAGAGAGAGAGATGCTCTCTTAAAAAAAATAGTACATAATTAGTTAATACATGTGTAACAATTTTAACTATATTTTATTGTGTACTGTGTTCATCACTTCACGCTTGTTGATTGAATAAGTAAGGCTGCAACAACTTTATTTTGTCATTTTGAAATCACAGAAAATAATGCAACAGTTACATTAATCAGCCCCAGACTCATCACATGCTATTCACAGCATGAACTGAAATAAAACACATTCTAAACTCCCATACAGAAGCTCAGCACAAGGGTCAGACTCGGTCGTAGTAGACGACCTGGAAGCACAAGGGTCAAGCTCGGTAGAAGTGTTTCCTTGCGTAACAGAAGCCTTCTGAGATGGATCGATTTCAGGCAGATTTATCTGCTGATCAGACGGTGACCCAGTTTTATCACCAACTACTTTCAAAAACTTCAACATACTTATGCTTTGTTGTCGATTTCCTGCCGCAGCTTCTTCAGCTTTTATTTTCTTTGCTGGTTTTGACGGAGGCCGCATGATTGTTGAATTGAAACAAAGCCACAGTTTAACCAAAATAAAAAGTCGAAACTCGGCGCCATGCACACATGGAACGAAGGGAAGTGACCGAACCCGAAGTAGAGTTTCTTCCCTTGCGGATACGTCATGATCGGTCGTCTGCTACGGAAGCGCATAGGCACTTGAACGTTACAATTCCTGCTAGTGATCGTCGAAGCTCAGAACAGACAACTACTTCAAAAATGCGGAACCTACGTAAGTAGGCTACGTTGCGCAAGTTGCGATACCCTCCATGACCGTACCTCGGCTGATAAATTTCATTACGTTTTCAGACCTCTTCCAAGAAAAACCATTACGTGATCAGACCCCCAGGCACTCTTTTACGTGATTTTGGACGCCAAGAGGTATAATACCTCCAAATGTACGTGATCTAAAACACTGCACAGTAACATAAATCAAGGAAGATTAGTGGAACCAGCAAAACCAAAATCAATTTCAAAACGGCGTAGTCTGAAAATCTGACTGGAAAAAATAATAATTTCAACGGAACAAAACGCGCACAAAATAATAAACTGCCTCACAGAAATAAACATCTCAGTCCAGCTAAAAACGCCGGGGAAAAAAATTTCCAAAACTATAGTATAGAGTCCTACACTCTGGCTGGAAAACGAATAACTTGACATTTCAAACGAAAGTATGGCACTAGAAGCAAACGGCTTCACGGAAGCGCAAATGCAACAGAACAGGTTTAGGTGATACCCTGTAGGACTAAATCCATCTAAACGGCGGACAAAACTATTGAATCTAAAACCCTAACTGGAAAATTAATAACTTTACACTTCAAGGGAAAATGTAGACCATAAATAAACGGCTTCACGGAAGCATTAATCCAACACACTGTGGGGCTATATATTCAGCTACACGTGGGCCAAAACTGCGGAGCAATGAAATATCACCTGTACTCTTCAAACGAAAAATAGGGCACAAATTAAACGGCTTCGCAGAAAGATAAATCCAACAGAATAGGTGACACACTAAGGGCTAAATCCCGCTACACGACTGACAAATAAGCAGTATAACAGGGCCCCCGCTCGGACGGGAAATGGACCCAGCAGGCACAATGCAATAAAACTGACCACTCCGGACCTTGGACGATGGTCAAGCAATAAGAACAATGTGTAACAGAACGAACAAGGTGAATACAATCACGTATTAATATTAGCTTCCCTGCTGCCCTACATTCACTGACCGCACCAGAAATCATGTTTCGCTTTAGGGCATTAACACTGAACAATATGGACGAGTATTATAAGTGTACTAACCCTGCAGTAAAGTAAAAAATGCCGAGCATTAAACTAAATACTCGGCTCAGTGAGGAATTGAAGTAGGGTTTAAGTATGATTGTGTGCATAAACTGTAACTCGAGCCGAGGGACGCAACGGTATAGCATGTGATGAATCCGAACATGAAGATTTAATTGGTGCAGGTGTTACAACAACTGTGGTGAAAGACAGCACTCATTTTACGAGCACAGGAGTTACACTTTAATTTATGCATTACAGACAACCTAAGTGACCAAACTGACTAAAATAATTCTAGTCGAATCCAATTCAATGTCCACTGTATGGCGCACAACTCCTTGTCGCAGCGCAGAGAGATGCTCGGGGTGCGAACTCCCTCCGATACATTCATTCAGCGCTCACAATATGACCCCAGCATTTAACTAGCATTGCAGTTTTGCCCAGCACCCTTCCCCCCCACCCCCCCTAAAAAAAAAAAAAAAAAAAAAAAAAAGAAAGAAAGAAAAAAAGAAAAAAGAAAAGAAAAGTAGCTCTCTTCAGTTTAATTTAAAAATGACATTCAGACAATCATTACATTTCCAACTAATTAGACAACTGGAAGAATAAGTTGACACCTTCCTCCTCCTCCCGTTCCCTCCGTACCGCAATTATTTTGCTGCTAATCGAACGTTGTCCACTCCAGTTCATCACAAATAGGATCAAGGATTGCCTTCATTTGCAACGACTAATAAATAACTTGCCTGCTAACAGACTAGACAGTCCAAACCCCTCTAAGTTATTCCACAATTATTGCAGTAGTGTATGTCTGTGTTATTCTAACTCGTCAATCACAATACTATCGTTATAGTACCGTTCGTCCACACCACGTTAGGGGAAAAACTTCAACCTGCACATTACGTGGTAAACTAGCTGAAAGTCCAATTTCTTCACAAACAACTGCCCTCCTAAATGGTTATAATTAGACAATTACATATACGTCTCGTATACAATAATAATATATTCCTATGTAGTATCCCAATATAATCATACTCTGTTCTATGGAAATCGCACCGAGCATGTTCAAAAGGAAATTGGCGCTCTACCCGACTCTTACTAATGTTCATCCGAGTTTGTGTACTCCCGATGATGAAAAAAACGTAACTGCATTTCTACGTACACCGACAACAAGTATGAGAGAACGATGAGAGTAATCACGTAAAGTCTATAATTCATACGACGTATAACTGATGAAAATAGGTGGACGCCAACACACTATTACGCTGCTGGTTCATGTACACAACCAAAATAATTGCCACCCTCTGCAGCGCAAACACACACACAGACACGTCTAGTACGCATACGATGTAGAACTGACAACACTATAGATGAACTTGCTAATACGCTCGCTTTGCATATGTGACCGGTTTTTTCTCATACCGTGCTGATGAAACTACCACTAAATAATTGCATTCTTGCGCAATCGGTAGATAGTGAGTGTAGTAGCGTAGTACAGCTGGTTGTTTACGACAGTAGCAAGCCCACAAACACAACACTTCAATGGCCAGTCGCTGCTGCCGTTTAAACCGTGCATGTCTTGGGACAACAACACCGCCACGGCCGCTTCAAAACAGCACTACATACTGAAGAAAGGAAAGCGAGCCTGTCTAAACCTATGTACGCAACGTACCCCTTTCAAAACATTAATATCACCATCTTCCTCTTTACACACACATACACTCGCTTTCTCTCTCTCTCTCTCTCTCTCTCTCTCTCTCTCTCTCTCTCTCTCTCTCTCTCTCTCTCTCTCTCTCTCTCTCTCTCTCTCTCTCGCTCCGACTCTCTCTCAAAATTGTTGTCCTTGTAGCATGTAATAGTATTAAACGTCTCTCCCTCTCCCCCCCCCCCTTCTCTATCTCTTTCTCTCTCTCTCTCTCTCTCTCTCTCTCTCTCTCTCTCTCTCTCTCTCTCTCTCTCTCTCTCTCTCTCTCAGAATTGTTGTCCTTGCAGAATGTAATTGTAATAAACGTTTCAATAGTTAAAATTTCTCTCTCTTTCTCTCTCTACTTCCTCCCCCCCCCTCCATTTTTTTTTCTAAACGCTCCCGATCTACCATTCTCATTCGTTGCTTAGTCACGTTTCACTCTTTCGTACACAAACGAAGCGAACTAGTGCAAGTAACAAAATATAAAAATAAGAAGAGAAAGGAATGCAGATTGATGCATATTATGCAAACAATTCATCTTCCTCTACTTTCCTTACCAAAATGTATACCAATCCTGTCTTCACGTGTATGTGTGGGGGGGGGAGGTGGGGGGGATGTGAGGGGTTTTATGGGGGAATAGAGATTGGTGCGGGGGGGCACAGGCGCATTGACCAAGAAAAATTGAACTTCGGCAAGAAATTTGTGGATTCCTTGGGATATCCTCAAAATTCTTGCCGAGGGTCCATTCTTCTTGGTTAATGTGCCTGTAATGAGTGTGAAAACGAGAGAGAACACGTCGTGTGGGTGGGTGAGTGGGTGTGTGAGTGGGTGTGTGAGTGGGTGTGTGACAGAGAGAGAGAGAGGAGGGGAGAGAGAGAGAGAGAGAGAGAGAGAGAGAGAGAGAGAGAGAGAGAGAGAGAGAGAGAGAGAGAGAGAGAGAGAGTTAAGATCTTTATTTTAAAAGGTTCAGATTTTAGGCATAAGCCTATTCTTACAATCAGACCTTTTGTAATAACATAACATCAAGTTTTACTTTAATGTTTGTTTTTTAAAAGTGTTCTACAACAAAAAACATTATTAGTACTACTACTAATGCTACTACTTTAACACCACTATTATCACCACTACTACTACAACCACTAGATTACCATCACCACCACTACTGCTGCTACTACTACGAACAACTAGATGGTCCTGATTTGGTTCGGAAGAGTCCGCTGGACCTAAAGTAATAAACATGTAATGGACCCATACCCCCCCCCCCTCCCAAAAACAAAACAAAAACAAACAAACGAAACTACGATGGTATGGCCACGCCACCAGATCATCAGGTCTTGCAAAGACCATCCTGCAAGGCACAGTGCAAGGAGGTAGAAGAAGAGGGAGACCGAAAAAGAGGTGGGAGGACATCATTCGAGAATGGACTGGTTTGACACTGAGCGAAACCATCAGGGTTGCTGAGGACAGGGAAAGATGGAGTACGCTGGTTAAACGATCATCTGTGGTGCCCCTACGATCTCCGAGTTACGGGATAGGATAGGATAGGATAGGATAGGAGAGAGAGAGAGAGGGAGAGAGAGAGAGAGAGAGAGAGAGAGAGAGAGAGAGAGAGAGAGAGAGAGAGAGGGAGAGAGAGAGTACCCATGTGTGTGCGTGAGAGAGAGAAAGAAAGACAGAGAAAGGGAGGAAGAGACTGTCAGAGACAAGGGACGAGGGGGAGACAGATGGAGGTTAGAGAAAACAGAATCAGACCACACCATGCAACACCCTAACACCCAAACCTTTCACGCTCCCTTTCTCTTTGAGATTTCACTATCATTTTCCCGTTTAGAACGTCATTCCCACTAATTTACTTGTTCGTTATCTTTCATCTTCTGTTCTGTCCTTGCTCCCCGCTCTTTTTCCATTCTCATCCCCCTTCCCCCACTCCACACCCACGTATTCTCTCTTTCTCTCTCTCCTGTTTTTTCTCATGCAACAATCGCTCACTTCCTCTTATACTCTCTCTCTCTCTCTCTCTCTCTCTCTCTCTCTCTCTCTCTCTCTCTCTCTCTCTCATTTCCTCCTCCTCCCTCTCTACTACAGTGTATCGTCTCTGTCCTCTACTCCTACTCCCATTCTCCGCGGCATAGTTACAGACAGTTCAAGGGTATGGTGACCTACGTGTGTGTGTAGAATGTTGCTGGCGCTCACGTTTAGGTCTGCAGTGTACACAATACTCACACAAACCGCTTCCAGCCTCCCCTGATGCGTAACAATCATAGTTCAACTTTAAAAAAAAAAAAACTCTAACCACCACCACATTCCTCATACCCACGGACCCCTTTTTCAATTTACAAAACGATCTTCTACTTCTTTTTCTTCTTCTTCCACCAACATGGATCTCACTTTCTTCTCCCCAAACCCACATTCCCCCAACCCCACTTCCTTCCTTCCGCCTTTTCTCTCTTCTTCCCCCCCCCCACCCCTCACACCCCTACCTTGTCAACACCATCGTTATTTCTTTTTTCTTTGCGAGCATCCTTTTCCTGTTTAACAACTAAAAAGGAAAAAAGAAGAAAATAAGGACAGAAATACTTTAACCTTCACCCTTGGGATAGAGACACCGGACATAATTATAACCGCAGCTAAATTCACCAATATTGAGCGAAAATTGGACGGGTGGTGATCTAATGTAGCGAGCGTCATGATGTGGGATACCTGTAGACCACCACGACAGGTATTTTACTCGACTATGCTAAAAGATAATAATCAAACTTGGAAAGTAAGAATCCTATCCTATCCTATCCTGTCCCATAACCCGAAGGTCGTAGGGGCACCACAGATGATCGCTTAACCAGCATACTCCATCTTTCTCTGTCCTCAGCAGCCCTCATGGCTTCGCTCAGTGTCAAAGTAAGAATACATTCCACAAATAAAGAAAACAACGATGGAATGACAGAAACGACGAAAATCATGTAAGAAAAGAAAAGGAAGGAAGGACAAGAAAAAAGAGAAAGAAACAGAAATACATAGAATGGGTTTCCCTCAATCTGCACCTGAAAACCAGCATGCATCATCATCATCGTTTTTAGCGTGACAAATTTCTCGCCCATCCAACTCCAGAGATCGGAGTTTAACATAACTAGGAGTTTACGGGCATGACAGAGGGTGCAGCGATGCGGTTGCGTTGCTTATCCTTTGCAATCTTTCTCACATGTATTTGGTTGCATTCCATCCTGGCAGGGAGCCACTCGCCAAGAGTATTAGAGAGGAGATGAGACCTTGAAAGCCTTGAGGATGGGACATGGTGTGCTTCTCTAGATTTCTGATATTGATAGCTCACATAGGGTTCCAGACATAGACTATATGATCGTGACAGCTCGCATAAGGTTCCAGAAATAGACTAACTCTATTAATGGTCTATGATAGGGACAGCTCACACAGGGTTCCAGACATAGACTAACTCTATTAGTGGTCTATGATAGTGACAGCGCACATAAGGGTTTGCAGATATGTATAGATAACTCTAAGGGTAGAGCAGCTTATTAATAACATAAAGGTCCCTGGTTAGAAATAGAATTCCGGATTGGCCAACGTGTGACCATATTATTTTCCCCTTACCATCAACTGGGTCGCTGGTATCAGAATAATGTGACCAGTAGTCGCCTATATCATCCGGTGTCGTGTGCCTATAATCTACAACTAACCTAAACTCTAAGGCGCCCGGGTATACGAGTATTGTCACCATGAACCGGTCTCATACCAAGCAGAAACTTGATAGATCACTGACAATCAGTAGGATAAGTGATAATTCTACGGATGCCTAGAAGACTGCTCCAGAATATAATGAACAGACTTGCAAAACACACATGAATTCTATTAGTTAGTCGCCAAAACTGTGAGCAGAATGAATGGTCTTGGAAAGTGTTGTATGAAATATATATGAACGCTGTATTTTCATAGCGCCTGATGGGATTCTGACAGCTTAGCTAGCAAAACACCTCGATAATAATCATAGCCTTTATTGTAAGCAATATCAGCTTCAGGTACCTCATGGTGTACCTCAATGAACTTGGTACACTGCAAGGTATAGTCGATCACCGCATCATGTTGTAATACATTACATCCCTGTGGAGCACCAATATAAACATTTGTTCGTGCCAGCAAAATACCATGACGGGTGGCTTGAGTTAGATCCTGTATCGGCCAGCGCCTTGAGCAGCTCATGAGCCGGAAAAGCGCTATATAAGAGCGAGAAAAGGCTAACCTGGATGGATCGGATGTGCAGCCACTGGATCACGAGCTCGACGCTCCGCCGACTGAACTTGACATTATCATTAGCAGCAGCTTCAGTTACTCTATTCGGTAAAGCATGCGAGATTATATTCTGTACATTTCTCTATGGCTTTGTAAACAGTAAACTACGTCGATAGGGTCACTACGCTGTGATGGTAGCACTGGAGCGGCACATCAACACAAAGACTTGCCCGTGCACTTGGCTGTAACAAATCTCGTCCATGTGGTCAATTTTCGGCATCCATTTTTTTTCTTCGATAAGTCCAGGAAAATAAAAAAATAAAAAGGGACTTGGGATGTTTTCTTTCATTGTTTCTTTCATTAATCATCTATGAGATAAGGCCTCGTAATGAAAGTCGGCTGAAGAGAAAACACGGAAACATGCCTCAGTCCCTTTGATATACTTCATTATTATTTATTGAATGTTAATGTGTGCACGCGCGCACGGGTATGGGTGTTTGATGGGCCTATTAAATACAATTTTTAAAAAATATGTATGGCCAGAGCGGCACAGAAAGGTGGAGAGAAGAGCGGGAGGATGGAGGAAGGGAGGGGGTGGGGGCTGCGATGGGGCGGGTCATACTAGGAGTTGAGTTTCCAGAGCACGCTCATTACTTGGAGGAAATCATAAAAGGCCAAGGCTAAATCGTTCGCGCTCGGTATGGCATATTTATCGCTGACAGCAAAATAATAGATCATTATCGTTAAAAAGCAGCAGATTGTTCTTACATTGCGCACTCACCCTTCTTACAGACCTGCTCTGGGCGCTTGAAAAAAAAAAGATTCCTTAAAGCCAAGAATACATGACTGTTCTTATATTGCGGCACGTACTCGCTCAAGGTTCTACTTGAAGCACTTGGCACAGTAGATTCACTAACGCCAAAAGAGTAAATTGTTCTTATGCAAGACTACTTAATCGCAAATGGTTTTCCTGAGAAAGGCGGAGAAATCGGTTCACTTATATTGAAATAGATAAAGGCGTATCCAGCCTATAAAAGCCCAGGGCTTTGTAATATTAGCCATTATTTAGTCTACAGCAAAGGATGTTGAAACTGGTGCATTGTTGTCGTGTGGCAATAATATAGACGTGAGGTGCATTGGAGCCTTTGCCAATCTGATCTATGGCAATACTGCTGTCTGTGGTTCCCTTCAGGCTCCGGAAGCAGATGTTGTCAATTCTAAAAGTCAAACTTGCAATGCAGAGCTCAAGCCATCTGGGCATTGACACGTGAGGAGGGGGGGGGGTGGGGGGTTAGTACCTTATTCCTTATTCCCAGGTGTGAGGCCGCAAGCAAATACTAAGCTTTGATGCACTGAAAAGAGGAGGCTGAATTAGTTAGCCAAGAAAAAAAGGATGCAGAGTTCTTTTTAAAAAAAGATATTTAAAAAATCGGTCTTGTTGTTTAGGTGCCTTATGGGCATACTGTGAAGGAGCATTCGAAAACCAGATCCGAGTTTCAAAAGAATGTTTGCCGTGCTGTTTAGCCTACAGAAGCGGGAGTTGACAATAAAGCCTGCGTGATGGTGATGCTTCTGTCATGTGTGCTGTGGTAGCTGCGAGTCCAAATTTGACCGCAATCATGTCCATTGAATTATTTATCCCACAGAAAAAAATGTTCAGTTTGAAGCTGACCATTTTTGTAGATTTGCAAACATATTGTGATTGAGCAAAATAATGAGGCAGGATGTCTATTCCATTATTTCACCTGAAGAAGCGGATGCTGAGTAGTAAACATGCACTGTAAGGGCCATAAAGGCGTGTTTGAGTCACGCAACCAGCACAGATGCATTATGATCATCAATATCAGCCTATCCCCTCATCATCATCATCATCATCATCATCATCATCATCATCATCATCATCATCATCATCATCATCAACATCATCATCATCATCATCATCATCATCATCATCATCATCATCATCATCATCATCATCATCATCATCATCATCGTCGTCGTCGTCGTCACGTCGTCATCACCATCATCATCAAGGATGTCGATGATGAAGGTCTATTTGAGTCAGTCAGCGCAGAAGACCAGAAAGAACATCACAGCTGCTGGTAGAGCTCACGCCCCTAAGCACAACAAGCCATTTTGACATGGATAGATGGGTAGCAAAATACCAAATAGATAAAATCTTTGATGCGCAAGAAAACGAAAGCAAAACCGCAGCAAAGTCCTCCACACCAAAAAGTGTGGAAGTGTTCTTCCAACAGTCGAGTATTTAAAGTATCATGAACACGAAGAAAACAGGTACGCGGTGTGGGGAGGAGAAGTAAAAGAAATCCTCCGGGGAGGGCCCGGGGGTTGTGGGGAGTAAGAATGCGAAGCAGCTGGATTCTGAAATGGTGCAATAAGGAATACAAAAAACACCCATTCAGAGAGAGAGAGAGAGAGAGAGAGAGAGAGAGAGAGAGAGAGAGAGAGAGAGAGAGAGAGAGAGAGAGAGAGAGAGAGAGAGACAGACAGACAGACAGACAGACAGACAGACAGACAGACAGAGGAAGAGAGGGGGAGAGAGAAGGGGAGAGAGAAGGGGAGAGAGAGAGTGGGCGAGGTGGGGGTGTAAGTTGTGACAAAATTGTCCTGACAACACAACAACAACAAATCATCATCGTCATCGTCATCTTCACGGTCATCCTCCTCCTTCTATTTTACATGATCTACTGATAGCTAATGCTTTTATACTCACGTCGTACGCAACGTAAAAGGTAAAGGATTCTTACCTGAAACACACAGAACAAACAAAACATTAGGTATAGTGATACATATTGCTTGTCATAAGAACAAATACAATAAACTCTTAATTACAGGCGAGCTACTGAAAGTCAGGAGCGAACCCTTGTCATCTCAGACGTTAACTTGCCGCATCTACGCGCATTGTGTAACATCACAGACTACTGAGCAATACCTTAGTACTAACCGACATGTACAATTTTCTATTGGGAGAATTTTATGTGCTCCTTAGATGTGGGACAGAATCTCCCACATTCCCAAATAGGATGCAAGTCATAACGATGCATCACATCCCCTCTACCCGCGATCCGTTTACATAAAACCCGAACTTGAAATAACAAGGTGCAGGCGCAATGCGCAGACAGACATCATACAAGAACCATAGTCTTTTTAAATGCAGAGACAATACAAGATACACACAGAAAGAGACCGACGGATACATCCGAACAAAGATACAGACACGTAAACCTCGAAGAAATTACAATCTGCAGGTTCAACTGCATGTTGTGCGAAAATACAGTATTTTCAGGGGTGTGAATGTGAGTGAGTGTCGGAACCCCCAAACCTCATAACCCACACCCGCCCCAACACTCCCTTAAAATGCCGTCTGTTAGTAGAGTTACGTGACTTTGTTTGGAATGCACGTGCGCTGCCTGTGACCGGTATGCACCTCTGTGCATGTTTGCTGCACTCGCTGTGGAACCCTAGCCCAGTCATCCATCTGTTCCCTCCATCTCTCTTTGCCCTTTTGCCCACACTGCAAACAAGGCCTTATTCAGAGAGCGCCGATTTGCTCAATAGATCGAGTTTCCAAAGAAAACTTGAAGCTGTTTGCCGTTTAGCTTCACGTGAAGAAATGGTACAAGCGTGTGCCGTAAGACTTTCTCGTAGACCGCAAGGCAGACCATTACAGAGGCTGGTACTTATTTAAATATGTCTCCTACATCATCTTCTCATCTATCCCTCTATAGTTAATGTTTTCCAACAAACTACTCTGATTTTAACAATTATTAGTAGTAGGCTATTACGCTTGTGTCATAATGGCATAAAGGTTGGAAAATGGCAACACATTGTTTGTCTCTGTCTCTGTCTGTCTCTCTCTGTCTCTCTCTCTCTCTCTCTAACTCTCTCTCTGTGTGTGTGTGCGTGTGTGTGTGTGTTTTGAGAGAGTTTGCTAATGATAAATGAGTGTTTTTGTTTTTGTTTTGTTTTGGTTCCTTGGTTCACAAGCCAATACAGAAAAGGACAATAATGATCCAGGTCTTTCTAACAAATGATATCTTTTGCCACCGAAAAAAAAAAAGGATACTTCTTCAACTTTATCTCCCCAAAACACCTCTTGGTGCGGTCTTTGGCATTTCACTGGCAGCGCAATACCAGCAATAGAGAACGATGGCATGAGACAACAACAACGAGAAATGCTGCAAGCTGTGCATTCTCACTGAATGGAGGGGAGGGGGAAGGGGGTGTGGGAAAAAGACAGAACGCCAGACCAAGACTTGTTGTAGGCTACTCTTTTCTCACGGAAAAATGCTATGGGTTAGACCGTATGGCGCGGTAGCGTAGTGGGTAGGCACACACAACTGGTTAATATTCTCGTCCCAAAGTCGGGGTATTGCGCTGCTGCGTGTTAACTGTACGCCAGGTTATAGCATCCACCGATGTATAAACAAAAGAATAATATAATATTGTCTCAGCACTTAGAATCGCTTACCGCATGTTTAGATGACATCTCTGTCTGTCTGTCTGTCTCTGTTTCTGTCTCTGTCTCTCTCTCTCTTTGTTCGGAGACCGTTCATAGTTATATTAAACCATATTTTAGTAAACGGGATTATGTACGGAGGAGAATGCTGAAGCTGTCGGGAGAGAGAAACGGGGGACATCTCCCTGTTATCAATCAGTTTTATGACCAACAAAGGTCACCCACACACGGCAAACTTGGCCGTGACATGCCCTGCCAGATATAAGTTTGTGCAAACGCACCTGGCAGTCCTTGACCCTGACCCCGGGGTCACACACGATAGAGACAGAGAGCGTCAATAAAGCAGAAGACTAAATTTACGGGATCTGTGTGTCAAAGCTGGAGAGGTGTTTCACATGCAGCTTGCAGTCACAGTTCTCTCAGTGTGTGTTTTGTGTGTATAGCGTTAATGTATCTGCGTGTGAATGCGAATGAGCGCCTTGAGTCGAAGTATTTTAAGATATCGCTGATGACGATGACGACGACGATGATGATGACGATGACGACGATGATGATGATGATGATGATGATGATGATGATGATGATGATGATGATGATGATGATGATGATGATGATGATGATGATGATGATGGTTGTGGTGATGGTGGTGGTGTTGAAGAGGATCGATGGTGTTGGTTGTGGTGATGATATTGGGGGTAGAAATTCAAATTAAAAAAAAAGAGTCAACACTTAATTCTTTAACAAAAAAGAATGTGGACACTTTGCAATTCTTTCCAAAACCAAGAATGTGAACAATTTGCAATTCTTTCCAAAACCAAGAATGTGAACAATCTACAATTCTTTCCAAAACCAAGAATGTGAACAATCTGAACAATCTGCAATTATTTCCAAAACTAAGAATGTGAACAATCCGCAATTCTTTCCAAAACCACCTTACCTTACACACTCACTTGACGCTGATTAAGCGGATGGGGATGGGTGGGTTGGGAGTGTGGAACAGGAGATGAAAAGGAAAAGGTTAAAACGCTTTAGAGAAACGGCACTGACTGTTCAGACAAGCATCGTCAGGGGTTGAGGGGTTCCATTTACCTCACACTGAGGAGCTGAAGACCTTAATGTCAGACACTTGAAGCAACACACCTAAGTTATGAGCTTTTAGCTTTACGCACTGAAGAACTGGCAACAGAACAGAGAGGACAAATCAAAGAGGGAATAGTACCTCAATGGGGCTAACTCTGGAATGTAGAACCTCCCAGATGCTACACACCTTAGTGTGTGTTTTTAAATAAAGACGTTCTTCGTTTCCATATGAGCTAAACATAACACAGGCAGTGGCTAAACCAAAACCAGTTTCTAAGAAAATATAATTCTGTCCACGCATGACCGTCCTTCGTCTACAGTCTTCTTCTTCTTCTTTAATGGCAAAACTTTCTCCTTCTCCTCACCTTCTGTTTCTTTCACTTCGTATTTTTTCCTCCTCACCCGCTTCTTTTTCTTCTTCCCTCCAAATTTCTGTCTTCAACGTGATCACAATTTCTTTCAGAAGCGATTGAGTGCCTAAAACGCGCCTCTTCCCACCTGTTAGCATGTGTTTGGGGGCGCGGACCGCGAGATCAATGAAAGCAGGCGGTAAGGAAAACTGGAAACAGCAGAAAATTGAAAGAAAAGCAGAATGGAAGCAGAAGATCATGATTTATTTAATAGCACGGATATGTATTGTATGAGCCTTGAGCAGCTCTTGAGCTGGAAAGGCGCAATATAAGAACGATTAAATATTTAAATATATAAATTAGCAGTAGGGACAGGCAAAGAAAAAAATAAAACCAAGGAATAATAAAAGCAGTACTGATTTTGTTGAGTTACTCATGACTGATAAGTTCTTTCACTGGAGTCCCATACAGGGCGAATAATCATCCAACTATATAGCATAATCAGTATGGTTGCGATAGAAAGAAAAAAGAAGTACGGAGGCAATGAGATAAAGACACAGAACAGAAGGGATGGAACAGGTTTTGGTGATTAGTGCTAACTCGACTCAAGGACCTCACCTCAAAGCCCATCGCCACCGCCCTTCATCATCCAATTTGCCTCCTGCCACTGCACCACGGGTAGAGAGGGCAACAGAGGACAAAGAGGGGGGGGGTGAGGGGAGGAGAGAGAGAAACAGAAAATGAGAACAAAGAGGAGAAGAAATATTCATGGGGTTACAGTGAGGTCAAGAGTGAAATAAATCAGTTGTTGTTGTTGTTGCTGTTGTTGTTGATGATTTTGTTGCTGTTTAAATGGAAAGAAAAAAAAGTATGCATGAGGTCGAGTGTTGCTGGCGAGTGTTGCTGCAGACGACCTAAATCGCAAAATTCACAAACTGGAGAGAAGGTCAGGGGATTAGAGGTCAGGGATTGTAATATAAGAAATGTTGACAAAGATGTTGTAACTTAGCTTAGGAGGTAAACAGACATAAATTGAACAAAACCTGATGTTAATTTATCAGCTCTCTAAGGGAATGTTCGAAGTAATTAAATTAACATCCTTGAGAGGTTCACTCCCGTTACAATCATGCAGCACTCCCTATAAAGAATGTAACTTAATCCACTTGGACATCTGACCGGTGTCACTGGACCGCTAAGTAGCCACACGAATCATATCACTCTTAGATCTACCCTGCATCTCTCCCTTGACACTCGAAGTTGAGACGTAACAGATAGTGTCCCACAGGCAAGACAAGAGAACAAAGACGTCCGAGAAAACATTCACGTATTCGCGAGAACAAGATGATTGGTTGGAGAGAAAGTATATTCCTTTATATCCTCCGTACACCCCGTATTAACCGGGTAGTCATACACAAAGCGTAGGACCACGAGGGTCAAGGAGCAGACTGAAGTGATAAAATCCTCAGCCATCACCAACAGAGTGATAGACTAGAGACGATTTCACGGTTCCCAGAGACTAGAAGTAAGTTAACACTAGTAGATTTATTTATAAAATAGTACTTATATGTTTATATATTATATTGATTGCCATGTATTATTATGTTAATGTTATATGTATTTACAGAAAATGATTATTGTTTCTAACATGTGCATATTGCTCGATATATCTTAGCCTTAAGATTCAGATATCGTAGTGTTCTTATGGGAAACTCGGCAGGTGTCTGCTGTATACTCCTTGCAGAGGGCACCACATACCAATATATCTGAATAGAATATTGTAGCCAGAGTTCTGGATTTTCCAGCTCAGCTCTGGGACGGTTTGTGGAGTCAACTCCCGAACGCTTGCTCCCGTGGTAGGAAGGAGATCAACTAGAATCTACCTCACCACGTCCGGCCCCGTAGGTACCAGACTCGCCCGATCATCCTGAGAGTGACCAGACTCCCTCAGAGTGACCACACGACTCAAGCACTCACAGAAACAGAGAGCTGTCTCCTCCCAGCTGCAACTGATGTCAAAACCACTCAGAACAATATTAGACCATCAAACACATAGATTTACTTAGCACACAATGAAGAAGTCTTGCCAAGGAACTTTCCAGCACATTGAACAGTTTATAATTATTAATTACATTTTAATAAAAATTTGTTAGAAAACGGAGGGAGAAATTCTGGCGTTACAAGCTACGCACCAACTACCCTGAGGGGCTGAATGTATTTGACTGACTGTTTTCAGCACTGTTTCCTTGGGTGGTTGGTGATTAGTTTGTAACATTTCGTGCTTTACCTTGCATTTTCGATGTCTGAGTTCTCTAAAAAAAAGGTAAAGGTAGTCCCATAGCCTTGTGGCCGTAGGGGAGCGTGATGTTGGAGATCACACTTATCTTGGGCCAGCGTAATGAGGGTGATGCCCAACTCTCTCCCTCGCTGCTTTACCTTCCCCACCCTCAAGAGAGTAGGTACTCAATCACAGTTGAGTCAACTGGGGGCGTTGTTGTTTGTCGCTTCACACCTTAGCGGTCACCCATCCAAGTGCTAACCGCACCGGACGGTGCTTCACTTTCGACACAGTAGCGAGTGCTCCAACCACTGCACTATCCGACACCCCGAGTTCTCTGGCCTTTTATTATTATTATTGTTGTTGTTGTTATTATTGTCGTTGTTGTTGTTGTTATTATTATTATTATTATTATTATTATTATGTATTATTAATTAGAGAGAGAGAGAGAGAGAGAGCGAGAGAGAAAGTGTGTGTGTTAGAGAGAGAGAGAGAGAGAGAGAGAGAGAGAGAGAGAGAGAGAGAGAGAGAGAGAGAGAGAGAGAGAGAGAGAGAGAGAGCGTCTTCTATGACGCATGTTTAGTGTTTACGTCATCATCACTGACCTCATGTTTTATTTATTTTTCATCACTGAAGAAGGGCGTAGCCCGAAAGTCTTTGCTTTTATATTTTTCTTGGTGTTTTTTGTGTATTTTGTTTCTGATTTCTATATTACATTTTAATAAAGTCATGTTAGAATTTGTGTTGAAGATATAAAAGTTACAATCACATAAATACAACTGGTTTTATTCTATTTGTATTGTCGTGTGTCCACTAGCTCTTCTTCTCTTGAGACCAATTAAACTAGTCGTTTTACTAGCAAAAATCATTTCTTAAAGTGAGCCAATGATACTTTGAAACCCGAGAACAAATATAAATTTTATGTGACCAAGCACCGTGATTTAGTCTCTCACATCCCTTAGGATTCTTGGTAAAGAACGACTGATAGAAATAGCTAAACTCCTCATGTTATATCAGTTTATAGTCCCCTCTCTTCCCGATAAGGATTTTCAGAGAGGAGACTCTGATTGCATTGCAAACTCCTCATCTATCTACAGATCTTAATCCCCTTGTAAGATAATCGTATCTTCTCCAGGATATTATCACAGGAATAGCAGCATAGAAAAATCATCCTGTCAAAAACACCGTCGTCGTCGTCGTCATTGGCAAAGCAAAAAAACAACCCCAGGTTAATCGTTCGCAGTGGCATCCTCGTCATCATCTTCATAAACAGCAATATCCGTTATCACTCGCATAAACAGCCCACGCTGTACCCAATCAACGATTGACTAGGTGGCCGATCGTTGGTCGCCCTCAGGCTCTCAATTTCGCTTTTTATCTGAAACAAAACCCAATCCCGCCGAGACCCTGAACCCTTTTTTCTTTCTGGAGAAATAAACGAAAGAAAAGAAACAATAACCTTCCATTACCAGCCGGCTGTACTCAATCAACGTTTGATTGGATGGCCGATTTCTGGTCATCCTCAAGTTTCAATGTTTGTTGTTGTTTGAAACAAAGCCCACACTCACTTAGAGCCTGAACCCGTTTCTTCATACAGTAATAACCTCACAAAAACCTTCGCGCTCTGCTCCCAATCAACTATTAATGAGATGACTCATTTATGGCCGCTTTCAGCTCGCAATTTCGATTGTATTCCCGGAAAAAAAAAAATCACTTTTTTTCCTAAAACACAAACAATAAGCTCACAGAAAATTCAGCGTTGGCCGATTTATGGCTGCTCCCAAATTTCGATTTTTACCTAAACAAAACTCATCCAACCCTTTTGCCAGACCATATTTCTTCCTAACAAGAAACAATAAACCCACATAACAATCATCGCTCATCGTGTCAGCGAAGTAAAACAGGCATGCTACTCAGAAAATTTTGTTTTCCAGGAAAATTTTGGAAGGATTAGCAGAGCCCCGAGAGCGAGCCTGCAAAGCAGGCGAGCCCCCTAGGGGGGTCCGGAGGCATGCCCCCCCGGCAATTTTTTTTTTTGTAAAGTTAAAATCTGTGCAATCTGGCACATTCTGAGCACTTTTTGAGAGACGAAAAATCAATCAACAAAGACGAAAAAAAAAAATTTAGTTTAAACTATGACACTGGTAGGCCTACATGTCTGTTAACATTATTGTATTATAGTCTGTCATTTAGAAATAACATCAGTCCTCAGAAGAGTGAACAAAATAAACTAACCTTGAGTTTAAAAGTGTTCTTTTTACAAAGTCATGTTTTCTTCGATTGCTTTTTGTAAAATGGAAGATGAGTATTCTTCTCCAATTCGATCTTCTTCTCTCTGTGCCTCTTGGACTTAAGATGGCCTGCCAAGTCAGCTACCAAGCTACAAGTCAGAACCGCCATAACTTATTTCAGTCCGAAACAGTGTACAGTAAGCTTTGCCCGGAACCTTAAGCTTTTCGATGTGGTCGCCAAATTTCTCGACGTACTTCTTTTTTTCTTTTTCTTTTCCGACACCTTTTACTTCATAATGATAATCCAGTGTTCTCTGCACCCAGTCCCAACGCCACTTGTTTTTGAGACCTTTGTCCCAGTCTCCTACTGTGTTTCTTATTACAATGTCGGTTCGAAACGTTTTGATACTATGCTACTATTTAGTATTAGTAGTATTTATCATCACAAAAACGCTTCCACACGTTATCAAACTTAAAAAAAACAGAGAATCGTGGTGAAGACTGTCAAAAATCAAACGGAAACAACTGGCTATAACACGAGCGAATCACGTAAGAGAGAAGCAATCTGATTGGTGAGATAAATTTAGCTAGCCAATCACAACGCCGCTTTGATATGATCGTTAAATTGACTGTCATGGCGGTCTAGCAGACGAATCCCGCTGATATCGCTTACCGTGATAAGAACGCTTGCTTTTTTTTTTCGACACAGATTTTTTTAATATTCCAGGAAATTTTTCAATCACCAGGAAAGCCAAAGATCGATTTCCAGGAATTCCTGGAATTCCAGGAAAAGTAGCATGCCTGTAAAAAGAGAACGTCTAGGCGCATACATATAAACCAGGATAGTGCGGCAACGCAACAATAAAAACATTGCCAAATAGAGTGTCTCCCAATTAATCTGGATCAGATAATAAGAAAAAATGCATACACATACTCAGAGTACTCGGATGTTACGATCGCGTTGCAACTCCTACAAACCCCGTGAATATTGAAAACTATACTACTGACCTGGATGCACGTGCAAAATGATCAATTGTGTCGATATAGCTTGCACTGGGAGGCTCTTGTCACCACCATTAATCTGAGCATCCTTTTACCCTTCAATCCTTTCCTTTGCTGAGCG